>JAGFBZ010000453.1:0-342500 GCA_018398805.1 Hirundichthys speculiger | reverse complement strand
TCGTCACAAATAACCACCAAACTATCTTCTTCTGAAACTTTAACCAAGTTCCACGCCGCCATGTTTGTTGTGATCAGCGCTGTGCTGCAGGCTGCATTCAAGGTGTAACGTAAATTCCCACGTTCCCTTGTTTGCTAGTCGTTCTTTCAGCCTTTTCTATTTTTTTTTCTTTTTTTATGTGTAACATGTGGGAAAATACTGCGAATATCAATTCAAGTCAGCAACTACTAAAATTATGACCGAGTTAACGAGTTGTTTTCTGGCATGAGGGGGTATTCTTGATTTTCCTGATTGAGTAATCGTTTTTCTGATTATGCCGACGTTACTTGAACATAACATTCACTGTCAGTCATTCAAGGCTCAGAGGGAGCGAGACACTGCTGTGTTGACAGAAATATAAATGTTATCGGGGCTTTTTGTCATGATATCGGAGTTATCGGGATGACGTCATAATTTCATGTTATCGGCCTGATAGTTATCGTGCACCCCTAGTTTTTAATGCAATTTTGTAACCACTATGTCATTAAACTTCCAAGATGTCACCGACGTCGGTCTGCTGACGACACACTCCAGCCCGAAGAACTGCTGATTTATTTAACAAAAAAACAAAACAAAACAAAAAAAAAAAAAAATGATACTAAACATTCAGTTGTGAAAATGATTTTAAATGTTGGGGAACCTGAACTCTGCGACTACAGCCGAGCTGATTGTTGTACTTTAACGGCACTTGTGGTGGCGCTAAGTTTAGTTTCTGACTCTAATTTTAAAGTTATTTATCTGACAATGTGTCATGAAGTCTATACATAAATGAGCAACTTGTGGGAACTTTGTTTTTGTTAAATTATGTTGGGTTTTTGTTTTGTTTATTAATCCTTACAGTTTGTACAAATGAAGGAAAACGTGTACGTTTACATTTACATAAAGACCCGTTGACTAAATGAGTAAAAACTGGCTCCAATCATGTTTTTAAGAGAATCATAAGGAATAAACAGCTTTAAGTCGTTTGGTGCTTCACTGGTTGTCATTTAACTCATCACATGGTGGCTTAAACGTTAATTTCTTCAACAGTTCATACAGAATTACTTTATCCTTTTTTAAATAATTTATTATAGTTGTTGTATAAGCAAATAAATATTTAGGGATTTGATCAGTTTCATCCTCCTTCAATAAAAACTCAGAATTGATCTGCTGCTGGAGAACGTTCAATAAACTTTACACCCTTTTTTCTCTGTTTATACGACTTGTTGGGAAGTTAGTTTACGTGTTTGTGAAGCTAAATGATGGTCGATGGAGGAAAGTCTCCGTCTGATCGCCTGATGAGTTTTAATGAAGTCTTGTCTTGTTTCCTGGACAGTTTTAGTTTTCAGAGCTATTTTTTTTTTTTTTGCTCTCTTAAAATGTATTACTTTGTAGGTTCCAAATTAAAGGTGGGGTAGGTGATCTTTTTTTGCAGCATTTTTACAATATTGCCTGAAAACCTTTTCACATTCCCATTGCACCCACTGAAATAAAATGTTTGCAAAAAAAACGAAACGTTTTGGTCCAGTCTAGAAGGTATAATCAGAGAAAAACTCTGACCAATCAAAATAGTGATCACCTTTACATTTATTGGCTGCCTAATACGTCCATCAAATATCAATGCACTCCCCCCCACCCCTCCCTCCCTGTGGTTCATGTAGTGGTGAATCGTGTGAAGGCGTGGTTTAGAGGGGTGGGCTGAAGAGGAGGAGGCGGAGCCTTTGGGAGGAGGGAGGGAGTGTATATTTTCAAAATCTCACTTGAGTTGGATTGATGGAACCATTTTTTCAAAGATCACCTACCCCACCTTTAATGTGGTGACATCAAAAATATTAATAATGATAATCATATTTTAGTTTTATACCAGAGAAAGTGATAACTGGCTTGCTGCGGGCTGGTGCGCGGCGGGGGTGCTGTGCGGGCCATTTTCCCATCGTTTGTCACCGCTGCTGTGCTGCGGGGGGGTGGCGGCTGTCTCGGTTGGCCTCGGGGGGGTCGCGCCCCCCTGGTTTCCCTCTTCTTCCCTCTCTCTGTCCCGCCCGTCTCCCCCTTCCGCTCCCTGTGCTGGCGGTTGGTGGGGGGCAGGGTCAGTCTGCGGTGCTGCTGCTGTAGGTCTGGGGCCTGGTAGGTCTGGGGGGTGGGAGGGCCTCGTTGTGGTTCTGGCCTTCTGGGGCCCTGCCTGGCCCTCCTGTCAGTGGACGTATATCTCGGGGGTGTTTGACCCCCTGACCTCTCGGGTCGGGGCGAGGGGCCCTCTTGGTCCAGTCTGGCCCTGGTGATGGGAGTTAGCTGGTGTTTCTCACCGGCGGGAGGTCTTGAGGTGGACTAAGATAAGGAGAGTGGTGATGGTGGTAATGCTAACAGTTTCCTTGGTACTTGGTAACTCACATGTGAGTGTACGGACCTTCTGCACGTGACGTCGCACACTGCAGCCGCAACAGCTGGCCGCCGTGTTGGAGTGAAGACAAGGCCATTCGGCTGAGCAGTTTACCTGTCGCGTGTGTAAACTGTTGCGTTCAGGTGGATAGCTAACAGTCTGAAAGCATGGTTCTGAGCTCTGTAGCTGTTGGCTGCAGAGGAAAGGGATCAGGATCATCGTTCCGCAGATTTCCAGCTGATGTAGAACGCCGAGAAAAGTGGATCGCTGTGCTCCGGTGCGCTCGTGGGGGTGGTGCGGGGGAGGGGAGTGGCGAGTGTGTGGCGGGCGTTTATGTTGGGGGGGTGTGTTTTCATCTGTTTCGGCTGATTGGCTGGCTGTTTGTAGCATTTGGATGCTCTTCGGTTGGAGGACTTGTTGGTTTGTGGGTGGTTTGGGACAACAACCAGCACATGCATGTCTATGGCGGGGCGCCCTGTTGCCGCTCCCTCGGTCCCCGGCCGATTGTGCGTCGAGTTATTTGCGGGATGTCACGGGTCTTTTGATTGAGGATCGTCCGGGTGTTGTGGATGGTCGGTTGGTCGGTTTGGGCAGATGGGGGCGGGCGCCTCCGGCGGGTGCTCGTTGCGCCTGCGGCTTGTTCTCAATTGTCGCCGCTCTTTCCTCGTGTCGTCCCCACAGGTGCGCGTCGGAGTGCGAACCGCATAACCTGCACAAAGACTATGTGATCGCTTAGCCCTAGCTTGTTGTTTTCACTCCAATATGGCGGCTGCGCTTTGTCATTAAGGTGTGTCGCGTGACTGTGGGAGGTCTATATGGCCACGGACACATTTATTCTTTACACCCCTCCCCCAACACCCCCCCCCCACTGTCAACACAATCAATAATGTTTACATCAATTCTCCATCTACAGATCTATAGCTGGTAGAAGGTGTTCATCCAGTTTTTTTGTTAGTAGTTTCTGTTTCTTACATTTTATCCTCTGAGTTTGTTTGCTGTCACAACACAATCCACTACACAACACAACTACACAACCCAGCACACACCACACCCTCACTGTCCTGTCCCTTTAACTGTCCTGTCTTTAAATGTTTCACTGCTGGGGTTTTTTAGTCCTCTCTGATGAAATCAGGATTTAAGATATTAATAAAAACGTTAGAATTTACTGCCAGAGAGGACTGAAGGACACATTCACCCTTCACACCCCCACAAAAAAAAAGTCTGCTATGAGATTAAATTGTATAAACATACTAGATGGTTTTGCCAGACAGTGGCACTAACCTGAATGTAAATGCAGACAAGAAAATAATAATAATAATAAAACTGATGGAGTTCTTCACTGATGTCACAGAAATTTTGTGCATTTTGTGCTGCGCAGCGTTACTTTGTTACAATAAAATGGTATTTATAGAAAGATTGTTTATTCAGTTGTATAACTGACACACACAAACATTAAAATAAAACTACTGCACATCATGTACATGGATCTCACGACCGTAATAAAAATAGTTACATTTACATGGCTTAAAAATGTAAGAAAATCCTACAGGAACATTAAAACGTTTCCTCAATAAAAGCTGAAATGGCTGCGTGAGCCTGGCAGAGAGACTCAGAGCTCCTTCGGCTTTACTGGACTCTGGTTCGGACTCTGAGGTGTCCCCGTCCACCTCGGCTCGTCCCCAGAGACTAGAACTGGCCTTCCAGGGGACAGAGTCCGGGACCCGAGACCCGAGCAGTCCAGCTGCTGGTGGGAACCTACGGACCCTTCTTCATGTTCCACTGCAGCCGCCTGAGCAGAGGGTTTCCTGGTGCGCCGTCTCTGGGCTCGGCGGCCCAGGCTGGAGGTGGAGGCGACGGCTGATGATGATGATGATGCTGATGCTGCGCCCCCTCCTCCTCCTCCTCCTCCTCCTCCTCTTCTGCCCCGTGGTGTCCGGTTCTCAACTCATCCGCGGAGCCGCTGTTATCAGTGAACCGGTCGAAGGGACGGCGGCGGGCCGGCGCACGGGGTATCGCTGCGGGACGAGTTCACTCGGGGTGCGCCGCGGCTGCTCGCGCTCTCGTTGGAAACGGCGGCGGAAGGCGCTTCTTCCAGGGTTCCCAGCCTGCGCAGAGGCATCAAAGCTCCGGAGGAGGAGCGCTTGGGCCTGATGAATCGAGAGCGTCGAGAAGGATAGGCCATCTCCGACATGGTTTCATGGTCATCTGCGACACGAGTTAAAAAAAAACAATTAAAATAATTACAAATGCATTGTATTATATATTTTTTAGGACGACGCAGGAGTGGGCAGTGTTCAACCTCAAACTGTCCAGTGTCGTGACGCAGAACTAGTCCTGGGCGGTTTACCGGTTCATACCGAATACCGGTGTTTATTTTTCTTATGATATGAATTTTTCATATACCATAATACCGGTGAGTGTGTACTGTAGCGTACACAACGTTGGGAACGCCACGCGGCGGAACGTAAGTGCCGCAGAACATTGTTTGACAGGGGACTGTTTAGCAGTTGCACTGGAGGCGCAACACGCTACTAGTTTCTGGTTAAACGGTGATGGATGCTAACAGAGAAAGTCCCGAAGTGGAAGCTCCAGAACGGCAACATGAGACTGAGGAACTTCTTCCTAAACGTGGAGCCGTGGATTTAAAAAAGACGACGTCCAACAAACTACAATAATCTGCTAATGTTGCCGAGCTAAAGTTGTAGCCGCGGGAGGCTACACCAGCAATCTGCTGCACCACCTAAGCTGTTAATGTTGATTTTTTACAAAATATGTTTTTTCAACTTGTTTAAAAAATGTGAAAAATAAAAGTGTCCTGTATTTTAACTGCAACTATCATCATTCTGATTCCTTCACTTAATCAGAATAACGAGTGCCACCTCTTTGTAAATAGTATCATTTTGTGAGTTCATGCAAACCTGTATTAATACTAGTGTAGATATAAATGTTTTTCTACAATATTCACTCCTCCTGACAGTAAAATAGGTCATTCTAAGCCAATTTACTGCAGCAATTCCTCTAAATGATTAGAAAATGTGGTTAACACCCAGTTGTGCCTTCAAAAAAAAAAAAAAAAAAAAAATACCGCGATATACCGTGAAACCGATATGATTTTGAAAATGCCGTGATATAAATTTTTGGTCATACCGCCCAGCACTACTCAGAACTAATGCAGTGCAACATCATTTAAAATTAGATTAGATTAGATTAGATTAATTTATTGTACCCTTGGGTAAATTTGGTTTGCAGTGAGTGATACCTCATATTACACATACAATCCAAAACTATACACTCAACAACACAGGACAAGATAAAGTGACGACTGCTTTGGCTAAAAGAACAAGAAGGACGGCCCCAAGATAAAAAGCAAGATAAGTTTAAAACATAAGTAAATAAGAAACACTAAAACATTCAAACCAAGCTAAAGGATAAAAAAAATAAAATATGTGCCTTTCTTAAAAACAAGATAAAAGAAACAATACAAAACATAAATACAAAGTTATGTTGCAGTTTCTCTCACTTGTTTATAGCACTGATGGCTGCTGGTACAAAGCTGTTTTTGTAGCATTTGGTTTTACAAGCAGGTACCATGAACCTCCGACCTGAAGTAAAACCACCAGGTTTTACTTTAATTTCTTTGAGAAGCTCACCTTCGTAGTTCGGCCTCGCAAGAGGAAACTTTGACTCTGGATTCTTTCCAGCAGGAAGTGAAAAATACTTGTGTGACTTGGGCACCATCTGATCCTGACGAGACAAAGTTGAGACACAGTTAGTCTTGAACACACAAAACCTTTGACTGAAACGTCTGCTCACATCTCAGAGGTTTGTATACAGAAGATTTAACTGAAGGAGTGAGGCAAAAAATGATTATAGCTTCTCATTTATCTGAGGGAAATCATCCGATATCATCTGTGAGCAGCAAACGAATGTCGGCTTTGAGGATTAGCGGTCAGTCGGAGCGCACAATGTGAAGAAATCACGGATTATTGCTGCGCTCTTAAACAGGTCATCGATGCAAGAGATGAGCGTAACAGACTGCAGCGACAAAGAAACCAAGAGCAACTAAAAGCCTCCCTCAACATTGACGAGTCCACCATCAGGACGATGCTGAACAATGACGTACAAGGACTGCAAAGGGTTGATGTGGACAAAAAGATTTCTGGTTTAAATCAAAGGCATTATAGTTTCCAGCACTGTGAAACACGGTGGTGGTAGTATCATGGGCTGAGTTTAGCTCGCTGCACCAACGGATTCTGAAGGAAAAAGTCTGAAAATCTGAGAACCGGATAGAAACTCATCAGCTGTTATTATGAAGTAAAGTTCTGAACTTCTCAAAGCACGAACCAGAAATATGTAGTTTTAGTTATTTGGAGAAGCTACTCACAAATACTTCCCTCTTTACGTGGAGGAAAGAATATTTTTTTACTCTAATTTGTCCAGTAAGACTCAGTCACATTTATCCAGAAACTAAGCTGGGAAACGATTAAAAATTTTACTCGCGATTAATCGCATTGTATATGAAAAATCAAATAATGAATTCAAAAGTAGTGTAAAATGCACTTTTATTGAAATGTTCTGCTGCCATATGAACTAAAGTGTCATAACATTTGTTGTTCAAACACTTTTAACATCAGCACTTGTCAGTAACACATATTTAGTGTAAATCTCATCTTAAAAAATGTCAAATAAAATAAAGCTTATTGCCACTGCCAGGGCATTAATGTCATCCTGTTTTTATGAAAAATAAAAAAAGTCTATCAACAAAATCCTAACAATCTAGAGGTCACAATCAGAACATTAAAAGAGGTAATTTCTGAGGTAACAGCAGAAACTTTTAACGGGGAGTTCAACTTGTCAGTTGTTACAAATAACCTTGTTTCTGTTGAATCCTCCGTCTGGGAGAACTTTAAAATGAAAATGTCCACGTTAAAGTTCTGTAACTTTACCAATCCGTAATTATCTGTGTATCATTTGTTTTTTCCCAGTTTTGATTGTCAATCAAAAATTTAAAAAATTAAAAAGTGACTTTTTATTTTTTTTCAGTTTTTTTGATCTAATTAAAAAAAAACAGAACAAAACAAAATGCCTGTTTTTTTATATTTCAATTTTATCAAACAGGCCACAGGACTGAATTTGTTAATATTTTATTGTCTGGTTTACGTGACCCAGAAATGGCTGTTTTATAATCAAGGACTGGACTTTCTGTTGTCGTTACACATCTGTGCCACTAGATGGAGCCGCACTGCAGTAACCAGCTAGAGAACAGCAGGACAGTGAACACATGGAGCAGATCTGATGGAACATGGACGAATGACCACAAACGTTTGGTTGCAGTCCAGAATTGATTTTTCAGACAGAATTGTTAATATTTCTACCTGAACTGTAAAGTTCACTGATTTTTACCGTTCTCCATGTCTGTTTTAGTTTTACCTGATAATTGTCTTCCGGTTCTACAGCAGCCAGTAACAGACTTTTCAAAACAAAAGCATGTGAGCAACATGCGTTAACGCGCGATAAAATAAATGTCGGCGTTAATAAATTAATGCATTAACGCAATAATAACGCGTTAACTCGCCCAGCCCTACCAGAAACATAAATCATTTAAAAGCTTTAAACACCATCTTATCTCCGGTACTCGTTAAACTCCTGATGTCGTACTCACCGACTGAAAGCTGCCCGGTCTCACGCTTCGGCGGATGCTGGCGTGGCGTCTGATCAGAATCTCTCTGGTTTGGCTGTCATTGGGCAGAGCGTGCTTATTCGTGTACGCCATCGTCTGGAAAGAGAAAACGGAAAGGTACGACTTTACAGAGACGTCACAGAGCAACTTTCCTTCCATCCATCCATCCATCAATCAGTCAGTCTCCCTGGCAACCTCCTCCACCTTCTCCAGCTCCTCCACCTTCTCCAGGAGGAAACCAAGGCGTTCAAAGGCCGGCAGAGAAATACATACAATCTCTCCAGTGTGTCTTAAGGTCTTCTTCTGGTTGGACATGTCCAAAAACACCTCCCCAGGAGACACCTGAGTGGCGCCAAAATTGTATCCACCAGGTGGCAGCACCAGTCAAAACAGGCCGCTACCGCCGCATTTTGGGCTTTTGAAAGTTACGTACACTTCCGGTTTTGAACGCAAGAATTGAAAACTCCCACTGATTCAGAAGGCGCTGCTTTGGCGCAAGGGTGAGGACAAAACGGGGAAGAAAGTCGACGCGCTGATGCACCGATGGCAAGACGAGCGGCGGTCCCGTCTACTGCATCTGGAATAACTGGAGGAAACATCTGGCCAGAAGGGCACAAGTCTACAAGGCCGTAGAAGAGTGAGAGTCCGCGGTAGGCGGGTTTTCTGTTGGCTTGAACCTTCGCTCTTTATGCTCCAGGTTCCTTGAATCGCTCATTCTGCACTCAAAAAAGAGAAATATAAAAATCCCATCCAATCCGTCTTTGAGAAACGTTGTTTTTAAACATTTGGATGACTTTCTAAAAGTGCTGGGCGGTATACTGGTTCATACTGAATACCGGTGTTTATTTTTCTTATGATATTAATTTTTCATAAACCGTAATACCGGTGAGTATGTACTGTAGCGTACACAACGCTGGGAACGCCGCACGCCGGAACGTAAGTGCCGCAGAACATTGTTTGACAGGGGACTGTTTAGCAGTTGCACTGGAGGCGCAACACGCTACTAGTTTCTGGTTAAACGGTGATGGATGCTAACAGAGAAAGTCCCGAAGTGGAAGCTCCAGAACGACAACATGAGACTGAGGAACTTCTTCCTGAACCAGGAGCCTTGGATTTAAAAAAGACGACGTCCAACAAACTACAATAATCTGCTAATGTTGGCGAGCTAAAGTTGTAGCCGCGGGAGGCTACACCAGCTATCTGTGTGAATATTGTTTATATGCTGCTACAGGATAATCCTTTTTTTTTTTTTTCAAAACTTGAATATTGCAAGTTGCATACTTTGTTTACTATTTATTTGTTGAAATATCTCAAGAATGTTGTTTACATTGTGTAGTTAATGTTGATTTTTTTACAAAATGTGTTTTTCAAGTTGTTTGCAAAATGTGAAAAATAAAAGGGTTCTGTATTTTAACTGCAACTATCATCATTCTGATTCCTTCACTTAATCAGAATAACGAGTGCCACCTCTTTGTAAATAGTATCATTTTGTGAGGCCATGCAAACCTGTATTAATACTGGTGTAGATATGAATGTTTTTCTACAATATTCACTCCTCGTGACAGTAAAATAGGTCATTCTAAGACAATTTACTGCAGCAATTCCTCTAAATGATTAGAAAATGTGGTTAAGTTGTGGCTTCAAAAAAAAAATACAGTGATATACTGTGAAACCGTGATATAAATTTTTGGTCATACCGCCCAGCACTACTTTCTAATGCATCCATCCATTTTCTATACCCGTTTCATCCTTGAAGGCTCACGGGGATCTGCTGGAGTCTATCCCAGCCGTCTACGGGTGAAAGGCAGGTGTCCACCTGGACAGGTCGCCAGTCCATCATAGGGTCACACATACAGACACACAACCGTTCATACTCACATTCACTCCAATGGGCAATTTAGAGTTATCAATTAACCTAACATGCATTGTAAGTAACTCTTAAAATGATGTTCCTTTAACGATGTATTAACTTCCTGTTTCTTTTATTTTGGCGATCGGGTTACAAGAAGTAGCCAGCTCCCGTTTCTGTAAAAAGACTTTGCTTTATGTTACTCCAAGCATTCAGTAAACTGTGAAGTAAGGAAAATAAGTCTGCTCCTAAAGTGCTCTACAACCCTTGTTTAAGCACCCAGCTGGTAATGGGAACAAGGTATTTATGCAAACAATATGTTTCATGTTTTCTTATGTGTCCTTTGTGTGATTTAATGCTAATGTTAGCTTCTGTGGATTGTGCATAAATTTTGACCACAGGTGATGGTGTTGAGTTAATAATAGTTTTTGAGCCTGTTTATGTGTGTGGCAAACATTTTTATTGTCATTTAACTGGTGTAGAATGTTCATTTATGCACAAATGTATGGGTATAAGGCATATTGTAGTGAAATCTTTTACAAAGTTTATTTGTTTTGTTTCATGTAAGAGCTCATTTTATTTAATTTATCTGTCCCTTAGTTCTTACGGTGTTGAAGGGAAGAACGGCTATGATAAAAAGAAACATATTTATGTTCAAATAAGGAAGAAGGCTGAGCATAAATAAAGACTTCTTTAAAACACCAGTAAGCTTCACCATTGACTGGCTGTGGTTCGCTATATGCATGTCTTTGGACTGTGGGAGGAAGCCGGAGTACCCGGAGGAAACCCACGCTAGCACGGGGAGAACATGCAAACTCCACACAGAAAGACCCCGAGGTTCAATCCAGGAACCTTCTAGGTGTGAGACAACAGTGCTAACTACTAAGCCACCGTGCTGCTTTCTAATGCAATTGCTGATAAAAATGGAGATTCCGATCCAGTCCCTCAGTCTCATGGACACCTCTCAACACTACAGCGACCTGCAGACATCACCTGCCCCGGTGATCCAGAGATAAAGGTTCAGATAAACAGACTGCTAAAGTGCTTTGAGAGGAGACGGCATTCTTTAAAGCTCAGATTACTCAACCAAAACCGGCCGCACCTGTCTGATCAACAGGTGAGGGACTGGACTCAAACTGCCACTCAAACCGCCATGTCTCCGTCCTGCAGGGACCTAAAACAAGCACAGCTGCCTTTATAAAAACCCGGAAAGGTTTTTACATAGTGCCACGACTGTATGATCATTTGTAATTTCAATTTAAAAAGGAAAAAGCCAAGTGTTTGATAGATACGAAGGTACAGGCAGTTGATAAAGCTGCTGTCTGTCTCATTAACGCCTTGGACTTCAAAAGGAAGCTTGTAAAAGTAAACGTCACAGACAGGAGAAGAAACAGAACTGAGACTGTTGGAGAAACCAACCACAGGAGCACAAAACATCAAAGCGTCCGTCAGAGGCCTTTCAGAGGATGATGTCATCACGCTAATGGAAAATTACCGCCGGCCGCAACCTGCCGCCATGCAAAAGCAACAGAGGTTCAGCGTCCGGCAGGATCATGTGATCAATGCGCCGCCGAGACGCCAGGACACGTGCACCTTTCTTTTGGCTCAAACCCGAACCCAAAAAACGTGTTTAGCGGACTTTAGCGTTTTAAAACCACAGCTGGAGTGAAGAGAAGGATGTTTCTGGACGCCAGCAGGTTTGAAACGGACCACCCAGTTTGACATCACGTGACACATTAAAGTTTGCAATTTTACTTCCAGAAGATGCAGATATTTAAAGCTATATATCTATTTATTAGGGCTGGGCAACGATTAAAATTTTAATAGCGATTAATCGCATTATTTCCCTGATTAATCACGATTAATCGCATTGTATACGCAAAATCAAATAATGAATTCAAAAGTAGTGTAAAGGTCTCTTTTATTTAAATGTTCTGCTGCCATATGAACTAAAGTGTCATAACATTTGTTGTTCAAACACTTTTAACATCAGCACTTGTCAGTAACACATATTTAGTGTAAATCTCATCTTAAAAAATGTCAAATAAAATAAAGCTTATTGCCACTGCCAGGGCATTAATGTCATCCTGTTTTTATATTAAAAAAAAATAAAGTCTACAAACAAAATCCATCAAAATGATTGTGTCTCAGCACAATCAGAACATTAAAACAGGTAATTTCTGAGGTAACAGCAGAAACTTTTAACGGGGAGTTCAACTTGTCAGTTGTTACAAATAACCTTGTTTCTGTTGAATCCTCCGTCTGGGAGAACTTTAAAATGAAAATGTCCACGTTAAAGTTCACTAACTTTACCAATCTGTGTATCAATCAAAAATAAAAATAAAAAGTGACGTTTTATTACATTTTTCTTTTTTTTAATCTAACACAAAAAAACAAAAAAATGCATGCTTTTTTATATTTCAATTTTAGACTTGGATCAAAAATACGAAATTAAAAAACGGGCCACAGAACTGAATTAGTTTTATAATGGAGGACTGGACTTTCTGTTGTCATTACACATCTGAGCCACTAGATGGAGCTGCACTGCAGTAACCAGCTAGAGAACAGCAGGACAGTGAACACATGGAGCAGATCTGATGGAACATGGAGGAATGACCACAAACGTTTGGTTGCAGTCTAGAATATTTTTTTTCCAGACAGAATTGTTAATATTTCTACCTGAGTTGCTACCTGAACTGTAAAGTTCACTGATTTTTACCGTTCTCCATGTCTGTTTTAGGTTTTTCGCATGTTTCCCTCCAAATTCTTTTCCAGTTTTGCAGCAGCCAGAAACAGACTTTTCAAAACAAAAGCATGTGAGCAACATGTGTTAAGGCGCGATAAAATACATGTCGGCGTTAATAAATTAATGAGTTAACGCGATAATAACGAGTTAAGCTTGCCCAGCCCCTAATATTTTTATATTAGGGGTGTCACAATTCATCGATCTCTATCGATTTAATGTTGTATTGATGCATGAAAATATTGATCAGACGTCAACAGTTGCAGTCCTCATCGATCGTGTCATTAATGGCCTTTTGTAGTTAAATTTTTTAATCAAAGGAACAGATCTTTTTTATTTAACTATCTGGGAAGCGATTGCCTTCAATTAAAATGCATCTTCTCTTCATTGATCGTTAGATCCTGAATCAAACCAAACTCAATCAGTCTCACCCGTTGCCTGATCTTGTACATGTTCTTGGAGAGGATGTCGTGCATGTTCCTCAGATCAGCAGCCATGAACGTCTTCTTGGGTTTAGAGGAGCTCTTCTTTTCCTCCCTAAAAAGACATGGAAGGATTGAAAGAGTCACGCTGATCTGAGCGGACGTGTGATCCAGGACGAAGGCGCTACGTACTGCAGAGAGATGATGGACGGCGCCGCGCTGATGTCTCCGGACACCGAGTCCAGGATCTCCATGGCGTTCTGCAGCTCCATCTTCTTGTACAGAGCCACGATGCTGGACTCCACCCTGGTGTCCCGGAGGAGGATCCTGCGCAGGATCCGATTGTTGAACTTCATGAACCTGGATTTGAGAGAGAGATCGCACACGACTGAGGTCAGGTTTGGTCATACAGTGATCCCTTATTTTTCACGGTTACGCCCCCCCTGCGAAAATCACAATCTGTGAACTGGAGCCGGAGCCCCCCCGAGCTTAAATAATGTGTTTAAAATATGTTTAAAAACCACAAAAAAGTAGCGAAACAAGACAAAGGCTCAACTGTGGTCTTTCTGTTTCCTTCACAGCCTCTGGTCTCTGAACCGTAGTAAACAAACCGCTGCTATTGTGCTATTTTTGGCTCGTAATTAGCGGCTAACACGCTAACAACAACAACAGAAACAGTCTGGTTTTCTCTGCATGGAACGGGAACTTTATTCTGGCGCTGCAGGAACTTGTAACATCACACAGGTTGTATTGTTGGGCTCCTGTCGGTTAACAGAGAATGTAAATCTATACACGCTGGGCTGCTGTTGATGCTAACTACACTTTTCATCTAACCCCGTTTTCATTCTGCCGTCCCACGACACACACACTACATTACCCATAAGGCCACACCATTACCCATAAGGCCTACCTTCTTAAAGGGGCCAGGCTGGCTCACAACATTTCTTCACTGTGAGAGAACGCGCACAACATCCTGTGATGTTTCCACAATTTTTTCTTGATTTTTTTATTATATTATATATTTCTGAAAGAGCCGCGAATAATCTAAAACCGCGGAACTTAAAGCGCGAATTAGCGAGCGATCACTGTATTTAAGCTCCACAGTATTCATCAAATTTGAAAAGATTCATTTTAAGTGGAAACTACAAGACCTGCCTCATTTTGTGTATTTAAATCAATAAATTAAAAAGAAAAGCATCTCCGCCTCTCAACAGATCTGCAGCAGGCCACGCCCACTCAGTTGTTTTCCAGGAAACTGATGTCAGTTTATGTGATCGTAACAGTTCCTTCATCTTAAAGCATCAAACACACTTCTGACCGTGTGTTTTGCGTTTGTCTGGTTGGATCCGAGCTGACATCAACTGTTAAAAACTCGACGAACCTGTTTCACAAAACTGGACGCGTCAATGAAACCAAGAACAGAACCGAGAGGAAAGAAGAATAAATGGAGAGATTGACAGATATTACATCCAGAGTGTGACAAAAAAAAAAGTTTGAAAGCCATTTCCTGAAACCTGGCGGCCTGAATAGGACATGATTTAAGCTAGCAGAGCCAAAGAGACACTGCCGGCGACCTGACGTCCTTCTGAGCAGGATGAAGGAACCACAGAGGAGAAGCTCCTTACTTGTCTTTCCAGTAGTAGTGGCTCCACTGTCCACAGAGGTCCTCCAAACCTGCCATGGTGTGCTCCATCAGCTGGCGGCCAAGGGAGACTCGTTAGCAACGCTTACGTCTGCAGAAACTCACGCTCTACTACACGCACGGCGGTTGGCGTCATACCCTGCAGTGGATCTCCACGCTGATGGTGTCGAATTTGCGGGTGGTTCTGCGCACGTTGATGAACTCGATCAGGGGTCGGATGCTGATGCCCTGCAGAGAGGAGATACACGTGCACAATCATGCGTCATAATAATCAGCTGGCGCCGTCGTTCAACCGCCCGACCTACAACCAGATTTTTTTATTTTTTTTATTTAACCTTTATTTAACCAGGAATAATCCCATTGAGATTCAGAATCTCTTTTGCAAGGGGGTCCTGGCCAAGAAAGCAGCACAGTACATCCACATTTAGACAACATCAACAACAAACATAAAAACAGCTAAAACAATACAGCAAATCATATCAGTACATTATAATCACTAGCTGCGTTCGGTGAGAGAACATGAGCATTCATTTGTCAAATAGTCCCTGATCCTGGCTTTAAAATCTTCCATACTTGGGAGGTAATCCAATTTAAGATGACTCTGTAATTTATACCAGGACGTGGGTGCGAATGCTTTGAAGGCACTTTCCCCAAAGACAGTCCGTGTACGAGGAATAGTCTACATTATCAATCCCCCGTGCCTGAGACTAGAGCTTCTGGTGTTGACTTTAGGAACCAAGAGAGAACACAAATAAGGAGGCAAGTCACACAGGATGGCCTTATAAAGGAAACAATACCAGTGTTCCCATCTACGATTGTACAAAGAAGGCCAGCCAACACTCTCATAAAGACGACAGTGATGAGTACGAAAACCTAAATCTGTTAATGCTTAATGCTGCATGATATACCGAATCCAGCATTTTCAGAGAGGAGAGATTTGCATGCATGTATAAGATGTCACCATAGTCAATTATTGATACAAAAGTTGCCTGAATCAGTCTTTTTCTCGCATTAAAGGAGAAACAACTTTTGTTTCTATAATAGAAACCAAGTTTAACCCTGAGTTTCTTTGTAAGACACTCAATGTGATATTTAAAAGACAAATTTTCATCCAAGTAAAATCCTAAATACTTGTAGACTGAAACTCGTTCAATCACTTTTCCATTCTTTATAACAATCTGACAAGCATCATCTGTCTTCCCTGATTTTGAAAAGCACATCAATTTAGTTTTGTCGGAATTGAGCACAAGCCTTAATTGATTAAGATTAAGGCAGATGCAAATGTAATCTTCGTAAAACGGCGTCTTACCTGCAGAAAGACGGTGAAGATGATGATGGCGATGGTGGCAGTGATGAAGAGCTCTCTGCGAGCGATGCCTTCCTGAAGCGTGAAGGCCAAAGCGAAGGAAATTGCCCCCCGCAGGCCTCCGTAGGCCAGGCCAAACTGATCTTTGGTGTTGAAGGGGGTGGTACGGAAAGGGTTAATGATCTGAGTCAGCACCAAGACACCTGGGGGGGAGGAGGAAAGGTGAGAAGTTCTCATATTATGCAGAAAAGACTTTATTATTTTATATACTGTCTTGGGGTTAAATTTGCATAAAATGCTTAAAACGGAATTCTCAAAAATTAAAAACCGAAAAACACCCAAAATGAAAAAAATTTAAATGGAATTTGAGAAAAAATAAAACGGATTTCATAGGGCCTTACATGTCAAACCATTTTCACTTCACCTCTTAAAGGTGGGGTAGGTGATCTTTGAAAAACGGTTCCAGCAATCCAACTCAAGAGAGATTCTGAAAATAAACACTCCCTCCCTCCTCCCAAAGGCTCCGCCTCCTCCTCTTCAGCCCACCCCTCGAAACCACGCCTTCACACGATCCACAGGGAGGGAGGGAGGGGTGGGGGGGAGTGCATTGATATTTGATGGACGTATTAGGCAGCCAATCAAAATAGTGATGATCGTTATTTTGATTGGTCAGAGTTTTTCTCTGATTATACCCTCTAGACCGGACCAAAACGTTTAGTTTTTTTTGCAAACATTTTATTTCAGTGGGTGTAATGGGAATGTTTTCAGGCAATATTGTAAAAAGTGTTGCAAAAAAAAGATCACCTACCCCACCTTTAAATGCCTCGTGGGGTATGGAGCGATAAGAGTGCCACATTAATAAATAAATAAATAAATAAATAAATGTGGAAATAAAAAGAGAAATAAATACATAAATAAATAAATAAATGTGGAAATATAAAGATAAATAAATAAATAAATATATGTGGAAATAACAGAGAAATGAAATATAATCCATAAATATATGTGGAAATATAAGGAAATAATCTATGTGGAAAAATAAAGTGGAAATATAAGGGAAATAAATTAATAAATAAATGTGGAAATATAAAGAGAAATAAAAAATGAAAAGGAAAACTATCCATCCTGGACAGGAAGCCCCGCCCAGAGCCATTTGATTGACAGCTCAGTCCACCAAGCGTTTTGTCATTGCTTTATCCTTGTGTCACAGGAGTGCCAAAAAGGAAAAGCAAATGCAATACGAAAATTAAAGATGATTTTCCTTTTCATTTATTTATTTCTCTTTATATTTCCACATTTATTTATTTATTTATTTCCTTTTATATTTCCACATATATTTATTTTTTTTCTCTTTATATTTCCACATATATTTATTTATTTCTCTTTATATTTCCACATATATTTATTTATATATTTATTTCTCTTTATATTTCCACATATATTTATTTATTTATTTCTCTTTATATTTCCACATTTATTTATTTCTCTTTTTATTTCCACATTTATTTATTTATTTATTTATTTATTAATGTGGCACTCCTATCGCTCCATACTATCGCTCCATAGTGGGGCAGAAGACACGACATTAAATATCTGCATGGAGTCCTGGCCACACTGGGAAACGGAGGTCCTACTCATTTTCTCCGACGTCACGAGATCATCCGAAGGTTTCGAGGTTATCTGGATGAGTTTTGTCCGTCATTGTTCTGGAATAAATTTCTCTCGTGTCTGAAAAGCCAACTGCAGAGCCAGCTGATGCACTTCGTCCGTCTTTCTCTTTATCCCGATAATCTTTCTCGTGACGACTCCTTCGACGCTTTACGAGCCTGCTTGGGTCACGTGACGCAACATTCGCGCTCCCTCTTCAAACCACAGCCTTGCACCGTGTCACAGTTTTCCTGGTGGGATGTTCAGGGCGGAAATAACACCGTGTTGTCAACAAAATGTCCGATGGCTATCTTCGCCCAACAGCTCACGAACCTGCCGACTCACAACAGGAAGTTGCGTGGCGGTACTGCGTAACTTCTTGTGCTGGTTTTCGTAAAAATGACCCGTTGCTTCGCAGAAGTAAATGCTAACTGCTACAGATCAAGAACAAGACTAAGACCCCCCCCCTGCTTACCCAAACCCCTCCATACGAAGGCAAACAGCAGCGTGAAGAGGATGTAGGCCCAGTTCAGGTCGTGGTCCGTCGTTACGGTGACGACTCCCAGGAAGAAGAAGATGAGGGTCTCTGAGATGGTGCTGAGCATCTTGACCACGTGTCGGATGGTCGTGCAGGAGCGCTGGGAGACGTTCTCCTCCACGTAGAACTTCATGGTGAGGGCACAGGTCACGATACTGCGGACGCACAGGTAGGTTTGAGACGTCGACCGTTCTCACGTGTCAACCTGCGAGCGTTTCACGCATCTACTTACGCCATGATGGACGAGATGGCGAAGAGCTCGGCCACCAGGTAGGCCAGGTAGCTGAACATGAATATGAAGAGCGGCTCGATCTCCCGGACCTTGGAGGTGAACCTCGTCGTGAAGGCGGCCACAAAGCCGAACAGGACGCCGAAGCCCATCCCGCCGAGCCCGACCACGAAGAACCTCGCCACCCCCAGGAACACGTCCGTGGGCTCCACCTCCTCCATGTCCGCCACGAAGCTGAACATGTTGTACAACACCTGGAGACGGGCAAACGCGTTCATCATTCAGAGAAGCTGCGAGAGGCCACGAGCTGCGGCGACGGATGCCGCTGCTCAGATTTACGGCGATTTACCGTAACACCACTCTGCACCGTTTAGACCAGCCTTTCTCGACCGGGGTGTCGTCAAAAAAATGACCTATTCTGACATTTCATCTACAGTGGTACCTCTACTTACGAACATTTCTACTTATGAAATTTCAGGTTACGAAACGCCTCAACGGGAAAATATTGCCTCTAGTTACGAAATAAATTTCAGGATACGAAAGGCAGAAATCCAGTAGCGCTGCTACTCGCAGCTCCCAGAGTTTACGTAAACATAGCTGCCATTGGCTATCGCTTAGCATCTTCCTAGCATCCCATTGGCTAGGAGGGCCCCTGTCTGTATGAGCGTAACCCAGCAACCAGGTAAACAAACAATTTAATTTTTTTTTGCCGGCGTTTATCTGTCTGTCTGTGTTCAAGATAACTCTAAAAGTTATGGATGGATTTTGATGAAATTTTCAGGAGTTGTCAGAAATGTGAAAAGGAAGAACTGATTTCATTTTGGTTCTGATCCGGAAGAAATCCTGGATTCTGGATCACTTTCAGTTTTTCGATAATTGTGTTTAGTGGAGGTCTGCGCTCTCTGAGTGTTTTTCTAGTTCTAACAGGTTTTTATGTAATTTCATGTATTATTTATAAAAAAATAATGTTCAAATTTTGGGGGGCTTGGAACGGATTAGAACATTTACGTGGAAAACGCGTCTCTACTTACGAAATTTTCAGGTTACGAAACTACTTCCAGAACCAATTAATTTCGTAAGTAGAGGTACCACTGTATAAATATATGAATGCACACATAAATACATACTTTTTGTCTATGAATAAATGAATAAATAAATAAATATGATACATAATTGAATTGACATAAAATGAATAATAAAAATATGTCTCACATGTCCATTTCCCAACGTTAACAACGTCAGTACGGGGTCAGCGTAAGGTCAACGTGACTGCCCAGTTAGCTTACGTCGTAATATCATTTAACCGCTGGAATTTTATTTCACAGATAGCAAAGAGAACTTTTTAGCAGCATCATGGATGGTTTTCTAAAAAGAAAAGCCCCACAGGAACGGAACATCACAGAGGAGCCGACTTCTTCATCAAGCCTTCATCCACCAGCTCTGAATCTGCTCCATAGCTACCAAAGCTAGCTGCTAGCGATAAGGCTAAAAAGGGGCGAAACAAGGATGATGGAGGGAAGCAAGCACATCACGGATGAAAAGAAGCTTTCCTGCTGAGGCCTACTCTGGTGCAGTTATCCTGTTCAGGTTATTTAAACTAAATAAACGGCAAAAAAAAAAAAAAAAAAAACTGCGACAAAAGTTGGGAGAAAGTGTCTCAGTCCTATTTGGGATTTATTTGACTATGACTGTGTTAACGATAAAAATAAGTGTCTTGTTGTAGAAGCAGGTGATACAATGTGTGGAATACTAACCAAGACTAGCTGGATAAGCTAGCCTAAGCTAGCCCCCTGGAAAGAAGGCTAAGCAAGACTAGCTGGATAAGCTAGCCTAGGCTAGTCCCCTGGAAAGAAGGCTAACCAAGACTACCTGGATAAGCTAGCCTAAGCTAGCCCCCTGGAAAGAAGGCTAACCAAGACTACCTGGATAAGCTAGCCTAAGCTAGCCCCCTGGAAAGAGGCTAACCAAGACTAGCTGGATAAGCTAGCCTAAGCTATCCCCCTGGAAAGAAGGCTAACCAAGACTACCTGGATAAGCTAGCCTAAGCTAGCCCCCTGGAAAGAAGGCTAACCAAGACTAACTGGATAAGCTAGCCTAAGCTAGCCCCCTGGAAAGAGGCTAACCAAGACTAGCTGGATAAGCTAGCCTAAGCTAGCCCCCTGGAAAGAAGGCTAACCAAGACTACCTAGATAAGCTAGCCTAAGCTAGCCCCCTGGAAAGAGGCTAACCAAGACTACCTGGATAAGCTAGCCTAAGCTAGCCCCCTGGAACGAAGCTACAGCTGCAGGCCAGTCAGCGTTGGGAAGGAACGGGAGAAAACAGCAACTATAATGGACTGTTTCCATGGAGACCAGATAGCTGCTGGTCAGTAAATACGCAGGAACACCACAAGAGGGAAGACGCATTGATAAATATGTTTATTGAGACCAGAATGTAAACACGACTATGTGATTCGATAACCTTCAAAAAGTTCAGTGCTTCACTCCAACCAAAATTACAACCCTAATTTACAAAATAAAACTAAAACTAACACTGAAACTAATAAAAACTAAACTAAAACTAAAAGTATTTCAAAACAAAAACGAATAAAAACTAGCAAAACAGCTCTAAAAACGAATTAAAACTAACTGAATTTGGAAAAACCAAACTAAAACTAACGTAAAATCCAAAACTATTATAACCCTGGACCAGATCGCCGGTCACCACACCTGCCGGCTCCCCGAACACATCGATGAGGATCCGAGCTGTTGATGGTAGAAAGGTGCAGTCTCAGCCTGGTGATGGAAACACTTCTGTTTTGTTTTTGTTATTACATCTCATCTGGTAAAGTCGTCTCTGCGGGACACTCCTGGACTGTCCCTGTGTCCTGGGTAAATGTTTGTCCTCATCTTCTGCAGCAGCAGCTACAATGCTAGTTCCTAAGTGTTTGTCTTTTCTTGACGTCACAGAAAAGCATGAAGAGATTAAGGACAGATGATAAGAGAAATGTAGAATTTAGAACAGGTGAGGGGGGGGGGGGGGCGGTGTTTGGGGTTTTGAGCGTGAGCTCAGGTATCAGATATGTGCTCGTCTCGACTCCGCCCGGCTTCATCCGAACATGTAGCTGCGACCTCAGAACTGGTTTGGCAGCATCTGAGCAAACAGGCTCTGAATGGGGAAATGGCTCTTTTTAACCGTTTCCTGACACCAACATTCCCTCGGCGGCTTGTTTGAGAAGTCGACTTGTCTGGACAGCGTGCCAGCGCACAGACGCTTCTCCTGCACGCACAATATGCTCTTATGGACGCACGCTAACCCAGAAAAAACAAAAAATAAACAGTTTATACAGTATCAAATGAAACCAGAGCTGAAGCTTTTGAGTCGAGAAGAATGGAAAAGCTTCACACGATACAGAAGCTGCTGTTTCATGCTTTAGTCGTCCTCCACAATGGTCGAGAAGGAATAAAAATGCATCTTAGATTCTTGATATCGGCGTGACGCCACGCACCATGTGATCGGCCATGGTTACACTTCCTGTTTTAGCATCAGAGAGCAAACAAAATTGCAGATTTCAAAGCGTGAGGTGTTTTTCACTCACAGTTGCTTCAGTTATTTCCATTTTAGCGTCTTTATTGTACCTTAACTTAGTTTGGCGATCGTCACTGGTGCCTGTGGTGGCGATCATGGCTGACCAACATCAGGATGAGTTGAGGCCAGAGGCTTTAGCAAAGTATAAAGGAAAATTGGACATAGTCGGCCTAGATTTGTGTCCATACAAGCACACAGCTGATTCTTGGACGAATAACCCCAAACAATGGCCGCGTTTGGGGTACCCAGATGTACCATTATCTCATAAAAACTCCTCGTAAGTATAAGTTTTTAGAAAGTGTTTTACATATTTATACACCAATACACAGCCCCCAATACATAAAGAAGTAAATCTGAGTTTATGACATTGCTTCAGGCTAGGGGCTAGGCCTTGGCCCCTTGGCTATGCAATACAATCTGACAATAGAGCTTCTAAATAGATCTATTGATTTTATTTTATTATTTTTTGTTGTTGTTGTTTTTAACAAACATAGATGTAGTCTGATTTGAGCACCGATAATTTCCCTGTTAATAGCGTGCAGCCATTTTTCTTTCAGGCTCAGTAGCCTCGCTAGGAATCATATAAAATGACAAATGCGACCAGCGAGCAACATTGTTGGTGCAGTTGAACACACGACAGTTCTTCACCATCTTTCCCCCGATCGTAAACTGCTCAAATGTTTTAGATATCACCAGAAAAGTACGACGAAAACAGACAGAACAGGTACACATGTAAAATGCATCGGCTTCGCTAGCAATAGTGAGCGTTTGTATACCCGCTTGGCCTGGTTGCTATGGCCTGGTTGCTATGGCCCGCGCATGCCGGATGTGTTCAGTGGCCCGGATGTTCATGGATGCATATTTGAAATGCATATTTGACATCAAGGCTATTTAATTATGAGTAAATTCCTCATGGTGACGTCACCTTCATCTGATCTTTCCTGCTGGAGGCCTTCAGACTGGATATTCGTCAGAACAATAAACACAACAGTTTGAGGCTGAACCTCCACGAATCCATCCCATGTTTTCACAGCAAACAGAGCAGAACCCGCGGCGACCCGACTCACCACGGTGACGGCGTCGTTGAAGAGACACTCCCCGAACACCACGATGTAGAGCTGCTCGTTGACGGACACGTCCTCGAAGACGCTGAGGACGGCCACGGGGTCCACGGCCGAGATGATGGAGGCGAACAGCAGGTTCTCCTGGAGGTTGATGTCCTGCAGGCCGAAGTCCTCGATCTGGCACACGGCGAACAGAGACATGCCGATGCCGATGCTGTTCCACAGGGTCCCCACCACGGCGAACCACAGCACCTGAGGGAGGGACGTCCTGTAAGGCGCTCGGACCGGAGAGCGAGAAGAGGAACCCCGTCAACGTCAGGACGACCTACCGTGCCGACGTTCTCGAAGAAAGGCCTGGTGGGCATGAAGTAGCCGGAGTCCAGGACGATCGGGGGCAGCATGTACAGGAAGAAGACGTTGCTGGTGAGCACAGCGGGCGGCTGCTCCTGGACCGAGTGCATGATGCCACCAACGATCAGCCCGACGGTGATGAGGAGGCAGGACTCCGGCACCCAGACGGTGATCTTGTGGTACACGTGGAAACCTGAGGAAGACGTGAGTTTGGGTTAAAACTAGGGCGGGGCAAGCTAACGCGTTACTGTCGCGTTAACGCATTCATTTATTAACGCCGACATCTATTTTATCGCGCGTTAACGCATGTTGCTTACATGCTTTTGTTTTGAAAAGTCTGTTTCTGGCTGCTGCGGAACCGGAAAACAATTGGCAGGTAAACATGCGGTAAAGCTAAAACAGACATGGAGAACGGTAAAAATCAGTGAACTTTACAGTTCAGGTAGCAACTCAGGTAGAAATATTAACAATTCTGTCTGGAAAAAAACAATTCTGGACTGCAACCAAACGTTTGTGGTCATTCCTCCATGTTCCATCAGATCTGCTCCATGTGTTCACTGTCCTGCTGTTCTCTAGCTGGTTACTGCAGTGCGGCTCCATCTAGTGGCTCAGATGTGTAATGACAACAGAAAGTCCAGTCCTCCATTATAAAACTAATTCAGTTCTGTGGCCCGTTTTTTAATTTCATGTTTTTGATCCAAGTCTAAAATTGAAATATATATAAAAAAAAAAATTAAAAAAAAACAGGCCTTTTTTTTAGTTTTTTGTTTTTGTTAGATTAGAATAGAATAGAAATACTTTATTGATCCCCGGGGGGAAATTCTGGCGTTACAGTAGCAACATTGAAGTATGAAGTGACCACCACAAAGACAAAACAAAAAGTATGAAAGTACTCATGTAAATGGTATATATATATATACAATATTATAAACAAAATTATAAACAAATTATGTGTGCAAGAAGATGGTATATGGTATATATATGGAGATTAAAAAACAAAAAAGGTAATAAAATGTCACTTTTTAATTTTTTTAATTTTTGATTGACAATTGAAAATGGAAAGAATGATTGATACACGGATTGGTAAAGTTCCTGAACTTTAACGTGGACATTTTCATTTTAAAGTTCTCCCAGACGGAGGATTCAACAGAAACAAGGTTATTTGTAACAACTGACAAGTTGAACTCCCCGTTAAAAGTTTCTGCTGTTACCTCAGAAATTACCTGTTTTAATGATCTGATTGTGCTGAGACACAATCATTTTGTTAGATTTTGTTTGTAGACTTTTTTAAAAAAATGTTTTTATAAAAACAGGATGACATTAAAGGTGGGGTAGGTGTTCTTTAAAAAAAAAACGGTTCCAACAATCCAACTCAAGTGAGATTTTGAAAATATACACTCCCTCCCTCCTCCCAAAGGCTCCGCCTCCTCCTCTTCAGCCCGCCCCTCGAAACCACGCCTTCACATGATTCACGACTACATGAACCACAGGGAGGGAGGGAGGGGTGGAGGGGTGGAGGGGAGTGCATTGATATTTGATGGACGTATTAGGCAGCCAATAAATGTAAAGATGATCAATACATTGATTGGTCAGTTTTTCTCTGATTAAACCCTCTAGACCGGACCAAACATTTTATTAACATTTTATTTCAGTGGGTGAAATGGGAATGTGAAAAGGTTTTCAGGCAATATTGTAAGAAGTTCTGCAAAAAAGATCACCTACCCCACCTTTAATATCCTGGCAGTGGCAATAAGCTTTATGTTATTTTACATTTTTTCAAGATGAGATTTACACTAAATATGTGTTACTGACAAGTGCTGATGTTAAAAGTGTTTGAACAACAAATGTTATGACACTTTAGTTCATATGGCAGCAGAACATTTAAATAAAAGTGACTTTTACACTACTTTTGAATTCACTGTTTGATTCTGCGTATACAATGCGATTAATCGTGATTGATCAGGGAAATAATGCGATTAATCGCGATAATAATTTTAATCGATGCCCAGCCCTAATTAAAATGATGGCAAATGTCACTCACCGATCTTTGCGAATGAAGCCAGCAGCATCCACAGCGTGATCTCAAACGGAATCTGTATCCGCGGATAATCCATCGTGAACACCGGCAGGTGATCGATTTTCTCCTCCGGGTAGGCCTGCGGCTCGTTGTCGGGCTTGACCGGAGGCACAACCGTGACGTGCGACGTGACGGTCGGTTTGGGAGGAATTTCTGCTCTGAAGCCATGAAGGAGGCTGAAAAACGCGCAAATGATGAGCGGAAAAACCGCCGGGCTGCGGATCAAACCCATAATGGGCTGAAAAACCCGCAGTTCTTCCTCTGGGGAGTGAACTGAGTGAATATCCACGTCCTTAAGGTAACAATCTTTCCATCCTGCTTCACAGAGGAGGCGCAAATCTACTTCTTAAAATAAAAATAAATAAATAAATAAAAAGTGGATAAATTCAGGTTAATCCTCTGTTCCACGCGGACTCCTTAAAAGTATTTCACCAGCAGAACTAGTCTTCCTCTTCACCTGATGGACGCTGATGACCGTCAAGCTGCGGGACAGCGCACCTGCGGCTCACCTGCGGCTCACCTGAGTCCCCGAGTTCCGATACTGGCAGGGCGCGGTCACGCGCCGCGCTCTGATTGGCTGCCGCCAGGAGCACGCGCCGCCGTGTTTCTGCTCCATTCAGGGGCCATTCAGGAGTTTCGGTGGCACCGACTGGGTCCCGAGGAGGCAAGAAGTTTCGAGTTTGAGTTGGAGATGAAACCGCGTCCTGGATTTATTTAACTGGGTCACGATGACAAAAGGAGAAGAAAGAGAAAAAACAAAGTTTGTAAGACAAAGTACACCGAAAATGAGGAATGAACATCTCTTCAGATGTGCACTGCAAATTATTTGGTTCTTACCAAGAAAAAAAAACTTTCTTTTTTTAATAATTACTTTCTTATTTTAAGTCTTCAATTTATCAGTATAATCTTATATCAAGTAAAACTTTACTTTTTTGTCTCAAACAGGCAGGGAATCCTAAAATGAAACAATTAACACTTAAAATAAGATGTATTAGGTTTTTCCTCCTCCTCCTCATCTCCTCATCAAAATAAATCTTGTTTTAAGATTCAGTAACAAATTATACCTTTCTTAAATCTAGAAACAAGTGTTCCTACAATCTTAATTTAAAAATCTTACCAAGTTAAATTATCTTGCTGCATGGACAGATTTTTTCACTTGTTTTGAGAACCTTTTTCCTTAGTTGTAGTGGTTTTATCTTGTTTGAAGACCCCCTTTTTTTGCAGTTGTTATGTTGAAATTTGGGCATATCTCACTCAAAAGCATACACTCAAATTCAACCATAATTGTGTTCTGGTGATGCAGCCAATTCGGTTATTAAACAAAGCCCTGACAACCTGACGGAGGTGCAAAACGGAGTTTTATTCTCCAAGTCTGCATGCAAAATTCAGAGAGGTCATTACAGAATGCTGGATGGTTCAGAAATGACAAAGTATCAGTAGGGAACAATTGCCTTTAAACATCACATGAAAACATCAGGACCTTGGATAAGTTCTCTAGACGTCAAACTCGGCAGACTCGTTGGAGCCTGAACGATAACAAAACTGTGGCCTTCGAACACGCAGGAATCGAGACCAGAAGTCATGGACTCATGACACAGCACTTTAGCTCAAAATGCAATCTTTAACATAACAATCCCTACTTTTGTTTTTTTGCACCCCATTTTCTTGGCATATATGAAAAGCTTATCTAGATCACAGCAGTAGAGCACGCTGTTCCCGCCCAAAGGGCCCTGCCCACAACTGCGAGCTAAACAGGGAATAATGAAGCGCAGTCTACTCTATTGAATGTGATCCCTCTAGTGGCCAAACACCCGTCCCCAGCTATGTTTCACGGGTTTGCAGCTCAGATTGGAATCAGTTGATTGGTTAAAATGATTAAAGTGATTAAATTTAGAGTTTGAATTTTGAATTTTAGTACAATTTAGATTGTCAGATTCCGAAAATAAGGGGAACGGCAAAAGACCCCCTAGAGACTATCTACTCTAGACTAGGCCAAAAACCCAGTGGGAAAAAAGGTCGCAAGGCTATCTAAGCAAGAACATTCAGTTCTCAGAAGCACCCGCAGGTGCACCCCCCAGTTGATGTCGGGGAACGGATCAGACCTCTGATCATGCAAGAACAATGTCAAGTCATTGCTCTTAGCATCATGCGGCGTAAACATGGAATCACACATGAAAATAAAAACAGAACCAAAACAATATGGAATGGAGTAAATACTTTCAAAAATACTGAGTAAAGTTTCCATATGATAAAACCCGAGAGGAACAAAATAGAAAAAAACATGACATCTTATAATAAAAAGTTCTAAACATATTTTTACTACATCTACATGAACTGACCTCCCAACATGAACTTTACAGTCACCAGGTTGATGGAAGAGAAAATCATTAGTTTCTCCAGAAACACCCCAAACAAAGGTTCCTTTTTCTTTAACAGTTTCTTTAACATCAGTGTTAATGTCACGAGGACACTTAGATCACCAACATCAGATCTTCTTCTTACAACAATGTTGTCTTAATTCTTGTAAACCGCTTTCTGACTTCCATGAAAAACCTTACATTGATCAAGTTTGAATCAAACAATTTTATAATGTTTCAAGTCAGAAAGACAGAGAAGAGATTAGTTTTTTCAGACTGGTTGAATATATTTAATTATTTTGTAACCTATTTTCACTTATTAAATCTTAAAAATCCACTTACAGAGTTTGGTTCTTTTATCTGTAATCCACAGTTTTAATGTCTCTTGGGTTTTGTTTGTTTTATTTTCTCATGAATGACTTTTCCATCCACCCATAGCAGAAAAAAACTCTGGCTTTCATCTCTGGCTGTTAAAACTGTGAAACTGCATCACTGACAAAAACCATTATGTTATATTTGTAATAAATAATATACTTGAACATTTTTATTCACAAGTGTAGACGCTTTAAGATCAAATTCCTAACATCATATTCTGCACAATTGATATTTGGTCTATTATTCATATCTAACAGAGCCTATACATGTTGATAGCTGGCACAGTTCATAGTTTGCTCCAATGTTTTTTGTAATTTAGTTTATACATCACACAGCCTGTACATTTGATAGTTTAGTCTATTATTTATTTGTAACATAGCATTTGGAACATTTGAAAATCTGTATATTTCATAGTCTGCACATTCAGCCACTACAAGTAATACCAGTTACACTGATATTTAGTTTGTTTTTTAATGTCACACAAAAGTTCTACATTTTATTTTATCTTATTTTTAATTTAGTTTAATTTTATTGTATTTTATTTTATTTTTACTTTATTTTATTTCATTTTTAATTAAATTAAATTAAATTAAATTAAATTTGATTTGATTTTGATTTATTTTATTTTATTTTATTTTTTTTTATTTTTATTTTATTTATTATTTTATTTTATTTTTTTAATTTAATATTTTTTATTTTTATTTTTTATTAATTAATTTTATTTTATTTTATTTTTATTTATTATTTCTTTTATTTTAATTTTAATTTTGAATTTTATTATTATTTATTTTTATTTATTTTTTATTTATTTTTTATTTTATTTATTTTTAATTTTATTGATTTTTTTTTATTTTATTTTATTTCATTTTTTAAATTAAATTAATTAATTATTAATTATTTTGATTTTAATTATTTTTTTATTTTTTTTTTATTTTTAATTTATTATTTTATTTTTTTTTTATTTTATTTTATTTTATTTTTTATTTTTTTTTAATTATTTTATTTTTTTATTTTTTTCTTTTTTTTTTATTCTTTTTTTTATTTTTTTTTATTTTATTTTCTTTTTTTATTTTTTTTTTTTTTTGTTTTTTATTTTTTTTTTATTTTTTTTTTTTTCTCTTTTATTTTTTTTTTTTTTATTTTTTTTTTTTTTTTCTTTTTTATTTTTTTTTTTTTTATTTTATTTTATTTTATTTTTTTTATTTTTTTTTATTTTATTTTATTTTTTTGGGTGGGGTTGTAAATAAAGGGGGGAGGGGGGGAAAAAACCCAGCTGCAGAAGGTGAGGTGGGCACGTATCGTACGTGGCTCCGCGGGCCGCCAGCGGCCCCCAGCGGCCGGAGGCGGCGCTGCTCCCGCGGAGGTATTACGTCTGGATGTGTCAGAGCGAGCAGGGCGAGTCTGGACTGCAGGCGTCGATGCGAGCAGGATGCGCACCGATGTGACCGGAGACCTCGGCGTTTCTCCTCACGGTAAGAGACATTTTAGATTTCACTCTTTTATCATTGAACTTCATTCTGTTTTTTTTTGTTATTTTGTTTGCTTGTTTTGTTTTTTTCTGTCGAGGGCGTTTGTTCTCAGTGATCCACGCTGTCAGAAAAAAAAAAAAAAAAAAAAAGCGACAGCAGCAGCTCAGAGATCAGAGTGAAATGTGTTTACAGCCGCAGCAAGACGTCAAACGTCGGTGGTTTGTGTTTTTTTGTTTTATTTTAACCATGGCGTGTTTAATGATGCTGAAAATCCACTCAGTAGTATCAATGGATGAGCATCAGCACACATCATGACGCAATATTTGTTATTGTCCGTGAATAAATATAGAGGCACTTAAGTTTAATGGTAATATCACTGGCTAATGCTGCCATAAATAGATTTAAACCGGAGGGCTGTGGTTTTTATTTCCCCGCAGAAAGCCTCTTTAACACACAGTTGTTTTTTACAGATTAATAGAAAGTGTTGATGTTTTTACTGGATGATGCTCTTGAAGCGACACTATTGCAGGTCTCTTTTTATTCCCACCAGACTGTAAAGGATTAAATCTGTTGAATCATTGATTTGACTCAGAGCTCAGCTCTGTTGTGACTCATCCTTGACTCTCTCCAGTATTAATGTGAAGAAGACTTTAAACAGATAAAACCGGACGCTTCTCCGTCATCGTCACCAGAGGTTTCTGGACTGGATTCTTTCTGCGTTTCATCTTTGATTTTGAACGTGTGGATAAATCCGCTCCACCTGGAGCTGAAGTTGGAGAATATTGTTCCATCACAACGAGGTTTACATTTTTTCCTGATGACGAGGCGTCACCTGAATGCACCTGGACGACTGTAGATCGGCCTCGGAGCCTGCACAGGTCAGCAGATCAGGAGGTCGACCAGGGAGGCGGCTGCAGCGGGAAAAGACGGAGGGCTGACAGGAGAGGGAGGTCTAGAAACGAGGGAGGATGTGTGAAAGAGAGGAGCTGCAGTGCAGCTGGTGCTGACGGCATCTGCAGGGGCCCAACTGGGAACCAGCAGCCCCACAAACTGGGTCAGTGTCGTCTCAGGACCGGCCCGCCTCAGTCTGCATCCCCTCCCGTACTACTGCTTCACCCTTCTAGAGCAAACGTTCTTTTTTCTTCTTTTCTCCGTAACGAAAGGCTTAAAAAATAAAAACAGGATCCTGCAGAAGCTTTGTGTTCAGCGCTTAAACCTATAACTGTTTTTAAAACCGATAACCAATAACTTTCAGCTCCTAAAGATCGATACCTATAACCGATAACACACACATATACCTAAGATCATTTAATCAATACTATGAACAAAACCAAAAATAGTTTGGACTCTTTAAATGAACAGATATTTAATTTTTCCAAAGAAAAACTATTGGTCAAACCTCTCAAACATTTTCATAAAGCTATCAAACAAACCTATTTGATATCTCACATTAACTTAAATAAGGTTCATTACTGACTGATATAAAAAATAAAGGATCCTTGAACTGATGGAAATACATGCATCAGAATTACTAACTGAAAAAGATTAACATTTAAAGGATTTTGATTTGTTCCATTTAAATTTACTTTTAATTTTGAGGTTCAGTAGTTTTTTTATTTTTTAATCTCATGGAAGCTTTAGATGAGAGAGATGAGGGGAAGGGAGACTGCTGCTGGCTTGCGCATGTTAGCATTAGCTTCCGTTAGCTCACGTTAGCGTGATTTCAAAACTCCATGGAAGTGATTGTTATGTTTTGTAGGTGGCTGATCAGGTTTTACGTATTAAAGCTTGTGCTTCCCTCCTTGTAGAATTCACTCGGAGGATTCGTCACAAATAACCACCAAACTATCTTCTTCTGAAACTTTAACGAAGTTCCACGCCGCCATGTTTGTTGTGATCAGCGCTGTGCTGCGGGCTGCATTCAAGGTGGTAACGTAAATTCCTCCGTTCCCTCGTTTGCTAGTCGTTCTTTAAGTCTTTTATATTTTTGTCTTTTTTTATGTGTAACATGTGGGAAAATACTGCGAATATCAATTCAAGTCATCAACTACTAAAATTATGACCGAGTTAACGAGTTGTTTTCTGGCATGAGGGGGTATTCTTGATTTTCCTGATTGAGTAATCGTTTTTCTGATTATGCCGACGTCACTTGAACATAACATTCACTGCCGGTGATTCAAGGCTCAGAGGGAGCGAGGACACTGCTGTGTTGACAGAAATATAAATGTTATCGGGGCTATTCGTCGTGATATCGGACTTATCAGGATGACGTCATCATCATTTCCTGTTATCGGTCTGATAATTATCGTGCACCCGTATTTGAACCCAAATATCCGTTAGTCATCTTTAATGATGCTGAGATAAACAGTTGATTTTCTTTTCTTTTTCACACTAATTTTCAAACAAAGCATCTACTTCCTGCAGCTCTCTGTCTTTACAAAAGGAACATTTCACTGCTTTTTTTTAAAAAAACATCACATTTAAGGAAACTGCAGTTTTCACGTTTTGTCCTTGATGTTTTATTGACGAAGAGGAAGTCATCTGCTGAATGATTAGCTGGCAGTAAACCGATCTGCAATTTATCTGTCTTAGTAAAAAAAAAAAAAAGATGCACAAAGTAGAAACTGCTTCAAAATAAAACAGGAAATACTTTATGTTATGTCAGCAGGTGAACAGGAAGTAGAGCTGATTAGCTGCTTAAACAGAGAAAAATGATGATGTGCCTGAATGATGAGTCATGATGAATGATGAGTCATGTGACTGAATGAGAGACCCTGCTTGGAGACTTGTATCTGGTTGTTATCTGTTAATTAACTCTCTAAAATGATTCAAATAAAACAATATTCTCAGCGTAAAAAAAAAATAACACGTTTGCCACATCTACACACGACAATCAGCCGCTAACTTATCTGATGAAGAAGTTTGAAATAAAATAATGAATCGATGCCTTTACTTATAGTTGAACAGATGTTCAGATCTGTGTTCGGTTAACAACGAGGCGACTTTAAAAACGCTGACAGCGAGGCCCAAGTGGACTTTTCTCTGCCGTCAGACCGTCCTGCAACAACGGAGCACATTTGGTTTCATCAGGGTTCGTTGTCAGGTACAGATAACTTATTTATCATCTGCATGACAATAAAATATTAAAATAGCTCCAAGCTGATGCAGTCAGCCTCCGGTGACGTCGACAGGCTTGGCGTTAGCTAGTTAAATCAAAGTACCGCCTCCAGCTGAAGTCTTACAGCTGCACCTCTGTGACGTGGAAGTTTTAGGGGACGTTTTAACGGCAACAACAACTGCATGTGAAGTTTTTTTGGTACAATTTTTAACCATCTTAGCCTCAAAACACCGATACTGATTCTGATTACTTGCTTTGCAAGAAAACGAAGACCTGCGACGTGACGGAGGGAACTGAAGTCCACCGAGACCTGGACGAGCGTCGACCCCGCGACCCGTTTATAGGACCGATATATGCGTTTACCCAAAACGCCCGCTAGCCAGACAAAACCTGACAACTGGGATGTGTGTTCTGTGGTTTCATATCAAAGAGTGTGTTATCACTTTGTTTTTTAATCTAACAAAGTAAAAAATTAAGGTAACTATTAAGGCTGGGAAAATTATCGCGTTAACGCATTAATTTATTAGCAACATTTATTCTATCGTGCGTTAACACATGTTGCTCACATGCTTTTGTTTTGTAAAGTCTGTTTCTGGCTGCTGCAGAACCGGAAAATAATTAGCAGGTAAACATAAGGAAAAGCTAAAACAGACATGGAGAACGATAAAAACCAGGTAGCAATATTAACAATTCTGTCTAAAAATAAATTCTGTACTGCAACCAAACGTTTGTGGTCATTCCTCCATGTTCCATCAGATCTGCTCCATGTGTTCACTGTCCTGCTGTTCTCTAGCTGGTTACTGCAGTGCAGCTCCATCTAGTGGCTCAGATGTGTAATGACAACAGAAAGTCCAGTCCTCCATTATAAAACTAATTCAGTTCTGTGGCCCTGTTTTTTCATTTTCGTATTTTTGATCCAAGTCTAAAATTGAAATATAAAAAAAAAACAGGCATTTTTTTCATTTTTTTTGTTAGATTAAAAACCAAAAACGTAATAAAATGTAACTTTTTAATTTTTTGATTGACAATTGAAAATAGAAAGAATGATTGATACACAGATTGGTAAAGTTACTGAACTTTAACATGGACATTTTCATTTTAAAATTCTCCCAGACGGAGGATTCAACAGAAACAAGGTTATTTGTAACAACTGACAAGTTGAACTCCCCGTTAAAAGTTTCTGCTGTTACCTCAGAAATTACCTGTTTTAATGTTCTGATTGTGCTGAGACACAATCATTTTGTTGGATTTTGTTTGTAGACTTTTTTTTATTTTTTAATAAAAACAGGATGACATTAATGCCCTGGCAGTGGCAATAAGCTTTATTTTATTTTACATTTTTTAAGATGAGATTTACACTAAATATGTGTTACTGACAAGTGCTGATGTTAAAAGTGTTTGAACAACAAATGTTATGACACTTTAGTTCATACGGCAGCAGAACATTTAAATAAAAGTGACCTTTACACTACTTTTGAATTCATTATTTGATTTTGCGTATACAATGCGATTAATCGTGATTAATCAGGGAAATACTGCGATCAATCGCGATTAAACATTTTAATCGTTGCCTAGCAACAATGTGGATGGACTTTTTTCAGTGGAAATGATGCAAAACAAAGATGTCAGAATCTCTTGAATAATTTAATATTATCAATACTTTAGAAATAGAAGTTTAAAAGTAAGTTGTTTCAATATAAAGGTTAAACCAAATGATGTTGGTTGTACTAAACAAACTGAGTTAGTATTTTTACTTCAAGTTGAGCTGGTGTCTTATTTTTTATAGTGTAATTTTTTTTTTTTTTACTTCTTATCCAGCTGTTTGTTTATATCATCATTTAATGATGATATAAAAGACAGGAAATCCACATTTGATTTGTGCTGGAGGGAAGATCAGTGGTGATGAGGAGAGGCTCTGACCCCCCCCCCCCCCTCCCCCCCCTCCATCCTCCATCCCCCGCGGCTCGACATCACATCCTCCCTGGGTTTCCTACGGAGCTTCCCGCGGTGCCGCAGGCAGCGTTACAAGACCACCCCCCCCCCCCCCCCCCCCCCCCCCCCCGACAGTGACTCCTAATGAGGCAGAGCATCCGCGCCGTAATTGGCATCTGTTTCGGTCCCGCCCGGAGGCGCCAAAGCGGAGATGAAACTGGGCGCGAGCGGCGAGGCTGAAACGGAGCTGCAGCTGCACGCGCGTCGCTGGGAGACGGCTTTTTTTTTTTTTTTTTTTTTTTTTTTTTTTTTTTTGCATGCATGCATGCACGTGTCACGTGACGTCAGCAGATTCGCGAGTAAAAATAGAACTTATATAGATGGAGGCGCTCTCACGTGAATGAGTCAAATACCAGAGAGGAGACGTTAACCGGCTGTGACGCGCCACCGGAGACGTAGACATTAACTGAAACAAACTCACATTAGTCATCAGGACGCTCGCTGTGTCCTTTTCATTTCCTCTCAGCATTTCACATTTTTCATCCGTGGTATTTTTCTGTCGTTTGCTCTTCCAGGTCTATCATCTCTCACTCTGCCTTTGTTTCTGTGATGTTTCTGGTTAGTTGCACTTCCTGCTCCACATTTGACCTTGTACTCCTTAGACCACCTGTGTCAAACACAAGGCCCGCGGGCCAAATGTGGCCCGCCACGTCATTTTATGTGGTCCTCAGGAGCTTGTGCTTTATTGGCTTAAATTTTAAACCAATACTTTAAGACTTAAAATAAGCTTAAAATAAGCTTAAAGCGCATATTGACGATAAACTACATCTCCCACAATGCATTTCGTCATCGCCCACAACGATTACAGTATCTCACCATGAGCAAGAACTCAAGACGATTTTCAGAACTGATGGACTTTCAGAAAAACCTCTACAAACTAACCCCAACATGTCCAAGAAAAGAGAAACTGATGCACAAGGAAGGACATTTAATGAACGACGGGAAAACAAATACAAGATTGGATCTCAAGGTGGAAAAACAGTTTGTCTTTTGTGTTATGAGGCGGTGTCAGTCGTGAAAGAGTTTAATCTACGTCTAAACACGGAGCTAAGTATGCTAAATTTAGCCTACAAGAAAAAAAAGAAATGCCATCACAAGAAGTTTGAAAACTGAATTGAACAGAAGTAAAAAAAAAATCAGTGTAAAAAAATCCCTCAAAAAATTCAGTGTAAAAGAACCAGACTCAACATCCGGGTCACCAGGAGAAGCAATCGATCCCTGTCTCAATTCCCAACGTCCAGCCAATCACGTTACACTCCATTGGTCATGTGACTCCATTGGTCATCTTACTTTATTTGCTGTTTGTATTAAATTTAAAATAGATTTAGTAAAGATTATTAATTTTAAACAACTGTACATTAAAGTAAATAGACTCACCGCAGCACCCATCACCTGGTTTGCTGCCCATGGCCGACCGGTCCGTCTTACTATCTGGGTGGGTGTCACATGACCAATGGAGCGTAACGTGATTTGGCTGGACGTTGGCTGAATTGAGACAGGGATCGATTGCTTCTCCCTGGTGACCCGATGTTGAGTCTGGTTCTTTTTTACACTGAATTTTTTGAGGTTGAATTTTTTTACACTGATTTTTTATTTTTAGAAATTGAATTTTTTTACACTGAATTTTTTTTTTAGAAATTGAATTTTTTTTACACTGAATTTTTTTGAGATGTTGATTTTTTTTTTTACACTGAATTTTTTGGCGTGTTGAATTTCTTTGCGTGGTTGAATTTTTGAAAAACGGAATATTTTAAGACAACATTTTTTTTTTAAACACTGAATTTATTTTAACAAAATAAAAATTCGAGGCAAAAAAAAATTCAGTGCTAGAAATCTGATGTTTTTTTTTAAAATTCAAAGTCTGATTTTGATGCTGAAAAAATTTCAATCTTAAAAATTCGTATTCAAACTCAGATGGCACAGAAATACTTCCATATTCCGCTTCTAAAACCAAGGTAATGGATACTTTCAGTGATGTTTACGGAGTCTGTTACCATGGCAACGGACTCTGTAAACATCACCGGTGCGATAGAGTAGGTTTATAACCACAAAACCTGAGTTTAATATAATAATGGGTTAAATATTTGAAACTTTAATATATAATAAATGCAGAAACAGTTATTGATAAGGCGCAGTTTTATTTATTTTGATTTACTTTGCATTTTGTCGACTACGTTCATGTTGTCAATCTGCTGACATCGACATCACATCCTCCCTGGGTCCACGACGCTGATGTGGCCTTCAGTGGAAATGAGTCTGACACGCCTGCCTTAGACGGTTTTAAAGGTGTATGTTGTCTCACGTGTGGCACCGAACCATCAGTCGATAGACTGATAACAAATCAATTCTAACTTTATTTCTACATTGAAGACCACATTCCCCAAAGGCACAAAGAGAGGTGAAATGCCAATTATTTCTCTCGTCTCTTTCTGTCTGAGTGAGGAGATGGAAGCTAAAGGGGTCTGAGGAGGACGGAAACATCACAACAAGAGGTTGGAAAAGGCTTCGGTGCTGCCAAATCTCCGGTTCTGGCCCAGTTGGCGCAGCTTTAGCTTCCTGCTCCCTGTGAGCAGCCGTATGTGCTGCAGCCTTTGGTTCACATTTATCAGGAGCAGAAATGTCTGTTGGGATAAAAGTCGTTAGATTTTGAGGTTTAACCAGTGGCGGCTGGTGAAAAAAAATCTTGGTGGGGCTGGTGTGCCAACATTTTTCCCTGCCTAATCTAGCATAAGCATTAAAATGAACAGTCGGAAAATGACAACAGGTCCACAATAATAATTAATTTCAAGTTTCCAGTTTCAAATAAGAAGTAACAATTTACAGCTATATTAGACTTTATGCTATCAAATACTATACAATCAAGGGGTAAATTGTCCCTCCGAAGGATTCTTGCAGCCTCTCCAATAAACACCAGCTGTTGAATCTGCACATCTGTTGGGTAGCTTGATGGATCAATAGAACCGCTCCTGTATATTGTTGGGTCCATCAATGTACCTCAGTACCAGGACTAGCTGACATCAGTACCAGGACTAGCTGACATTATGTCCCCACATTGCTTATTCAAAAGCATCACAAAATTTAACACAATTGATTGTCTTGGACACAATATTACGGTTTTTATCTACCTCTTCATTGTGCCTTCTTTCAGTAATGTGGTGCCCATCATCTGGCTGCGTTGCTATGCTAATCTTTCCGAGCACAGCTAGCTTTACGCAGTTTTCCATGTGAACTTTGGATCTCTCATGTTGCTTGAACCGTTCAGAGGTGCTTTAAGGTCAGTTAGTTCCAGTCTTTGTCCAAGTCCAATCACATCTGTCACTTCTGAAGAGGATACAGGGGAAACAGAAAAGTGCATTAGCTGCTCCACAACCTGCAGCCACGTCTCAGGATTTAACCAACTCGGACAAAAACTCAGTTTGTATGATTTACCTTTCTCCTTCGTTTACTGGAAAATGTTAATTTCAGGCTTGTCGGGTCCCAGCTCATTAACGAGAAGTTTTTTCTCCGTCGTCCGTCTCACAAAAGGGAACATTAATAATGATTTCACCGAATTAGGCATTTAGACATTTCCAGCGCCCCATCGGCATTAAATTTGGTGACGTTGATAGGCCAATTATCAATCATTTTTCCCTAGCAACCATAACCGAATTGGCTATTTATCTGCAGGTCAGGGGCGCTTTGCCGAGCGCCCCGTGAGAGAACGATGCACTGTAGGTCGGTGGAAATTCACTGTTTAATGAGTGTCAGTTGGTGGAAATGTTGTTTAAATTATTTAAATCGCATGTAGGCACACACATTCTATTAATTAATCTGATGCTGATCAAAAAAATAAATAAAATTAAAATAGAATAAATCTTTTTCCCCTCCACAGCTGGTGGGGTGGCGCCCCAGCGCCCCCTATGGGCCAGCCGCCACTGGGTTTAACTCTGATGTGCTTGAGACTGAAATGCCAGATCAAGAGACAAGCGAACCAGGCTGTGGGTTGCAGTAAACGTTGTAAACATCTGTGGTATTTCAGTCCATCCTGCTGTCTGCTGTAGAGCAGCTTCAAGTGCTTTTACCACCATTATCCTTTATTTTCTTCTTTTTCGATCAGAGAGATGCACACAGAGAGTTACTACTGGTAATTTCATTTCCATCCAAATGTTGCTGTTTTTTTCCTCACTTCCTTTGATGAAAACAGAGCTCTGTGGCGGTAAACTGGTAAATCTGTGGCCCACTAAGCTAAAAGAAATAGCGTTATAAAATGATGAGGGGCACAAAAAAATGCATCTGTTGTCCATCGTATATTGTTTAGTGAAGCATTTAGCTGAACATTAGCAGACCAACACACTGAGACAGCCTCTCACAGAGGAAGCATCCAGAAGAAAAACCCACTCAGTTAAAGCCACTCTATGTAGTAATGCCACTGCAGACCACATGGGGGCGTAAAGGCCTACTGAGTTGAGAAAAGAGCCCATGATGGTACTGAGTAAATGAACGGGGGCGGTCCCTCTGTAGCCAGCTGTGCTGAGCTTCCTTTTGTTTACTTCCTGTATGAAGCTCGGACATAGCAACGGAGACATAGCAACGGAGACATAGCAACTGACCAATCGAAGCAGATCTTATGTGAGTTGAAGACACTGCAGCAATCTGTCTTTCTGCCCGACTTGAAAAAGACTGAGAAGAAGAGGCAGCAGGAAGAATAAAGAAGAAGAACACCAATCACATTTGGTGGTTACGTCAATGAGGTTACGTCGTAGGGGCTATGTCGTAGGGGTCACGTCGTAAAGGTTACGTCATAAGGGTTACGTTGTAGAGGTTATGTCGTAGAGGTTATGTTGTAGGGGGTTACGACGTAGAGGTTACGACGTAGAGGTTACATCGTAGAGTTTACGTTGTAGTGGTTACGTCGTAGAGGTTACGTTGTAGGGGTTACGTTGTAGAGGTTACGTCATAGGGGTTACGTTGTAGAGGTTACGTTGTAGAGGTTACGTCGTAGAGGTTACGTTGTAGGGGGTTACGACGTAGAGGTTACGACATAGAGATTACGTCGTAGAGGTTACGTTGTAGAGGTTACATCGTAGAGGTTACATTGTAGGGGTCATGTCGTAGAGGTTACGTTGTAGGGGGTACGTTGTAGAGGTTACGTCGTAGAGGTTACGTTGTAGGGGGTACGTTGTAGAGGTTACGTCATAGGGGTTACGTCGTAGGGGTTACGTCGTAGAGCTTACGTCGTAGGGGTTGCGTCGTAGAGGTTACATCGTAAAGGTTACATCGTAGGGGTTACATCGTAGAGGGTACATCGTAGGGGTTACATCGTAGAGGTTACGCCGTAGGGGTTACGTCATAGGGGTTACGTCGTAGAGGTTACATCGTAAAGGTTACATCGTAGAGGTTACGTCTTAGAGGTTACATCATAGAGGTTACGTCATAGGGGTTACGTCATAGGGGTTACGTCGTAGGGGTTACGTTTTAGAGGTTACATCGTAGAGGTTACATCGTAGAGGTTACGTCGTAGGGGTTACGTGTGAACTTTTTCGTGAATTGCTGGCCCCATGTGGTCAGACGTGGTACTGCTGCGCTCAGTGGCTTTCACGGTTAGGTGACAGTTCCTGAACACAACAGGTTACATAACACCTGGAGAAACACAGTCCAGCTTTGCTCCTCTGATGCGAAACACTTCAATTACATTCATCCGAACTACTTAAAAGTTCTAGTTGCTAATGTACACGAAGAGTGCTGTTGCAGTCTTCTGTTTATTTACTGTCTGTTTACTGTCAGTGGGTCAGTTATAGTTTCTAAGCAGAGAGATGTTAGCGCCGTGTTTTACATACCGTGAGTCATATTGCCATTGCGATTTCCTCCCATGATATTTCTAATATCATGCTATCCTTATTTCAATGTCGGCAAGGCTTTTTGGGGAAAGACGAAACAGCTGGTTGGTGTCAGTCCTCTTGACAGTGATTTATGAGGTTTTCTGCTCAGTCAAAGGGTGAAATGGCTGTTTCCTTGTGAAGTTTTCAATCAGAAGGGGGCGTCTCCCTCTTCTAACCCTAACCCCTAACCCCTAATCCCTAACCCTAACCCCTAACCCTAACCCCTAACCCTATCCCTAACCCTAACCCCTAACCCTAACCCCCCTAACCACCCTAACCCCTAACCCTAACCCTAACCCTAACCCCTAATCCCTAACCCTACCCCTAACCCCTAACCCAACCCTAACCCTAACCCCTAACCCCTAACCCCTAACCCCTACCCTACCCCTAACCCTAACCCCTAACCCTAACCCCTAACCCTAACCCCTAACCCTAACCCTAGATCCCTAAACCCTAACTCCTAACCCTAACCCAACCGTATCCCACCCCACAACTACACCAAATCCAGCTGGAGCTACCCCGGTGCTATGTTTATCATTTCCTCAAAATTTGTCAAAAACTCCCATATCCAGAGTAAAAATAGTCCTCTTTTCATGGTATCAACATGAAACAGGACCCACCAACTACCACAAAACAACTTAACAGTCTTTTTCGGGTAAGTAGACGACCTTCCCAATCAGAGTCTTACTTTCCGCATGAACTTTCATCCAACTCACACCCCACAACAAGCACCTTAATACGTCACAACACCATGGTCACCTCCCTCCCTGCACTTTAGATCCCTCACGACATTTTCATGACAAGAAAGATAACATCCATTGGACCCCCCGCTACAGCGAAACAGATTTGAGAACTGGATTGCACAACTAAATTTACAATAAACCATAAAACCACCGGTCCCCCCACACTCTCCCCACGAGACCGGGCTGGAGCAAAGACTCAAACGTCTTAAATCTCTACTCTATTCACCCCTTCCTTACCATACCATTTGCTGAGAGGGGCTTCCTTTGTCCATGGCCGTCCCGCTTGACCGGGAGGAACTTCAAAGGGACCTTCACCTTTTTATAACGCATTACACTATAGACTTTTTTCCACCCAAGCACTCACGACGGTTCCGTTACCACACCGTCTACCTGGGAACCCCGCCACTATTATACCCATACATCCTAGCCTATTCGTACAATGAACGGGCCCGCATAACCTTGCCCTCGACGTCTAAGGATAACCTGTCGGGGCCGCACGCAGGGCCTCACACAATCAAAAAACAACCAATATTATCATCAAACCCCAATAAAGGCAGCAAAATAGTCATTATGGATAAACAACAATACCTCTATGAATCCCACAACACCTTAATAACAACAATATTATAGAAACTGGAAAATCATTCAACCCACACCAACATACTTCCGTCCCATTATTCATACCCTCCTACAATAAAAAATACATTTCGGCTACAACGTGACTTTCTACTTGGACCCAATAACCACGACCCCGGTACTTTATTTACTTCCTAAAATCCAAAGATCCAAGTACCTGACCATTCCCTTTGAAGTTCCCCCGGCCGCCCTATAGTTCTGATTGCAACAGCACTACTTATAATCTAGCACAACAATGATCACTTTCTAGGACCATTATCCAGTCACACCCAGTTATGTCAAAGACACTTTACATTTCCCTCGACTCATCCGCCCTCTTACTGTCCCCCCCAGCATTTCTATTCACCATTGCATTGACTTTATACACAAACATAGACACTCAATTGGGCCTAAATCCATACAAATTCCTTTAAAAAACCCGGACCCTCTTAGACCCGATCAGGAACTCCTACAACATTGCACTCTTTAAACAATAATATTTTCTGTTCAATAACCAACACTATTTTGCAGATTTAGTGGCACGGCCATGGGCCAGAGATTTCCCCCTCCTACGCAACATTTATTGAGCGAGTGGGAAAGGGAGCCCTTCAAATGTTTATTAAAACCCTAATCTACCTCCGCTATCTGACATTTTTGGCATTTGGCTACATTCCCTCCACAGTTTTCCGTTTTTATAGACACTCTTAACAATCATCATCCTGATCAGTCAAATATTCAATCGACCCGGTCCAAATTCCTTCCCTTGACACTACATTTTTCTTCAGGCCTCACACACTCCACCCCCTCAAAATCAATAAACTAAAGTCTACTTCAAACCCACTGACACTCATGCCCTCCTCCATAGCCAGCTATCATCCAAACACCTTCAAGGCATAATAAAATCTCAATTATTCTTTTTTATCGCATTAGTTCAACATCACAGATTCCATCAGGCCACATCCACACCATTCCCAAGCCTCCGCAACAGAGGATATTCCACGCTTTCTCGATCATCAAAAACTACTTGGCCTCCTTCTCCCCACTCGCTCTCACCTTACTCAGATTCTCACTATCTTCCCCTCACCACTGTCCAGTTCCCCACCCTGACCCTCTCTCAACCCCACCCCTTCCCATCAACCTCCCCCACCCTTCCTGACCCCTCTCCCCCTACCTCTCCTTCACCACCCTCTTTTAAACCCAACCCCCCTCACCCCCCTGTACATCTCTCCTTAACCCTACTCCCTTACCCCCCTCCCCTACCCCTCCTCCCTAATTCTCCCCCCTCCATCTCTCCCAGCCCCCCCTCTAGATCTTCCCCCTCTTCCTCACCAACCCCGTCCAGTTCCCCCCCTCCCCTATGGACCTTCACCTTTCCCTGTGGTTTTGATACAAAACCGGTTTTTCTGTTTTTTCTTTCACCCAGTTCTTCACCATACCAGACCCTTGCGACCCGGCTCACGATATCTTGGTAGATCACTCTTTGACCATCCCTCTCCCCTTTCCTTCTACCCGAAATTCGTTACACTATCCCATATTCGGTTCCCCTCATCTATTGACCACCAACACAGGGGGGGGGAGCGACATTCTTTATACCGCTTCACGCCATCATTGGGAAGGGTCGTCTGCCGGGTACACACTTTCAGTTTCATTCCCCATCTTACACGGTCTGACGACCGACGGATGGACAGGCGTAGCGGAGGCCCCCACACAGGGACTGCTGCCCGGGGGACTGAATGATGAATCATCCACCGGAACTCTCCCCCCGTTTTGCACCTTTTCCTAATGGCCTGGGGTCCGGATCTTTCCCCCTCCCCCTTTTGGCCCTTCTCTCCCACCACCCCTGGGTGGGACTACGCTTTTTGCAGTATTTTTGCATGTGTCTATCTTTACTTGTTCACGCGTGAAGCATTGGCAATTTTGTTTTTTCCTAATCATGGTGCCTTCCTCCTTCCCACGTCCCTGGAAAGTTTCCTCCTTTTCCTATTTTCCTTTCCCCTTGTTGTTTTATTTTTTGTCTTTTTTTTTTTTTTTTTTTTTTATGTTTATGGTTTTTGTTTGTTTTTTTTATGTTATTTCGTAAGTTTTGTTTTTTTTTTGTGGTTGGTTTTGGGGTGGTGGTTTTTGGTGTTTTTTTTTTTTTTTATTTCTTCGTCATTTGGAGGTGGTGTATTTTAGAAACAATTTTTAATATATTGTGCTTTTACTATGTTTGGTTTTTTATAGCACTTCTTTTTTTGCACTTATTTATGGGGGTGGGGTAAATTTCTTTTTTTAAATTTTTTTTTTTTTTTTTTTTTTTTCTGTCCATTGAGTGGTGGGTGGGTGTGGGGCTGGTCCTTCGGCTAGGGGGACCCACAAAAACTAACCCTACGTGGGGTTTCCCTAACCCTAACCCCTAAGATAACCCCTAACACCTAACCCTAACCCCTAACCCCTAACCCTACCTACCCCTAACCCTAACCCCTCCTACCCCTAACTACCCCTTTGTCCATCTGTCTGTTCTGTTGTCATCGGTTTCAGTAAAAGCAGAACACTGACACATATTTCCTGAGGAGTCTGAATATTGTCGGTTCAGGCTGGTGCAGCATGTGTTGCTCTTCATATCCTGCAGCTGTGTGAAAACTCTCGCTTTGTGCTCTCTCTGGAGTTTTTGTCGCCGCATACATTAGCACATACGAAATGCAAGAATAATTTAAGACAGTCGCCTCGACTCAGAGAGAAGCATCGCAGGAGATGTCACTTTTAGAGCCGAAACCACTGTTGCTCATCATCTCCAGGCGCCAGTGTAAGTTTCAAGAGTCACCGAGAATCGTCTGTTTTTGTTCCAGGTTCATCACTGACCAGCAGCTGACCGCTATCATCGGCATCACAGGGACCGCCAGCGTACGCGACCGTCGAAAGACGACCCGAGAGGCCGGAACGGATTCAGCTCGACGTCCCTCTGCTCTTCAGCCTTTTTTTCGTTCCTAAAATCCAGCCCCGACGAGCCCACCATGTCCGGGAAGGAGCGCAGCCCCCGCCATCGGCCATGGTCGGTCTACCGGGCCAACACCTTTGATCTCTCGGCTGAGATGATGGGGCTCGCTCTTTCAGGTAACTCAGTAACCGCCACCGTTGCTACCTGTCCGCCTAACGGACGATCAAGCTGAGCTTTTGCTTATCTTTTTTAAATTTTTTTCCCATCTTCCCACAGGTACCAGTCAGGATCCAGATGAGCCGGTGCTGGAGTTCAGCTTGGGTGAGTTCGGGACTTTCAAACATCTTTAAAAGCTTGTTTACTTATGGTCTCATCTCATTTACGTGAATTATCCCAGGAAGTCAGAGACAGCTGATCACTGATGCTTTTGAGGTTTCATAATAATTGAATTTTTACAATTATGTGCACCTGATGTTTTTAAAGCAACTTCATCAGTATTTTTGTACAAGGGAATTAAGTTTCCATGCAGTGGAAGTAATACAGAAGCAAGAGTGACCCTAACCCTAACCCTAACCCCCTAACCTTAACCCCCTAACCCCAACCCCTAACCCTAACCCTAACCCCCTAAACCCCTAAATGTATTACTTGTATTGTTTTTTTAAGTAACGTTTTATCTATAGCACTCATCACAGTGGCTGGATGGGACTTCCTCTACCAAAAGAAAGATCCATTTTACCGGGGTGTATTTATTTATTGATTTTTACCATTAGTCTGGATGGGGTTTACGATTTTAATTATTTTAAAGGTTTTTCCTATAGATATGTGGACCCTCTCTCTTTTTTCCCCCACTGAATCCAAATGTTGTTCTTGCATGTTATCTTGTATTTTAAATGAATGATTTTATATTTACTGCATGTTTTTTTCTTTTATTATTATTATTATTATTATTATTACTAATAGCACTTATTTATCTTTTAGCACTTATTTTTTAGATTTATAATTACAATAAATATATTAATTTTAAATTTAATTGATTCAGAGGTTGGGAAACCAATATCTTAAGGATATTTTATTAAATTTAATTGTCATTTTTCAAACCCCATTCCACCACCCTGGTGTTATGGATCTTGGGGCCCTGGTCATGGAATTTTTTAACAAATATATATCCCTGCTGCGCCTCTGCTCCTTGGCCTGACATATATGATATCCACCTTTTTTAAAATATATATTCTTTTTTTACCCCATGACATTGTCCCCAGAGAGCCCGTGCCTTCGGAGATCTCCTCCGGGAGATCTGCGCCTTCCCCTCAACCTAACCCCTAACCCCCTAACCCTAACCCCCTAACAACCCTAACCCCCCCCCTAACCCTAGCCCTAACCCTAACCCCTTAAACCTAACCCCCTAACCCCTAAACCCCCCCTAACCCCTAACCTAACCCTAACCTCACCCCTAACCTAACCCTAAACCCCTAACCCTAACCCCCTAACCCCCTAACCCTAACCCCCCTAACCCCTAACCCTAACCCCCTAACCCTAACCCAACCCCCTAACCTAACCCTACCCCCCTAACCCCCTACCCTAACCCCCAACCCTAACCCCCTACCCCCTACCCCCCTAACCCTAACCCCCCCCCTAACCCCCCTAACCCAAACCCTACCCTAACCCCCTAACCTAACCCTAACCCTAACCCCCTAACCTTAACCCCCTAACCCTAACCCTAAGCAAAATCGTGCACTTTAAATGTGTACAGTGGAATAAATGATTGACAGGTTCAACTCCGATCAAAAGACTGGGGTCTTGTTCATAGTGAGGAGTATTTCTACGAAGTTCTCACTCCTGTCTGCAGCCGTAACCTGCACAGTCTGGGAGAGATCGATGAATATTCTGACCTTAAACCGACGGGATGGCGCTGCTCGATGGCGTTTCACGGACTGAGCTCGTGTAACAAAAGCTCGTGGATGTTCGGCTGTAAATGAAATGTACTGACGAAGTCGATGACTGCCTGGTGTCGGAGTGGCGCCGTGTAAATGAGTCTGTGTCCTTCAAAAGAAATGTTTTGTTCCTAAATCTGTATGAGATTTAAGAAAACCACGAAGGGATTATGTTTCCTGTTCATAACTGGCTCGGATGTTCTCGACGTAATTCGCGTGGGAAAACCGTGTTGAATTTTCATCCGCCGTTCAGAGCAGAAGAATGACATAACAGCTGCTGCTCATCCAGAAACTCAGGAAAACCGGAGCACTTCCCTCCCGTGCTCGAGGATTAAATCCCACAGTTTGTAATCTCTCTTGGTCATATGTTGCAGCCTGCAGCGAGCTGGTTACTCCCACCCTGGATCGGAAGCCAACCAGCTTCGTGGCCGTGAGCTGCACCACCCCCCCCCAGGCCTTCTGGACCAAACACGCTCAGACTGAAATCATAGAGGTACGTCTATGGGGGTCCATGAATGCCAAAAATATGTTCAGGTGCTCACTGTTTATGTCCACTGGTTGTTTGTTAAGATGTTTCCCCGTGTTTATTTAACTTTCAACAATACTCTGGTTGTGTCAAAGCTCTTTTAACAACTACTTTGTCTATGTAGGTTGTTCACTTGGCTTAACGTTTGGTTGTATCTGTTTAACTGGTTTATACTTCTGTTGTCTCCTTACACTCACTGTCTGATTGTGTCACCTGTTTTTCTCGTTATGATGCGTCGTTGGTACGTGTCATCGCTATGTGTCGTTGCTATGCGCCATTATGATGTGTCGTTGCGACGCATAGCAATGTCACATTGCAATGTCGCATTGCAATGTCGCATAGCAACGACGCGTAGCAACGACGCGTAGCAACGACGCGTAGCAACGACGCATAGCAGCGACGCAGACCAACAACGCATAGCAAAGACGCATAGCAAAGAAGCAACGATGCAAAGCAGCGACGCCTAGCAACGACACCTAGAAACGACGCCTAGCAACGACGCGTAGCAACGACGCGTAGCTACGACGCTTAGCAATGATGTGTAGCAATGACGTGTAGCAATGATGCATAGCAACGACGCGTAGCTACAACGCGTAGCAAAGACGCATAGCAAAGATGCATAGCAATGTCGCATAGCAACGACGCATAGCAACGACGCATAGCAACGACGCATAGCAACGACGCGTAGCAACGACGAGTAGCAACGACGCATAGCAACAACGCGTAGCAACGACGCGTAGCAATGACGCGTAGCAATGACGCGTAGCAACGACGCGTAGCAACGACGCATAGCAAGGGCGTATAACTACGACGCGTAGCAACAACGCGTAGCAAAGATGCGTAGCAAAGACACCTAGCAACGACACATAGCAACGACGCAGAGCAAAGACGCGTAGCTACGACGCGTAGCAAAGACGCGTAGCAACGAGAAAAACAGGTGACACAATCAGACAGTGAGTGTAAGGAGACAACAGAAGTGTAAACCAAAGTTAAACAGATACAACCAAACGTTAAGCCAAGTGAACAACCTACATAGACAAAGTAGTTGTTAAAAGAGCTTTGACACAACCAGAGTATTGGTGAAAGCTAAATAAACACGGGGAAACGTCTTAACAAACAACCAATGGACATAAACAGTGAGCACCTGAACATATTTTTGGCATTCATGGACCCCCATATACGTCAGCAGATGTCTCTCGTCTGTTGCTGGAGACTTTTACGAACCTTTCCCCTGTTTTTCCCTCCCTTGTCCCCGTTTGTCTTCAGGGCACCAGTAATCCAATCTACCTGAGCAGCATAGCGTTCTTCCAGGACTCTCACATCACTCAGCAGACTCAGGTCAAGCTCTCCGTCTACGATGTGAAGGACCGCTCCCAGGGCACGGTAACCCACGGCTAACTTCAGAATAACTTCAGACAAATGTAAAGACCACATCCTCAGCTCCCCTGAAGTCCTCTAAACTGTCTTCTGCTACAGATGTACATGCTCGGCTCGTCCATGTTTTCTGTGAAGGAGCTGCTGCAGGACAAGCACCACAGGCTGCACCTGACTCTCAGGTAAATATCCTGGCAAACGAATCGCTCCATCGTTGGTTCTCAACCCCATCACGATCCTCTGAGTCGCCAGCCGTTGTAAGCAAAAATCCTCATCGTCAAATCATGAGAAAAGTTTCTCAAAAGGTCCGTTCGGAGCTCTGGCTGCACGTCGGACTCAGAGAGGTGAAACTGAACCCCCTTTAAAGGTTCCCCTGCTGAATGATGGCGATGAACGCTGGTTTTAAATTATTTTATTTATTTTTTTAACTGGTCTGCAGCTACAGAGGAATAAAGTTGATGAGCCACACAGTGAAGTTATGGGAAAGAGGAGTGGAAGCTGGACTGAGAACAGAAGAAAGGAGTGCGACAGCTGCCTCGTGTCTTTGTGGACCTTTAGGAAGGAGATGACAGGAAGCTGAGAGGAGGAAGTCTGGAGGAGCAGAGAAGGATGATAGAGAGGTGCAGGACATGGATGAGAGCTGGAAGACGGTGGTGAGATGTAGGTGTGACAGAAGCTCCAGGTGGAGGTGGGACTGCATCAACGATCAGCTCTGAGAACCTTCTTGTTGCTGGTGATGGACAGACGGACAGATGAGGTCAGACAGGAAGCTCCAGATGACATCGTGATCTGCAGAGAGAGCAGGTAGCAGATGGAGGAACATCTAGAGAGGTGGAGGTCTGACCTGGAGAGGAGAAGAATGAAGGTAACCTGATGAGGATGGACAGGATCAGGAATGAGAACATCAGAGGGACAGCACATGGTAGATGTTCTGGAGAGAAAGACAGAGAGACCAGACTGAGATGGTTTGGACTCCTGCAGAGGAGGGACAGTGAATATATCAGTAGAAGGATGATGATGCTGGAACTACCAGGCAGGAGGTCTAGAGCGGGGGTCACGCAACAGCGGACTCCGGTCCGGATCTGGACCGGGAGATGGTTCTGTCCGGACCAATGCAAAAAATAAGTAGTGTCATTTTCAGAGAGCGGTTTTGAACGACCGTGGATGTTTACAGCGGGCGCTGCTACTACAGTTAATACGGTAACCTAGCAGTAGCAGCGGGCGCTGCTTATACAGTTAATACAGTAATCTAGCAGTAGCAGCGGGCGCTGCTACTACAGTTAATACAGTAATCTAGCAGTAGCAGCGGGCGCTGCTACTACAGTTAATACGGTAATCTAGCTGGTAGCTAGACGTAGCCTGGACGGAGCCACACATGGCCGAAGTCCGTCTCACATCACATCATCTAGAGCAGTGGTTCTCAACTGGTCTGGCTTCAGGACCCACCATCACCCTTAATGACAAGCTGTGACCCAAATCAAGGAAAATTTCCAACTTCTCAAATTTATTGAATGAAAAGATCGTGCAGTTTGAATCGGAGATAGTAAAATAGAATATCACAAAATTCCAAAAAAAAAAAAAAAAAAAAAAGTTTATTGGTGAACCAAAATAGCAAAAACCAAAATGACTTCAAGTGGGAAATATTCCCTTTGATGCTCAATTAGCTGCATTTTAATTAAATCCAAAACACTTCACTTCAGTAACTTCAGCCTTTTTTAACAGAGTCAACATGAACAAACATGAAATAAAACAGTTCAACCACTGAGCAGTAGTTTCAAAAACAACTCAAATATGTAGCATTTGCTGAGTTCCCACTTCCCGAATATATAACAATTTCCTATTAAAAAAAACTATCTTATCACTTATTTAAGCATTAATCATAAAGCTGACATAAACACAACATTTCAGTAACAGCCATTTTTAAGACTCAACAGTGCTTTTATGCACAAATATGAAATAAAACAGTGCAACCACTGAGCAGTAGTTTCAAAAAGAACTCAAAATATATAGTTTTATCTGAATAACCATCACTGACCTTTGTCTTCAAGATAAGAAAATCCATATCTCATATATTCTTGGTTGTATCTGTGTTTCACCTGCTCAACATCTGGAAACAAACTCTGCAGGTCTTCTTCTATGGTGTGAACTGGCAGGTGTCAACTCACATTACAGGACATTATCGCCATCTACTGGTAAGGACTATGGAGTTTTTAGGAGTTTTTTTTAGCATTTCCTTCCCCAGGTTAAGGCCCACGACCCACTGAAAACGGGTCTGCGACCCACCTTTGGGTCACGACCCACCAGTTGAGAACCACTGATCTAGAATACAGCAGCCACATGCAAATTCTCCGAGCAAATCAAGATTAGATTCCCAGAATTCATTGCACCCCCAAAACAAACCACCCCTACATTATTCCCAGCAAACCCAAAATCAGTCACACGAGCACAAACTTTAGCACTGACGTTAGCAACAGCGCAGGAAGAAAGCAAAGCAGACACCACGGAGACATCATGACTTGCTGGAAAAACAGAAAGGTAGACACTTAAAACTGTTGTTTAAAAGACGAACGGACAGCAGAGTATTTATACTCTCGGTTGGCAGTTTGAAGCCTGTCGGCCTCATCAGCTCTGAGACCGTGGCGCTGATTTAAAGTGCACTTTTGCACTTTTTAGTTAATGTTTCCTGAATGTACTTTAGTTTAACTTTTTTACTTAAAGCGGCATTTAATTCAAGAAGAAAGGACAGTTAAAAGAAAAATGTTTTATGAAAAAGTCAACACCCTTTTTTTGCACTTTTTAGCTTTTTCAGGGTTTAATTTTTTTACTTGGACGAGGCCTTTAATTCTTCAGACATGGACTTGAACTATTATTGATTTTATTCTGAGGTTTTACTTTTGGTTGATTTGAAATAAAAGCCTTAAACTTATTTAAATGCATGGGACTGCTTTTATTTATGACAAAAGATATGGAATATGTTGGAATATTTCCTGCATTTGAAGTTAAAATAAAAATGAGTTACTTTTTCAAAATACGTACTTTGGCTCGGACCTTCTATTTAGGCAAAATTTAGTAACCGGACCTCTGTGACTTTTAACTGAACACCTCTGGTCTAGAGGAAGACCAAAGAGAAGATTTATGGATGTAGAGGAAGAGGAGAAGAAGTTAGTTGGTGTTAGTTGGGGTTAGATGGAGGCAGATGATTGGCTGTGGAGACCCCTGAAGGGAGCAGCTGATAGGTAGAGTTAGTCATTGCTCTGAGACCCGTTGAGCCTGATTCTGGTGGTTTGAACTACTGATCATCACTCAAAGCTGACCTTCACTCTGGTCATGGAGCACTGATCCTGATGCAGCTGCAGCTAACTGCAGCTAACTGTAATGATCATGCGTGAAGACCCTTCCTCCGTCTACGTCATCCATTATCTCGACGGGGAAATCTGAAGGTCAGCAGGGGGATCGCTTCAGGAAGTCATTCGTTTCAGTTCGTTCACCACAAATACAGTCATGGAAAAAATGATTAGACCACCATTTTTTCTTCAGTTTCTTGTTCATTTTAATTCCTGGTACCACTAAACGTCATCATGTGACTCAAACAGACAGAAAAGAAAACACTGAATGCATAAAAGCAGTGTTTTTGGCAGTACAACGCCATAGCTATTGATGTAAAAACTTAAGTGATTTAGGTTAGAATCAAGAAAACCATGGAAAATGGTAAGATATCAGCTCTAAATAAAACTCTTATGAGCAATCTTTGTGGTTATCGTTATGTTTGTCCATACAAATGTACCTTTAGTTGTACCAGGCATTAAAATGAACAAGAAACTGAAGAAAACAAGGGTGGTCTAATCATTTTTTCCATGACTGTATGTTGTGCTGCCTGCACTTTTCTTAGTTTTTCTTATTTTACTTTTCTTACTCGTTGGCCGGACGACGCCTGGCATGGACGCTTGTCGCTGCTGCTCTGAGACTTGTCTCTGCTACGCTGGACGCTGGACGCTCCAGTTTGTGCCGGTTTGTGGTGATCTGCGGTCGGATGTCTACATACTGTCTGCAGGGGGCGGATCGGTCCTCTTGCGGCTGGTGGAGACCTGCCGCCGCGGACATGGACGGTGTCGCTGGAGGCCGGTTCGGGAAAGCTAAGCTAAGTAGCCCTGAACTGCTACCCGCGGCAACCACCGCCACTGGATCCGGGCTGCAGCATCACGGAGCCGGGACGGGCCCCCGACGTAGCGGCGGCGGCGTGCTGCCCCCGTCCAGCTGTCTACACGCTGGATGGGTCAGCTGACCTGGCAGGGGCCGTCTGGTGACCTGGTGGGGCCCAGCACCGCCGGGGGAGACGACAACGTCCTGGTCCGGTCCGCATGATGAACCGGGCTCTGGGACGGTCGGCTCCGTCGCTCGCCGGACTGAAGGAGCTCAGTCTTCCCAGAGGAGACGGTCTGGTTCATCGGTGTTTCCTCCTCTGACCTGTCATCGTTATGGAGATATACTGGTTCTAACGGCTGTTAACTGTTTTAACGGCTGTTAACTGTTTTAATGGCTGTTAACTGTTTTAACGGGTGTTAACTGGAGTTAGCACTCGGACCACGGACCTGGCATGAAAAGCGCTGGACACTAGCAGCTCCTCTAGTACACCAGATTTTTCCTGGTGTACTGAAACTTGAATTTCCCTCTTGGGGGATTAATATATGGAAGTATTTCTGTGCCACCTGAATTTGAATACGAATTTTTAAGATTGAAATTTTTCAGCATCAAAATCAGACTTTGAATTTTAAAAAACATCAGATTTCTAGCACTGAATTTTTTTTTGCCTCTCTTTTATTTTGTTGAAATAAATTCATTGTTAAAAAAAAATAGTTGTCTTAAAATATTCAGTTTTTCAAAATTCAACATGTTAAGAAATTCAACACCCCAAAAAATTCAGTGTAAAAAAAAAAAAAAAATCAACATCTCAAAAAAATTCAGTGTAAAAAAATTCAATTTCTAAAAAAAAAAATCAGTGTAAAAAAAATTCAACCTCAAAAAATTCAGTGTAAAAAAAATTCAACCTCAAAAAATTCAGTGTAAAAAAATTCAACCTCAAAAAATTCAGTGTAAAAAGAACCAGACTCTACATCCGGGTCACCAGGGAGAAGCAATCGATCCCTGTCTCAATTCAGCCAACGTCCAGCCAATCACGTTACGCTCCATTGGTCATGTGACACCCACCCAGATAGTAAGACGGACCCGTCGGCCATGGCAGCAAACTCAGGTGATGGTGCTGCGGTGAGTCTGTTTACTTTATTTGCTGTTTGTATTAAACATTTAAAATAGATTTAGTAAATGATATTATTAATTTTAACACTGTACACCTGCCGTCCACCTGCCATCTCTCTGGCCTGCGGTCGCACTGCACGCACAGTACAATCACACGCACAGACAGGCCGCTAATAAACGGTAAATGCGCTATTGCACGGTAATTGTACAGTTTGTACAATTGGACGTTGGCTGAATTGAAACAGGGATCGATTGCTTCTCCCTGGTGACCCGGATGTTGAGTCTGGTTCTCTTTACGCTGAATTTTTTGAGGTTGAATTTTTTTTACACTGAATTTTTTCTTAGGTTGAATTTTTTTACACTGAATTTTTTTGAGATGTTGATTTTTTTTTTTTACACTGAATTTTTTGGGGTGTTGAATTTCTTTACATGTTGAATTTTGAAAAACTGAATATTTTAAGACAACTATTTTTTTTTAACACTGAATTTATTTTAACAAAATAAAATTCAGAGGCAAAAAAAAAATTCAGTGCTAGAAATCTGATGTTTTTTAAAATTCAAAGTCTGATTTTGATGCTGAAAAATTTCAATCTTAAAAATTCGTATTCAAACTCAGATGGCACAGAAATACTTCCATATTAATAAAGTATTTTGAATTTGAATTTGAATTATTTTCTGCCATGTTTAAGTTTTGATACTAAAATCTTAGATTGTAATCGTGCTTGTGTGCGTTTTGATTGGTCGTGCAGTCTCAATCTTAATCTCCTGAAGCTGTCATTATCCGCTCTGATCTGACCGCCGTCTCTCTGGCAGCTCTCGCTGCTGCTGGATTTGTTCGTGGAGATCATTTACCGGTTGAATGTGAGAAGAAAATACCTTAATCGTTCATAATCACTCACCGTTGAGAGCCATCGTGTTAAATGCCTGTCACCACTGACCTGAAGGGACTTGACTCGGTGTCGTTGCCTATCAGGTCAGCGGAGAATGAGCGCGTGGGCAACATCACCGTCATCGCGTGGCAGATAGAGGAGAAGCGAGAGCAGAGGACGCCGGTGGCGAGATTACAGAGGGGGGACACGGTCAACGGAAGGGTGAGTCATCAAAGAAACCGTTTTCTTTCTACGGCTTCTTAACCCTTGAACCCGAGCTCATGGAGCCGTCATTCATATGCCGTCAAAGCACGAAGCACCTCAGCTCTAAGCTGCTAAAACCCCTGAAAACCTGCAGCGTGAGTGAACATCTGGTGAACTCAACCAACAGAAGTCCGTCAGCTGATGTCCCACAGACCGAAATGGTCACGAAACTTAACCCTTTAAGCGCCGGAGCTTTTTCAAGAAAATATACAATTTTGATATCAAGATTTTAAAAGGCTATAACTTGAAAGCAGTTTGAGATAAAGGTATACTGTCAATGAGAAAATTGTTCTGTGATGTCTGTGATGGGAGTGAAATTATGCATCTAATTTGCAGATTATGACATCTCAAGGTGGCGGCCATATTGGAAAATGTTTAATTTTGATATCAAGATTTTAAAAGGCTATAACTTGAAAGCAGTTTGAGATAAAGGTTTACTGTCAGTGAGAAAATTGTTCAGTATGACTCAATGTCTGTGATGGGAGTGAAATTATTCATCTAATTTGCACATTATACCGCCACCTTGTGTCACTATGACACAAGGTGGCGGCCATATTGGAAAATATTCAATTTTGATATCAAGGTTTCAAAAGGCTATAAATTTGAAGTGGTTTGAGATAAAGATATACTGTAAATGACAAATATCTTCAGTATGAACCAAAATTTGGAATGGAAGTAGATTTATCATCTATTTTGATTATTGTGACATCACCTGCCCAAACCTGCCCAGTAGTCCTCAATTTCAGATTTTTCCTCAAACCCCATGAACAATGAAAGTTTACATTTCAGGGACAATCACATCATAAAATCCTGAAATCTGTAGTATGGTTTCAATATTTCCCTTTCAAAGAACTGTGGCCTTTTCTATTTGTTTGATTGGTGATAAAGCTCCAGAATTCATCATTTGGAAAAAGGATGAAATCAATGGGCTCAGAATTTGTCAGATCGTCTCCACAAAAACCAACAGGTTCATCAAAATTTAGGCTTCACTTTCCATACTCTTCCTCTTCATCATCATCATCATCATCATCACCTGATTTCCTGTGTGCCATTAGCGGTGTGTTTTTTTCCCTCGGCTTCTTCTGCGTTGCCAGGACAACCGCGGTTGTTTTCATCCCCGCTACATTTTTCCATATTTGCGGTGTTATGAGCCCCCCCCCGACACCTCGACCTGCTTGTTGATCGCAGAATGTTTCCACCTCGACCACACAGGTGAAGCACCTGATATACAATGCGCTGATTGTGGACTATGATGCGCCGACTCACCGTCACTACTGATGTCAGTTTCTGCTTCACTGGACGACTGAATGTCTTCCTCCTCTGAATCGGAGTTAACCAGAACCTGATAAAGTACTTCGTGGACGGTAAACCGACTGCAGCAGTGGTAGAAACTCTGCGCCGGAGGATGTTTTTCAAACTCATTTTACGCTAAAACTTTGAATAGCGCCACCTCCTAAAATGGTTCTCAGATTACAGGCGCACATGTCCGCCACCTCCTGGTGAAAAGTAGTAACAAGATTCGGCTTCACATTTATAGATACAGCCTGTTGTATTCAGCAATGTTGCTTGTCACAAAGGGTTGGTTCGTCTCGTGTCTCTGCAGCAGAAGCTCACAGAATCAGCAGCAGCAAGTCGGCATCTTTGTTAAATCTTTGTCTTTCTGAGCCGCATCACTTCAGGTTTCATGGTTTTTGTTTAATACATGTGTTGATCATCCAGATATGACCAGACCAGCTTCATGCATTGTTTGTGAGAACTAAAGTTAAACGGTGTCCCACAACATAAAAATACGGTGACATCACTCAGAAGAGCTGGAGGTGTGAAGCGTTTTCGTGAACATCACGGTTTTCCCGTATTCGTCCCAGATGGTTCTCCCCGTCGATGAAAGCCTTACCGGATCCGTCAGCATCAAATCCAAGTCTTCATCTTTATGTAAAGACCCACTGCTGAAAGCAGGTGAGTGAGTGTTTTCTTCTTCTTCTTGTTTCACCTTTTCTCTTTAGAAGTCTTCCTCTGCCACCTGCATGTCCTCCTTTACCACATCCAGAAGTCTCCTCTTCATCTCCAGCGTCTTTCTATTCACTGTCCCTCCTCCTCAAGTGTCCAAACCGTCTCGATTAGGGATGTTCCTGGCAACTAATTTCTCTGTCGACTAAACGAAAATTTTAATTAAGACTAGTCGACTAGTCTAAAAAAAAAGGAAAACACTCAGAAAACAGTGAAAATTTAGCACAATTTATTGAAACATCTAAACAGAATTTGAAACATTGTCCCAAAAAAACAAGAGTTCTTTAAGCCTTTAATCACGATGTTCAACAACCATGTCGGATTTTAAATGCCGCTGAAGTACGAGACACTTTGCACCGTGCAGTATGAATGAATGTGAACATGAAGGCAACTCAGTCAAACGTTAACCACCAAAATAAATAAATTGCCTCTGACACATTGAATCTTGCAGATTATCTGACAAAAATTATAGCTTTAATTCACTTTCAAGTTAATAAAACATCTAATTTATAATTACATTTCAACCGAAACGAGCAGCATTTTGCGCCGTGCAGTATGAATATAAACCCTGCACATCCGACAAAAAACTCACTTAAAGTTAACAAATAATGTAACATCTAAAAAAGATAAATTGCTGCTGAATTATTAAGCTCTATGCGCAGTTCAATATGAGTGTAAAATTAAACAAACATCTAAAATCTCTCAGACCGGACGGGAGAACACATGTGTAGCTAGCACCGCTAGCATCAGCACCGCTAGCATCAGCAGCCGTCGTCTCGTGCAGATTAACATCCAAATGCTTGAGTTGAATGTGGTTGCTCATTGCTCCAGTCGAGTGATTGTATGCTAGTTGTTTCTGACACAGTCTACATACTACCTTGTTTTCATTCTAGATTAAAGTTTCGCCAAACCGCGCTGGTTTAGCGAGACTATCTTCCCACCGTGACGTTTTAAAACTCCAGTCTACTCCAGCATTGCTGTGGAGAGGGAGGACTACTGTCTGACGGCTCTGTAGCCCCGACTAGTGGCGGGCGGCTGTATGACAGTTAACCGGCCTTGTACATGAATAAAACACAAATTGGTTTAAACGACTAATATTTCTGGTGCCGACTAGAAAGTGGGCGGACGTTTAATCGGTTAGACGACTAATCGCGCGCATCCCTAGTCTCGATCTGTCCTCTTCTACGTCACCTCTGATTCGTGTAACCCTCCCAGCTCCTCCGATGTGCTCATTAAGAAAATCTTAACATGTGCACGAGATGGCGACGCCCCGTTGTTCTCTCTCGCCCGTGTCAGTGTTTGGAGGCGTCATGTCGCGGACGTACCGCTTCCCCACCACGGACGGCAACCACCTGCGGATCCTGGAGCAGATGGCAGAAAGTGTCCTTTCCCTGCACGTCCCCCGACAGTTCGTCAAGCTGCTGCTGGAGGAAGACGCCGTCAGGTAGGATTTAGAAATCAGGAGGATTTTCTAAGTACCCTTTTTGAAATGTGAAAACAATTCAGTAAACAAAACAATTCCTTTAAATACACCACTGGCTGAACCAACATTTTTCAGAAATATTTAATGTAAATGACAATAAAAAAATGAAAAGAGAAATATAAAATGAATGAAATAAATAAAACATGGGAGCACAACATACCTGGACAAAATGGAGTACAGTATTACAGAGGCATTACTTGAACAGTCGACGACCATGACACACCTGCCTGGAATTAGGAAAACGACATGAAAAGAAAACTCACTGCAGAGCCGCGGTGCGTTTGATGTCGGCGCGTTACCGCCAAGACTGTTAGCTTGAAATTAAAAGTCCGCCAAAAACACTCCATTCTCTTTGATGTCGGCGCGTGGGCAATTCATTTTTACAAGGGGCCACATGAAAAACCTGAGTTGTGTCAGAGGGCCACACCAACGATAACTTGAACTTAATCCTGCTCAACTTTCTTCTATTGTAAAATGCACTAAATTATATATTTTAAATCGCTGGTACTGGTAATTAGAAGAATACAATTATTCTGTAGATATTTATATTAGGCTCTGTGAAATTGTGGTGTATAGGTCAAATAAAAAAAAACAAAAATAATCATTTGTCAGTCCAATTTATTCTTAACTTGTTAATTTCCTCAAACTGTGAATTACAATGCATTTAAAGAAACACATCAATATAACAATTTTTTTTTTTCTAAGTTTATTTGTTCAGGGACAATGCACATTAATGAACATTTCTGTAAATGTGCCAGTTTATAGCTGATTAGCTAATTTGCAACTGTAGTCCCTGGGCAGGATGTTAATTGCCAGTGAAAGAAATTCCAAGTGAGAGGAATTATCACTTAACCTGACATGCATGTCTTTGGACTGTGGGAGGAAGCCGGAGTACCCGGAGTACCCGGAGGAAACCCACGCTAGCACGGGGAGAACATGCAACTCCACACAGAAAGGCCCTGACCCCCCCCTCCGTTGAGGTTCGAACCAGGAACCTTCTAGCTGTGAGGCAACAGTGCTAACCACTTAGCCACCGTGCTGCCCAACATAATGTTTTAATGTTTTCCACCTAATTTTACCAAATCCTTGTTGGGTTTGCAGTTTTGGTAGCAATGCATCAGCCTCTGTTGTGCTCTTTATCAGACAGATTTGTGTATTTTGCCTCATGTTTGGTCGTGTAGTGGCGACTCAAATTATATTCTTTGAACACAGCGACCTGTTTACCACATATCAGGCACACGGCTTTACCTTTAATTTCTGTAAAGAAATACTTGCTGGTCCATGTCTTGTTGAAAACACGGCACTCCTTGTCAACTTTTCTTTTCTTAATGTCAGCACACATTTTGAGGGCAGCAACACTTAGCGCTGTTTTCCTTTATGCACATGCATGTATGCTACACGGAAGTACTACACCTTTCAAAATAAAAGCAGCACAGTTGTATTCCAGGCACGACATAGATTTTTTTTTTTAATTAAGTTGTAATCAAATGTAATTTATGATTGGCCTCATGCGGGCCGGACAGAGATGCACAAAGGGCCGGATGTGGCCTGCGGGCCGTATTTTGCCCAGGTCTGGCCAAGACTGTTAGCTTGAAATTAAAAATCCGCCAAAAACACTCCATTCTCGTCAAAACTTCGCAAATAGCGGTTCAACAGAGTCCAAACTACTCTGTTCTCAAACTAAGAACAATGGTTAACACTTTCAGAATATCTCCCTCAAAATAAATGCACGTTTAAGAGAACGCCGGGCTGACTCACCTTCCTCCACAACGCAGCGCCGGCTGATGACGTCACAATGCGCAGAGCGTAACAAAAAATTTAACCTAACAGGAATAATAACAGAAGCTCCAAAAATTAATACACAAAGAAAAGAAAATATCCAACAATGTCACAAGACAAAAATAAAAAAATAAATAAATCTAAAGTAACATTTAAAAAAAACAAAACATGGATTTCTGGAGGCATGCGCTATATATTAATTTTTCCACATGCTACATTTACAGGCGTAGTTATTCTCTCATAGATTTTTTTAACAAGTCACAAGTCGCCCCCTGCAGTCAGTCGGTGTCACGTGCACCTGAAAGCATCTGTTAGGCTCGTCATGTCAGCTATTCTGCATGTGTGTGTGTGTGTGTGTGTGATCCACAGGGTGTGTGAGCTGGAGGAACTGGGAGAGCTGTCTCCATGCTGGGAGAACCTGAGGAGGCAGATCATCACCCAGTACCAGACCATCATCCTCACGTACCAGGAGACCATAAGTGACCTGCACGAGTACAAAGGTTAGAGACAGGACTCACATCAAACCTCCGCTCCACCACCAAAGAGGCCTGACGAACGTCAGGAGGAAGTCTGTCCAGGACCCCAGGATTAAATTTGGCATCATAAGTTTGGATGTTAGCATTTAGATTTTAAAAAAAAAAGCCTGCAGAGATGCAGTCTGAGCAGCAGGGTTAGGGGTTAGGGGTTAGAGGTTAGGGTTAGGGTTAGGGGTTAGGGTTAGGTTAGGGGTTTGGGGTTAGGGTTAGGGGTTAGGGGGGGTTAGGGGTTAGGGGTTAGGGGTTAGGGTTAGGGGTTAGGGGTTAGGGGTTAGGGTTAGGGTTAGGGGGTTAGGGGTTAGGGGGTTAGGGGTTAGGGGTTAGGGGTTAGGGGGGTTAGGGGTTAGGGGTTAGGGTTAGGGTTAGGGGTTAGGAGTTAGGGTTAGGGGTTATAGGGTTAGGGTTAGGGGTTAGGGGTTAGGGTTAGGGAGGGGTTGGGGTTGGGGGTTAGGGGTTAGGGGTTAGGGATTAGGGGTTAGGGGTTAGGGGTTAGGGGTTGGGGTTAGGGTTAGGGATTAGGGGTTAGGGTTAGGGGCAGGGGTTAGGGGTTAGGGGTTGGGATTAGGGGTTAGGGTTAGGGGTTAGGGTTAGGGGTTAGGGTTAGGGGTTAGGGGTTAGGGTTAGGTACTGAACTCCTGATTACCCAGAGCCTTTGAGGTGCAGTGCTTTAACTCCACCCGTCCAGCGTTCAGCCTCCACCACTGTGTGTAAAAATCCGTATTTCCCGTTCAAGCTCCAACATCCACGGCCGCTTCACTCTCTTTCAGATTTCAGCAGCGTCCACTGATAAACTCTTTCCGTCTTTCTGTCCCGCAGGTCCTTCATTCAAGTCCAGCACCTTGAAAGCCGAGAGGAAGCTGGAGTTCATTCCCACCAACCTGCACGTCCAGAGGATGAGGGTTCAGGGGGAGTCTGGCTACGGTCGGTGCACGTCTGCTGACCGTTGCGCCGGTAACAGTTGATTCAACATCCTCCTCATCACTTTCATCGCTTTTCCTGTCTTCCAATCAGACTGGACATACGACGTGGTGACCATCGGCGCTCCCGCCGCACATCATCAAGGCTTTAAAGGCTGCGGCCTCCGAAAACTGCTGCACAAGCTGGAAGAAGCCCGGAAACAGTGAGTGACTGCTGCGGTAGAAATCACCTGTTGAAATCTTGTTCTCTCGTGTTTGATTTGAGCGAGCTGATTGAATTTTATTTCCCATCAACCAGCACTCACGAGGACGAGAGGTGAGACTTAGCACGTCGTTTCCTGCATGTACCCGAACTAAATCTGTCTCTTTTAGGGCTGGGCAACGATTAAAATTTTTAATCACGATTAATCGCATTGTATACGCAAAATCAAATAATGAATTCAACAGTAGTGTAAAGGTCACTTTCATTTAAATGTTCTGCTGCCATATGAACTAAAGTGTCATAACATTTGTTGTTCAAACACTTTTAACATCAGCACTTGTCAGTAACACATATTTAGTGTAAATCTCATCTTAAAAGATGTAAAATAAAATAAAGCTTATTGCCACTGCCAGGGCATTAATGTCATCCTGTTTTTATTTAAAAAAAAAATAAAGTCTACAAACAAAATCCATCAAAATGATTGTGTCTCAGCACAATCAGAACATTAAAACAGGTAATTTCTGAGGTAACAGCAGAAACTTTTAACGGGGAGTTCAACTTGTCAGTTGTTACAAATAACCTTGTTTCTGTTGAATCCTCCGTCTGGGAGAACTTTAAAATGAAAATGTCCACGTTAAAGTTCAGGAACTTTACCAATCTGTGTATCAATTATTCTTTCCATTTTCAACTGTCAATCAAAAAATTAAAAAAAAAATTTAAAAGTGACATTTTATTTCGTTTTTCAGTTTTTAATCTAACAAAAACGCGAAAAAAAAAATGCCAGTTTTTTTTTTTTTTTATATATATATTTCAATTTTAGACTTGGATCAAAAATAAGAAATAAAAAAACGGGCCACAGAACTGAATTAGTTTTATAATGGAGGACTGGACTTTCTGTTGTCATTACACATCTGTGCCACTAGATGGAGCTGCACTGCAGTAACCAGCTAGAGCAGGGATTCCCAAAGTGGGGTGCGCGAGATGAAAAATGTAATGGCGGTCTGATAATTTTTTTTTTTTTCACACAATAAAGATGTGTAAATAAACATTTCCTTTGTAAATTTTTAAATCAAAAACTGTAATTTTAATGAATAAATAAATGCACGCTATTCAAAATGCACGTCATCTTAAAGTGAAGCGTAGAAGAAGAAGTTATATTCTTCTACCACTGCATTTGCACCTAGCTTATGGCCTCTACTTTATTCATTCTCAAATATGCTAAATGCTGTGTTATGATGACGGGTTGTGTTAGTTCCACGGTATTCTAACATTTTCCTCAACTTATCTGCTTTCTGCCACTGAGTCTGAGCATGTCATCCATCCTCTTTGCTCTTAAAAGTGGAAGCCTGCACATAACTTTGTTTCATTATATTGGAACTGTGTTACAGTGTTTCAGTTTAATTTAAATGTGAGAACGCATTGTTGTGATTGTGATTATTATGTTATATGTGTGTTCTGGTCATTTTAGCATGAATAAACATGGCGACTTTAATATGGCTATAATAAAGCTTGTTGCATTTTTTTTAAGGGGTGGGGGATCGGGGGTGCGTCAACCCGGTTGAGACATAGAAGGGGGTGCGCGGCTAAAAAAGTTTGGGAACCGCTGAGCTAGAGAACAGCAGGACAGTGAACACATGGAGCAGATCTGATGGAACATGGAGGAATGACGCGAACGTTTTGCTGCAATCCAGAAATTTTTTTTCAGATAGAATTGTTAATATTTCTACCTGAGTTGCTACCTGAACTGTAAAGTTCACAGATTTTTACCGTTCTCCATGTCTGTTTTAGCTTTTCCTTATGTTTACTGTTTTCCGGTTCTGCAGCAGCCAGTAACAGACTTTTCAAAACAAAAGCATGTGAGCAACATGCGTTATCGCGCGATAAAATAAATGTCGGCGTTAAAAAATTAACGAGTTAACGCGATAATTAAGCGTTAACTTGCCCAGCCCTAGTCACTTTATTTCCTTTCCCTTTAATGTCTTCTTCTGCTCATCCAAAGCTCCGCTGGCTTCGGCTCGAAGGGCGTGGCCTACCAGCATCAGGACGTCGTGAAAGCGAAGGAGCTGATTGGTCAGATAAACACTCTGAAGACACAGGTGTGCTACTACACCGAACGTCTGTCCCGCGCTGCCAAGGAGCGGTCAGCCAACGCCCTGGAGAGAACTCTGGCCATCTTAACGGAAAAGGTCAGGCCCCGCCCATCGGTCTGTTTGATCACATCCAGAAGCCCCCTGACTCCTCCTCACGTGTCATTTTAAGATGGCGTCACCCGTCGGCGTGACTCAGTGTCCTCTGCTCCTATAGGCCCGTCAGCTGGTGACCGTCTGCGACTCAAAGCTTCTGTCCTCCGCCATCCTCGCCCTGGCGGCCGCCCGCCCGGAGTTCACCCACCAGAGCACCCCGTCTCCGTCCTCCTCCTCCCTCTCGCCCTCCTCTCGCTCTCCGTCCCGCTCTCCCTCCCGCCACCCCACCTCCCCTTCCCGCGCCGCCACCTCACCCTCCCGCCACGGGGCTCCGCCGGAGGGCGGCGAGGGCGCCAGAAACAAGCGCGCCTCCATGCAGGCGGACCTGCACGAGGAGGAGTGGGTAAGACGAGAGGAAGAGCGCTGCGCTGGTTTTTTTTTACCGTGTTTATTTGAGACGTGTGTTCACGTGCAGGAGAAGGTTTGGCTGAACGTGGATAAAAGCCTGGAGTGCGTCATCCAGAAGGTAAACCAGCTGCTGCAGCGGGACAAAATCCAGAGCGACAGCAGCTCCGAGGACGTCTTCCTGCTCGCCAACGAGGAGCCCAGTAGCACCAAGAAAGGTGCATCACTCTTCTACGGTTTTCTCTCTTCTGTCTCTTGTCTTGAAAAGTGGAATTTTTTTTTCTTCTAAATATCCTTTTCTCTTTGCTGTGTGTAGAGAGCAGCCCAGAGGTTGAAAAAACGTCTCCAGGTGAGAGCAATGCTTCCTTAAAGCAGTCCTTCTCAAATAGTGGGGCGCCACCCCAGGGGGCGTGGTGCGATCAGCGTCGTACCTGAACGCGTTCATTGAACCAAAGTTCACCAACTAGTTCATATTTTGCGTGAACTAGAGATGCGCGGTTGAACCCCGCACCCGCGGGCGGAGCGGATAATCCGCATATCGTCAAAAAATAATACTTTAATTAAATTCGGGCGGGTTGCGGTTGAAGCACTCAAATAATAATAATACGAATAGATATTTTACATATTATTAAAAAGGATGGCGGGTCGGTTCGGTTTTGAAAATTGGTGAAAAAACGTTCCTGCAAATGGATAGCGGGCGGATAGAGATTTTAAGAAGCGGTTGCGGGTTAAAATATACGTCATCCGCGCATCTCTAGCGTGAACGCAGTGTTGCCAACTTAGCGACTTTGCCGCTATATCTAGCGACTTAATTTGTAAAAAGCGACTAGCGACAAATCTAACTACTTTTTCTGGTGATTTTGAGACTCACGCGCACTCAAACCGCTAGGTTTGAAGCTATCACCTGGCTGCTGTCTGCCTCGCGAGCCGCGCTTCTCTCTCTCTCTCTCCCTCTCTCTCTCTCTCTCTCTCTCTGCTGGGCTCAGTGCACAGCTAGCGCGCGGTCAGGGCGAGTTTCTGTGTGCGGACTGGGCGCGTGTCACCACATACACAGGCGAGGCGAGGCGCGTGCACACAAACACCCCGCCCCCGTGCACACAAAACCCCCCCCCCGCGCACACAAACACCCCGCCCCCAGCGCACACAAACACCCCCCCTCCCCACAGCGCACACAAACACCCCCAACACCACCCCCGCACACAAACACCCCCCGCCCCCCCACCACACAAACACCCCCCCCCCGTGCACACAAACACCCCCCCCCCCGCGCCACACACACCCCCCCCCCCCCCCCCCCCCCCCACACAAACCCCCCCCCCCCCCCCCCCCCACCCCCCCCCCGCGCAAGACAACTCGAGCTTTTTCCCTCCTCTCCACGTCCCTCAGTCTCAGTTCTTCAAGTCACTCTCGAGTTTAGTCACGTTTAACTTGGGCTACTACTGTATACTGTATGCTAGCTCTGCTAATTGTTTTAGTTGTTTGAATTAGTTCGTTAGGGAACTAACGATAAGGAAGGGAAATAGGTTTTATCCCAAATTTCCCTTCAGGGCCAAATATTCATATTCATTATAGGCAACTATTATTATTATTATTCTTACAAATACTATTGTGGTTATTAATTTACAGATAAAAAAATAAAAGCAAGTTCCACAGCAAAAAAAAAAAAAAAAGTTTGTAGATATGTAAATAGTTCGATTGGGAAGAGAAATCATGTGGCATGCAGTACAAAAAAAACAAAACAAACTTGTTTGTGTCCGACCGTCCCCGATTAATAACCGTTAACCGATAAGTCCGGTAGAGTTAGCTGCCACGATGTTGCGCTGTTGCGTTGTCGTGGACGCATGCGGACACTTTCCCACCAAGTCTCCACTGCATCAACCAGTTTAGCTGTGAGGTTATCAGCTGTGTTTCTACCCAGCATGCTGTGCGTTAACAGGACGGCAGAATTAGCTTTCCAGTCCTCATCGATATAATTACGTATGTAATTGTCACGTAGCTCTCTGTTGCTAGCGCGCTCCAGCAGTCCGTCGTAACAGTCACCAACTTAGTACTTGCAAGTCGCGTTTTCACTTCCTTTTTCCTCTCCTGAAAACAAGCCTCTAATCGTCGGGTGATGGTCCTCCATCGTCTGATGCTGGATGCTTGTTTCTTCAGTGGTACTGGACTGTACTCGTACTGCTGGAGTATTTCAGTACTGCGTTGTTCTCGTACTGCTGGAGTATTTCAGTACTGGATTGTACTCGTACTGCCTGAGTATTTCAGTACTGCATTGTACTCGTACTGCTGGAGTATTTCAGTACTGCATTGTACTCGTACTGCTGGAGTATTTCAGTACTGCGTTGTACTCGTACTGCTGGAGTATTTCAGTACTGCGTTGTACTCGTACTGCTGGAGTATTTCAGTACTGCATTGTACTCGTACTGCTGGAGTATTTCAGTACTGCGTTGTACTCGTACTGCTGGAGTATTTCAGTGCTGTACCGCATAATTTGAAAATGACCTCCTCCCCTTTCCGGTTGAAATTGTCCCAAACAGAACTCCTTTTTGCTCTCTTCATCTTCGCTGTAAAGTGAGCTGTAATGGCAGGTGTTGCACCTGTGGACACGCCCCCATGAGTTGATTGAATTTCGTAGCTTAAAAACAAAATTGACAGTTAGTATTAATCGGTTAGAGTTACTGTTATCGGTTAACGGTTAAACTGTTGACCATGCGCATCCCTATTTTCGACAGTTAAAAATGGGTAAAATAATTGCTGTTTGAGGTGGTGTAGTATATGGGCAGTGGTAATCATTTTGCCAAATAATTGCTCGCAGCAACATTAAAAAAGAATTTAAAAAAAAAGAACTAAAAATGAACAATTTATTTATTGAACTGTTCATTTTTTGAAATGGTGAACTGAACTAGTTCATTTTAATTTCTGTGAACTATGAACTGAACTAGTTCGTTTAGAAAGTGAACTTGCCCAACGCTGGGTGCGATTTTCTTTTTTACAGTACTGGAATAAAGTGTAATTGCACACATGCTCCAGTAGGGGGTAGTGGTGCTCACTATCACAGTGTCCAGGGAGTATTAGTTACAGTCATGGAAAAAATGATTAGACCACCATTTTTTCTTCACTTTCTTGTTCATTTTAATACCTGGTACCACTAAACGTCATCATGTGACTAAAACAGACAGAAAAGAAAACACTGAATGCATAAAAGCAGTGTTTTTGGCAGTACAACGCCATAGCTATTGATGTAAAAACTTAAGTGATTTAGGTTATAATCAAGAAAACCATGGAAAATGGTAAGATATCAGCTCTTAAATAAAACTCTTATGAGCAATCTTTGTGGTTATCATTATGTTTGTCCAAACAAATGTACCTTTAGTTGTACCAGGCATTAAAATGAACAAGAAACTGAAGAAAACAAGGGTGGTCTAATCATTTTTTTCCATGACTGTATATTGTGTCAGGGTTTTTTTTTGCAGACATGCGCTGCCTTAAAGGATCAGTCTCTGGTATTCCAGAACTATTTCCTGTTGAATTTGGGTTTTAAATGCAAACACACACACAAATAAATGCGTTACGACCCGTTTAACGTGAGCCCTTCAGGTTTCTGATGGTCCGTCCTCATACGTCCGCAGGTGAATGGAGCGACGCGCTGTACCCGCTGCTCGCCACTCTGACAGACTGCGTCTCTCTGATGAGCGACAAGGCGAAGAAAGCCATGGTGTTTCTGCTGATGCAGGACAGCGCCCCCACCATCGCCATGAGCCTCACCCTGCAGTACCGCACCGCCGCGACGTCGTCTTCTGCCAGACGGTCTGTGTCCGCTTCGACGACTCCTCCGCCAACACGATTAACCCCCAAACATGTGCAGTTTCGGGCCAAATATGGCCGCCTCCGCCTGTTGTTGATGATGACGCCGCTGTTTGTGTGTTTGCAGCTGACAGCTCTGATCTGCGGCTTCGTCCTCAAGCTGAGGAACTGTCTCTGTGACTCAGGCTTCCTCCGGCAGCTGCACACCATCGGCCTGCTGGTCCAGTACGAGGGCCTGCTCAGCACCTACGGTAACTCCTGTGATCCGCCGCTCGCCTGGTCGCTTCCTCTTCCTCCACAAACCCTAGAGATGCCTGGGGGTGGGACGGAGAAGACTAGCCGGTCTTTAAGCAGCAACCATCATTCAGAGCAACTAAAATTAGCTAGTAGTGCTCGGCGGTATGACCAAAAATTTATATCACGGTATTTTTCAAAATTATATCGGTTTCACGGTATTATTTTTTTGAAGGCACAACTGGGTGTTAACCACATTTTCTAATAATTTAGAGGAATTGCTGCAGTAAATTGTCTTAGAATGACCTATTTTACTGTCAGGAGGAGTGAATATTGTAGAAAAACATTTATATCTACACTAGTATTAATACAGGTTTGCATGGCCTCACAAAATGATGCTATTTACAAAGAGGTGGCACTCGTTATTCTGATTAAGTGAAGGAATCAGAATGATGATAGTTGCAGTTAAAATACAGAACACTTTTATTTTTCACATTTTGCAAACAACTGGAAAAAACATATTTTGTAAAAAATCAACATTAACTACACAATGTAAACAACGTTCTAAAGCTGTAGCCGCGGGAGGCAACACCAGCCTGGTGTAGCCTCCCGCGGCTACAACTTTAGCTCGGCAACATTAGCAGATTATTGTAGTTTGTTGGACGTCGTCTTTTTTAAATCCACGGCTCCTGGTTCAGGAAGAAGTTCCTCAGTCTCATGTTGCCGTTCTGGAGCTTCCACTTCGGGACTTTCTCTGTTAGCATCCATCACCGTTTAACCAGAAACTAGTAGCGTGTTGCGCCTCCAGTGCAACTGCTAAACAGTCCCCTGTCAAACAATGTTCTGCGGCACTTACGTTCCGCAGCGCGGCGTTCCCAACGTTGTGTACGCTACAGTACATACTCACCGCTATTACGGTATATGAAAAATTCATATCATAAGAAAAATAAACACTGGTATTCAGTATGAACCGGTATACCGCCCAGCACTATTAGCTAGAGTGTCTGAATTTTAAAAAGGCAAACAAAAAAAGAAGCAACAACAGATTCAGGGAGGCGGTTGAGGGTCTACTGTTGTTTCTCTGTCGTGACCTTTCCTGCCTTTAAGGGGAGGAGCTGGCCATGCTGGAGGACATGAGCGTCGGGGTGATGGACCTGAGGAACGTCACCTTCAAGGTCACCCAGGCCACGTCGGGCTTCGGCCCGGACATGCTGCCGGTGATCACGGGCAACAGGAGCGGCTTCAACGTCAGGGTGCCGATGCCCGGGGCCATGTTCGACACGCTGCCGCGGGAGATCCAGAACGGGATGCTGCTGCGGGTCCAGCCGGTTCTGTTCAACGTGGGGATCAACGAACAGCAGACGCTGGCCGAGAAGTGAGTCGCTGAGGGCGGACCGTCACAGAGTCGCGTTTCAACAAAACACAACGCGTTGTCCGGTTAGATGACGAGCAGCTCCAGACTGTCCAATCAGAGTCCAGCCTGTTGAAGTGGAACTGAAAGAAAAGCTAAACAGATTTTATTTTTGCTTTCCAAGACGACCCACATATTTAAATTTAGGGATCCACAATAACTGTTATCGTGACACCAATAGCCGATAACTTTCAGCTCCAAAAGGCCGATACCGATAACCGATAACACACACATATACCTAAGATCATTACATCAATACTATGAACAAAATCAAAAATAGTTTGGACTCTTTAAATGAACAGATATTTATTTTTTCCAATGAAAAACTATTGTCAAGCCTCTCAAACATTTTCATAAAGCTATCAAACAAACCTATTTGATATCTCACATTAACTTAAATAAGGTTCATTACTGACTGATATAAAAAATAAAGGCTCCTTGAACTGATGGAAATACATGCATCAGAATTACTAACTGAAAAAGATTAACATTTAAAGGATTTTGACTTGTGGTTCCATTTAAATTAATACCTTTAATTAAAGTAAATGAGGTTCAGTAGTTTTTATTTTTTAATCTCATGGAAGCTTTAGATGAGAGGAATGAGGGAGAGGAGAGACTGCTGCTGGCTTGCGCATGTTAGCATTAGCTCGCGTTAGCGTGATTTCAAAACTTTCAAAAGCGATGGTTGTGTTTCAGGTGGCTGATCAGGTTTGACGTATTAAAGCTTGTACTATTTTCCCTCCTTCGTTTGGAGCATTTTTCACAACTAACCAGCAAACTATCTTCTTTGGAAACTTTAAAGAAGTTCCATACAATCGCCGCCATGTTTGTTGTTTTCTTCAGCACCCTGTGCTCATGTTGCATTCGAGGTGTAACATAAATTCCTTCGTTCCCTCGTTTGCTAGTCGGTCTTTTCTATTTTTTCTTTTTTTATGTGTAACATGAGGGAAAATACTGCGAATATCAATTCAAGTCAGCAACTACTAAAATGATGACCGAGTTAACGAGTTGTTTTCTGGCATGAGGGGGTATTCTTGATTTTCCTGATTGAGTTATCGTTTTTCTGATTATGCCGACGTTACTTGAACATAACATTCACTGCCGGTCATTCAAGGCTCAGAGGGAGCGAGGCACTGCTGTGTTGACAGAAATATAAATGTTATTGGGGCTATTTGTCATGATATCGGACTTATCGCAATGATGTCATAATTTCCTGTTATGGGGTCGATAGTTATCGGGTCGATAATTATCGTGCACCCCTATTTAAATTTTTCAAAAATCTACAGGTTAGTGGTGAATTTAAAAACACTGACTGAAAAAGTTAAAAATAAAAAGATATTTCCTGAGCCATGAAGGTTTAGAGCGGTTAAAGAGCAACGTTTCATTATTCATGTGCTGATCCTCATAAAGGGTGAATTCCAGTTCCGCCCTTAACCCTCAATCTCAATCCTCGCCTTTAACCCTCAGTCTTTGGCCCTCAATCTTAACCCTCTAAAGTAAGTGTCAGGTCTATCTGGTGGCTTAGAAATGGGACGCCCCTCGAGTGCAGTTACGTCTTCAGACTGAAATGTATCAGAGCCATGTTGTCTCTGAATTTCCTGAAATGACACAGGGATAACATTGAAAAGAGCGCTGTATATTCTCTAAATAATATTAGCAAATAACACAATAGAGCAGCCGTTCCCAAACTTCAGAATACCAAGGCCCAATTTGAAATGCAAAAAAATCTCCGCAGCCCACAAAACCCTTTAAAACACAACTGTGATCAACATTCAGGACCAGGAACCATGTTCTGATATTAATGTAAGGGGACAACAAATAAGGTGACACTTGTCATATTAAGTTAAGATGAAGGTAGAATAACACTTAACTGGTTTGTTTTGTTATTTCTTAATGTTTTTAAATCATGTCGTCAATATTTTACAGTAATAAAAAACATATTTTAAAAAGATCGAGGATTTATAACATATTTGTTTAATTTTGATGACCTCTCACGGCCCACCTGCAGTCCCACGACGGCCCACCAGGGGGCCGCGACCCACACTTTGGGAATCACTGCAATAGAGGATACATTATTCAGTCCTCCATCGCTACACAACAAGGTATACAAGTAACCTGAAGCAGACCGGGACCGCCGGTCCGGCAGCAAACATCGTAAATTAAAAAAAATAACGTTACGCAACAATTATGTTAATCCATGAAAAAAGTCTCAAACAAAGACAATAAGATGGTTTCGTAAGATTTATATCTTTAAGAACTACGAAGATACTTGGGCCGCCCCGGTGGTGCAGTGGTTAGGGCAGGCGGCCCATATATGGAGGCTACAGTCCTCGTGCGGCTGGTCGCGAGTTCGACTCCCGGCTCGTCGACCCTTTGCCGCGTGTCTTCCCCCTTCCTGTCTCTTCACTGTCAATAAAGGCCACTAGTGCCAGAAAAAATCTTAAAAAAAAACAAACTACGAAGATACTTACGTTTGTAGCTAGCTTTTTTTGTCGCCATCCTTTTCAAAGATGTCTTGGCTAAATTACCCAGTGCCTTCTGGGTAGCCCTTACTACCAAGGGTGGTGCCAGAGAATCTCAATTTTGAGGGCGATACGGCCCTCAAACTCGTCCCTCAATTTGATGTTCTTAGAATCGGGACAGCGCTAGCACTTAGCGGGAGCAAACATTTGTGAGATTGAGGGTAAAGGAGGAATTGGAATTCACCCTAAATCCTCCCTCAGGAGGAAACGAAACAGTAACAGCAAAGCATTTAAGATCTGTACTCTGCAGTAAAATGATGCATCATCAAAACTCATGTGTGCAGGTTTGGAGACACGTCGCTGCAGGAAGTCATCAACATGGAGAACCTGAGTCGCCTCAGCTCCTACTACGATCAGTTTAAAGAAGTCCTGCCGGAGGACAGTGAGTTTCACGCTCACGTCGTTTTGTTATTTATCCTAAACCAACGCCCTCCTGATGATGTTTCCTCTCCTCAGGCCTCCCTCGCTCCCGCAGCACCACCGGCCTTCCCGACTTGCTCAAGCTGTTGGGTCAGAACGTGAACGCCAAGAAGTGCAAGAACGTGGAGATCCTGTGGCAAGCTGCTGAGGTAGCGTCGCGTCTTCTCTGTGACGCCATAACGATCGAAAAGCCCCGCGCTCTGTGTCGCTAACCTCCTTCCTTCTCCTTCCAACGACCTCCTCGTGGCAGCTGACTCTGGCCTGCTCACCATCCTCATCCTCCTCGACCTGAGTGCAGCCTTTGATACCATCTGTCATACCACCCTCCTCAGTAGATTATCTTCCATTGGTATCACCCACACCCCACTTGACTGGTTTAAATCCTACCTCTCAGGCCGCACTCAGTTTATTCAGCTCAAATCTTTCAAATCACAACCGTCTGCTGTCACCTCTGGTGTGCCCCAGGGCTCGGTCCTGGGGCCCCTCCTTTTCATCATCTACCTTCTTCCCCTTGGCAATATTTTCCGTAAATATAACATACATTTCCACTGCTATGCGGACGACACCCAGCTCTACCTCTCCAGTAAACCCACTCCCAACCTCCCACCCTCCTCCCTCATCGACTGCATTACAGAACTCAAATCCTGGTTCACATCAAATTTCCTCAAACTCAACAGTGATAAAACTGAGGTTCTCCTCGTTGGTACTAAATCAACATTATCCAAAACTGACAGCTTTTCTCTTACCATTGATAACTCGGTCCTCCCCTCCCCTCAGGTTAAGAGTCTGGGTGTCGTTCTTGATAGTTCTCTATCTTTCCAGTCCCACATCAATAACGTCACCCGGTCTGCATACTTTCATCTGCGCAACATTAACCGCCTTTGCCCCTCCCTTACCCCCCATACCACTGCCATCCTCGTTCACAGTCTCGTCACCTCTCGTCTGGACTACTGCAACTCCCTCCTCTACGGTCTCCCTCACAAATCCCTCCATAAGCTGCAACTGGTTCAGAACTCAGCTGCCCGGATCATCACCAGAACCCCTTCCATCCACCACATCACACCCACTCTGCTGCAGCTACACTGGCTCCCCATTAAACACCGCATCCAGTTCAAGATTCTCCTCCTAACGTTCAAGGCCATCCATAACCTCGCTCCTCCATACCTGTCTGACCTCATCTCTGTCGCCCTTAGACCCTCTGCTTCCATCCACCTGTAGGTCCTCTGCCCGTCTCACCACCAGGGGGAGCAGGGCCTTCAGCTGTTCTGGTCCTCGGCTCTGGAACTCACTTCCATCAGGAATCAGAAATTTGGACTCACTCCCTCTGTTCAAAACCTCACTCAAAACTCATCTGTTTAAATCGGCTTTTTCACTGTCCTAACCACTGCTCTTTGAAATTTTAACCCGTCAATTAGCCCTGTGTTTTATATATTTATTGTGTTTGTTTTTAACTGTGTTTTAATACACTGTACGGTGACCTTGAGTGACAGAAAGGCGCCTTTAAATAAAATGTATCATTATTATTATTATTGTCCTCGAAGGCATGTCGGCGCCTGAACGGGGTGCGTTTCACCTGCTGCAAGAGCGCCAAGGACCGCACGGCCATGTCCGTGACCCTGGAGCAGTGCCAGGTGCTGCAGCAGGAGCACGCCCTGGCCCCGCAGGTCTTCTACCAGGCGCTGGACTGCATGCGCAGGTCAGTGCCCCGAACGGAGGCCCGGCGGAGGAGCGAACGCCGGCGCTGAGGTGAAAAGTCCTCTGTTTTGTGTGTCCGCAGTGAGGGCTGCAGGAGAGAGAACACCATGAAGAACGTCGGCTGTCGCAAATACGCCTTCAACTCGCTCCAGCTCAAGGCCTTCCCCAAGCAGTACCGCCCCCCGGAGGGGACGTACGGGAAGGTGGAGACCTAAGAGGACTGGAAACCGAAAGACTGAGAGTTGGGAGAACGACGAAGGCGCCGCGAAAACGAAAACACCATCTGGAACAGCAGCCCTCTTGTTTTGTGCTTAGTCACTGTTGACGATGATCGATGTCCAAGTGCCAGTGCTACTCTAGATTGTTTTATAGCTGTCCCCTCCGTCCCCTCCGAGTCGTCCTAGAGTCACACACTTTTCACAGCCAAAAAGAAAAAACCCAAAACCGGTGAAGATCCGGCTCCCTGCGTCCCATCGTAGGCGGCGTTGCAGCTGCGACGGCTGTAGCATCAGTTGCTCCGGGCTTCAGCCGTTTCAGCTGGTGTCCTGGAGGTAACACGCAAACGTCCCGGCTTTGAGAGGCGCGGCGTGCGCTCGCCAACGTTTGTTTTACGTAACGCTGTCAACGTGTCAAATTGCAGGAGGAGGCCGAGTTGATGTTTTTCCCGCCGGCAGATCCGATGCAGGAACGAAAGCCTTACCGCTCGCCCGTCTGTGCCACGACTCCGGTCACTCTGGCAGAGCAGCACAAAGGAACTCTTGTCTTCTTCAGCTTCAGCTGCAGGCGCAGAAGTTAAACGGCTTTTAAGATGATGTCCAGGATCGCTCCTGTCTGGTCCGTCACTTCCTCATCTCGTCTTCCCTCGTTACTTTCTTGTGTCTGTTTGTGCAGCTTTGAGTCAAAGTTTCTGTTACTGTAAATGGTAGAGTGAGTACAAGAAGATAAGGTTTCCAAACTATTATTATTATTATTATTATTATTATTATTGCAAATAACTTTTTCTTTCTGTCTATATTTCAAAATGATAAAATGGTGTAGGGGCCTAACGCAAAGTTTCGGGCGTCTTAACACTCATAAACGCTTCTGTTTTCCCAAATATCACAGCTTGGAAACACTTTCTGGACCAAGTTAGAATCTTTCAGTTCTTGATTGGAGTATTTACATTTATGTTTTTACTAGGGCTGGGCAACGATTTAAATTTTAATCACGATTAATCGATTATTATTAATCCATGATTAATCACGATTAATCGCATTATTTCCCTGATTAATCACGATTAATCGCATTGTTCCCTTTAATTAAAATCAAATATACGAAAATCAAAAAAAAAATTTAGTGTAAAAAGTCACAACAAAATCAAACAAAATGATGTGTGTCAGCACAACAAATTTTTCAAAACAGGTAATTTCTGAGGTAACAGCAGAAAACTTTTAACGGGAAACTTTTTCAGTTCAACTTGTCAGTTGTTACAAATAACCTTGTTTCTGTTGAATCCTCCGTCTGGGAGAACTTTAAAATGAAAATGTCCATGTTAAAGTTCAGGAACTTTATCAATCCGAGTATCAATCATTCTTTCCATTTTCAATTGTCAATCAAAAATTAAAAAAATTAAAAAGTGACATTTTATTACTTTTTTTGTGTTTTAATCTAACACAAAAAAACGGGGAAAAAAATGCCTGTTTTTTTTATTTTTCAATTTTAGCCTTGGATCAAAACTCGAAATTAAAAAATGGGCCGCAAAACTGAATTTGTTTTATATTGAAGGAACAGACTTCCTGTTGTCATTACACATCTGAGCCACTAGATGGAGCCGCACTGCAGTAACCAGCTAGAGAACAGCAGGACAGTGAACACATGGAGCAGATCTGATGGAACATGGAGGAATGACCACAAACGTTTGGTTGCAGTACAGAATTTAACATTATTAACAGAATTGTTAATATTTCTACCTGAGTTGCTACCTGAACTGTAAAGTTCACGGATTTTTACCGTTCTCCATGTCTGATTTAGCTTTTCTGCATGTTTACCTGCTAATTGTTTTCCGATTCTGCAGCAGCCAGTAACAGACTTTTCAAAACAAAAGCATGTGAGCAACATGCGTTAACGCGTGATAAAAAAAAATGTCAGCGTTAATAAATTAATGTGTTAACGTGATAATAACGCGTTAACTTGCCCAGCCCTAATATTTACATGTATGTTTTTACTGTTAAAAGCTTCCAAATCAGTAAATTTGGATTATTACTGGGACATCCTGCACGTTCAGGTCATTCGGGGTCTGTTTGCTCATTTCACATGATTTTTAAGGACGTGTGAAAAGCAAAAAACAAACCTTCTGCCTGCTGCCTTGACAGTTTAATTCACTGCAGAGTTTTGGATCTTTATCATGATGCAGAAGCACAAAGACCATGTGACGTTTGCTCCTGACATTTACCAGCGTTCGTCTGTTCGTGGTGTCTTCTCTGAACATCTGGCAGCAACATGAATAAAACAAATGCTCCCGCTGGACGTCGTACCAAAAACGTGTCGGACATTAAGATGTTCATCCTAAATTCATATCTTTACTCATGACCGACTTCCTGCGCATCCAGAGATCATTTCTCTCTGAGGCTCATCTCCATCTCCCACAGGCAAACTTATCGTAACTTATCTCTTAATTACATAACGGTCCATCGTTGTCTGTTTTGTCGGATTATTTGCATAAACTGACCTTTTCAAATAATGAGCGAACCTGCTGAAAAGACCATTAAAATGACCGTACTGGCCCGAATATAGGAATACTCTGATTATAAGAAGACCCTATTTTTCAAATATCATTTTAGGAAAATAAAAATATGATGAAGACAATAAGGTTATTCATAAAACAACTTTTCTTGTACAATTATTACAGAAAAAAATCCTAGAGAGATAACATTCTGCTGTATTGTTAAACATTTTAATGATTTCATCTCTTTTAGGAAGTATGGTTCCATACTGAAGGTCAGGTACGTGTCAGGTTTCCATGTTATTTTAGATTAAAGTATAATACTATTTAATAAACTGTATTCTCTTAAAATCTGAGACTATGACTCAGCAACAACCATGTACAGTGATCCCTTATTTTTCGCGGTTAATGTAAATCAAAATCCGAGAACTGTCTGAGCCCCCCCGGAGCCTCAATAATGTGTTTAAAAATATGTTTAAAAAAACCCAAAAAAGTAGCGAAACAAGACAAAGGCTCAACTGTGGTCTTTCTGTGTTTCCTTCACAGCCTCTGGTCTCTGAACCGTAGTAAACAAACCGCTGGCTATTGTGCTATTTTTGGCTCGTAATTAGCGGCTAAACACGCTAACAACAACAACAGAAAAAGTCCGGTTTCCTCTGCATGGAACGGGAACTTTATTGTGTCACTGCAGGAACTTGTAACATCACACAGGTTGTATTGTTGGGCTCCTGTCGGTTAACAGAGAATGTAAATCTATACACGCTGGGCTGCTGTTGATGCTCACTACACTTTTCATCTAACCCCGTTTTCATTCTGTTCTGCCGTCCTACGACACACACACTACATTACCCATAAGGCCACCTTCTTAAAGGGGCCAGGCTGGCTCACAGCATTTCTTCGCTGTGAGAGAACGCGCACAACATCCTGTGATGTTTCCGCAATTTTTTTCTTTATTTTTTTTTTAATATTATATCTTTCTGAAAAATCTGCGAATAACTAAAACCGCTGAACTTAAAGTGCGAATTGGCGAGGGATCACTGTAGTTCAATAACTGCATTAATGATGTCAATAACTGCAGAACCATCAAAGTCCAGTTATAATTGGTTTCAAGAACAACATTAATAATTCAGTCTGTAAAAATCAAATTCTGGACTGAAACTAAAATTTAAAACTCCTTTGCGCGGTCATGTGGTTCCTTTGTTTTTACGTCAGATCTTGCTGCGTGCGCTCACTGTGACGCTGTTTACGTTGTTGCGGCTCCATCTAGTGGCGCAGACGTGTAATTACAGTAGAAAAGTCTCGACCTCGACCTCGACCTAACTCTGTTCTCCTGGAGTTTTTCTTCTCACTCCACCATTTAAAATAACAAAGATTTTGACCCGAGGCGCCCAAACTTTAGCACACCCACGATTCAGAGTTGTACATCACCGCTCAGCCCTGTGTGGCTCCGGACTCTTCTTCTTTAAGGAGACAAAAACGAACCGAACAGCAGGTTCAGAACCAGCTGTTAACATCTCCAGACCGGCGGAGACGCTGCAGAATTCAGAAAGTTGGACGAACGACATGTTGTTTTTGTGTAATTTGTCCACAGTGACAAAAATCTATATGAATGACGCCAGTTTAATGTGTCAAAGCAACAAGGTAGAACTTTAGTGAAGAACTCAGTTGGATGAGCAGAACGTCACCGTTATCTGTCCAGATGGACCCAACGCTGTCCTTCAGCTGTGGACGTGGACGTGGACGTGGCCTCGTGTTGCGCTGCAGGAAGAAAGCTGAAGCAATCAAACAACTCATTTGGGTTATTTTGGTAGTTTCACTTGCATTTTTCTCACTTTTTTCCAGTAAATTGTCACGGTTCCTCTAATACCAGGAACCGGTTCAAAAAAAAAAAAAAAAGAAAAAGTCACATATCCTGTCAGAACCACGTCTGATATTTAGGACATTTCTGTGCAGCACTAAAGTTGTGTAATAACCCAACAGATGTAGATTTGTTTTAGTTTTTTTTTTTTTTTCATTAAATGGAATAAATTGATTTATGCTGATCGAAATAAGATTAAAACTTTAAGCTGAATGAAGATGCAAAAAGATTTCTGCTTGATACTGTTATCTTTCAACCGTTTTCTGTAAACTCATGAACAGTTGATGATGATATCATGAATGAGGGAAAATTTGCATTATTCTGCATTGAAAACAACATTATTTGCATTCATGCACCAACAACACCAGTTCCTTTGATCAGCTCCAGGCTCCTGTGTACCTGCTCGGGTTTTACTGAGATTTTATTTTCTTAAAGGTATTTATTGTTTCGCCTGCTGCTAAGCTGTGACCTTTGCTACGAGCGGTTGTACGTCCACAGAGGACGTCCTTAAACCCACAGGGAACGAGGACTGAACCAGGATTATGAATAAACACCAATCAAAGCCAAATTAGTTTGCCAGTTAATTAAATCAAACATGGTCTGTCGCAGCTGATTAATCAGAACTGACGACGAGCAGATGAGCATTATCTCTGTACGAGACGACCTCCTGTAAGTTTCCTGGTTTGGTGTCCAGGTGCGTGTTAACGCAAAGCCAAGAAGGAAAGACATAAGCAAAGAGAAGCAATTGCTGCTGTCAGCGCTGACATGAAAGAACATATAAATATAACAACAAAACTGTTCCAAAGAATGGAGATGTTTTGGCTGCTCGCTATTGTCATCAATGCAAACGCTGGTCACATGGAACAATCGTGTCAGATTCTGAACAGGGATGGAGAGGTTTCTCCCATTGTCAGAGTTGGATACGCCCCCCCCCCTTTTTTTTTTTTTTTTTTTTTTTTTTTTTGTACTTAGACTTTATCTTTCTCTGGGCTTTGTCCACATTTGTCCACCAGGTAGCAGATATGAGCTAGCTACTATAGATACCCAACACCAAACACATCAGGGTACCAGCCCATCTGCGTCAACACCGCCGCCTGACAACGTTTAATGGAGACCAATGACTAGCAGAGCCTTGGAGGATCAGAGTTACGTCACTCTCCCACAGACTTGCGGAAGTCACGTGGGTCATGGAGCGGCTGAAGGGTTGTTTCTTCATTAATTTGATGAGCATCACACATCTTTTATCAGAGAGGTAAAATCAATGGTGTTCAGATTTAGATCCCCCAGGTGGATCCTCCTGATACCCCAGAAGGTTCCCCCTGATAGATGAACCACGTGACTGCATGTCGGCGAGCTCAGGGAGTGTCGTAACTCTCCAACTCTACGGCTCTGCCTCCCTCTTCCGGGTTGAGATCGTTGTCGTAACCCTGGTGATTATATCAAATAAACATCATCTGGTTTATACGTTAATTTATTATTTCTGGAGTCATCCTCACGAAACCAGCAATATGAAGAAATAAAGAAACTAGAACTAGAATATAAAAGTATTTTGCAAGAAACTTGTCTGGTATAAAAACGTCATTTCCGAGCAGAGTATTGACTTGGTGGAGTTAAATAAACGACAGCTGTTTAGTATTTATTAGAATTCAAAAATAAAAGTCCTCTTGCCTGTGGTGAGAAAATGACACTAATGTCGACAATAAAAGGGAAGTGATCTTAGACGTTTATTTACGCGCTTTTTATTTTTTTTTATTTTCTTAAATTTACGTGCTTTCATATGATTGGCAGCTCGTTGTGCCGTCACACCATGACATGAATGCGCATGCGCATATCTCTGGACAGTCCGTTGGTTCGTTAAATGTTTGTTTGTTTGTTAGTTCGTTTTTTTTTTGGATCTTTGGGATCAGTAACTACATTGTTACATGTTCTTCGGTGTTCTCTGCAGCTCTTTGTGGCGGTGAGTCGCCGCTGTGCTCTCATTTATACATTCACTTTTCTTTTATCCGGATTTTACTTCCATTTTCTTTCTTTCTCCTTCGCTGTTCTTTTTTTCACCTGGTCCTTGCACGTGCAGCAGTTTTAGACAGATTTTACTTTCACCACCTTGAACAGAGCTGTAGGCGTCACTACTGGACAGAAGCAGCTGTTATCTCTAATTTAAATAATGAATCAAAAAAAATAAACGTTACGTAAACAGACCTGATCAATAAATCTTGAAACATATAAATCAAATAAATTTAAAATCTGTGATTAATAACAAGCAAGTTTATTTGTACAGCACATTTTCATGTATAAGACAGTTCAAAGTGCTTTACATAAAACATTAAACACATATAAAGAAAGAAAAAACAATAAAATAAATCACAATAAGGTGATATAAAATACCTAAATAAATCAAAGTGATTAAAAGAAGCTAGACAAAGTAAAAGATAGCGTGCAGATTTCATGGATCGGCAAATGAAGAGAGAAATGTTTTCAACCTGGATTTAAAAGTGACTAGAGTTGATGAAAGTTTAATCTCCACAGGAAGTTTGTTCCATAACAGCTAAATGCTGCTTCTCCATGTTTAGTCTGGACTAATTAATGGTAGAGGTGGGCAGATCGATCGAAATATCGATAATATCGATAACAACGCTGGTATTGATATTGAATGATACTCGTGTAAAAAGATCGATACTCAAGCTTTTTTTTTCTCTCTCGTCTTTTGACGTTGCCTTTCAGACGCCTTTCAGTCCAACAGGTAGGATCCAGGTAGATCAGAGTCTCTCAGTCCAACAGGTAGGATCAAGGTAGATCAGAGTCTTTCAGTCCAACAGGTAGGATCCAGGTAGATCAGAGTCTTTCAGTCCAACAGTAGGATCCAGGTAGATCAGAGTCTTTCAGTCCAACAGTAGGATCCAGGTAGATCAGAGTCTTTCAGTCACAGTAGTCAGATCCAGGTAGATCAGAGTCAGTCTTCAGTCCAACAGGTAGGATCCAGGTAGATCAGAGTCTTTCAGTCCAACAGGTAGAATCCAGGTAGATCAGAGTCTTTCAGTCCAACAGGTAGGATCCAGGTAGATCAGAGTCTTTCAGTCCAACAGGTAGGATCCAGGTAGATCAGAGTCTTTCAGTCCAACAGGTAGGATCCAGGTAGATCAGAGTCTTTCAGTCCAACAGGTAGGATCCAGGTAGATCAGACTGGTCGTCTTCAGCATCATTTCATATTAACGTTCAAAGTACATGTTACTTAAGTCACGTGTTACTGAAGCAAACTCAAAAAAAATCTAATTAAGACCTTGAAATAACCCAGTATATGTCATGTATCCCATTGAAAGGTGTTATTTAAGATAAAATAACATTAGATAAACCTTTATTTATACCACAATAGAGAAATTTATAGAGTTAAAGCAACGGGAAAGTTCACACAGTGGAAACAAAATTACACAAGTATTGAAAGATATAATAGTTGGACATTATAAACAGAACAATTCAACTCCAAGGAATATTTACACAAAAATGTTTACAGGTGACAGCAAAATGCTTTTTTATCACAATTAACATTTTTGTGAAAATTTTCCTTTTGCCGAAGGTTTGCCGAAATTCTATCCTAGGTTTTAATAAAATAATCCAAAAATCACAAAAAAACCAAAAAGTCAGCAGTTTCATGATTGATCAAGCTTGATATGAAAAAGTATCGGTGATTTGTATGCAACAAGATTATGTTTATAGGTAATAAATGTAACTGTCCTGGTTGCAGCAAAAGCACTTATAAAGGCAAACAAACAAATAAATAGAACTAAACTAAATTAACAGCTCATCAATCGTAATCAAGGTAACATGTTCAATTAATCGTGATATTGATTTGTGGTCATGTCTGAGACTCCTAAATCATTTCTCTTTTTTTAATGGGTAACTTTCATTCATTTCAGTGAAAGGACTTTAATACTAGAATACCACATTTATTTTCTTGAGGAGTTGTATTGTCTATTTCTTCAGTTATTATTTTCAGGTGACCTTTTATTTTGTTTTACCTAATTTATTTATTTAGGTGAACTTTTCTGAATTTGTTGTAACACTTTCCCATCTTCTCATGTTTTATATTCTGATAAAGGGGCGTGGTCAACACTATTAAAGCTGCTCTGAGGAGGTTTTTTTTTTTTTCAAATGTTAAAATGTCATTTTTGATTTCACTTGAAAGAATATTTGTTTAGTTTTGGGAAGCGTCTGTTCAGATTAACAGATCCAGACAGATGAACCTTTGTGTCAGTAGAAATCCTGATGTTGCGCCAGATAAACTTTACCAACTCTGGTTTTAGTTGAACCAAAGTCCACAGTGTCATAAACTACGTGATCTTTTTTTGTTGTTCATTAATGTGTTCATAGACTCGTTAAAATGCTACACCTCCTTTTTTTTTGAGAGAAATACAATTTAAATTCTCTAAAACTCTGAAAGTATAATTTTTATTTGAAATAATCAAATGTGTACAAAATGAAAGTATCTTGATATAAAATTAAGAAAATAAATGAAATAAATTCAATTCGCCTACCTTATACAACCATTCAGATTATCTTTTATATTTTTTATGTATGTGATTGATTTATTTCCAGATGTTCTTTATTTAATAATCTGAATGTCTCCGCAGTGTAAAATGTAAAACTCTGTCACAGAGAAATTAAATCAATTATATCCAGTTAAAGGAAAGTTATTTCCCTTTATTTAACCACCGTTCTCAGATCATTTTCTCATCATATTTAATAACTCTTCTTAACCATTTTAAACGTCTCTTTTTGCAGATTTACTTTATGAGTCTTTGATTTTACTCCCAGTGGGACGTCCTTAAACCAGTTAATAAAAGCTTCCTGTTGCATCACTGCTCCAGTTTTCATTCATCTCTCTTCCTCTTTAAAGGCTGTTTTCAGTTGACCGCCGTCGCGTCCGTCTGCTGAGACGAGTTTCCTGCGGTTTATATTCCTCACGTTCAGCTACAGGTGGGTGTTTGTGTTTCAGTCTTCAAATCATTTATTCGACATAATCGGTGTTGGTTTTCTGCGTGATCATAAGTCTTTATTTTTTATTTTTGTCTCTGCAGGGTCCAGGATGAGTAAAAAGCTGCTGGTCGACGTGGACTGCGGCGTGGACGACGCTCAGGCCATCATGCTGGCGCTGGCCGCCGCCCACGTGAAGCTCCTCGGCATCACCTGCGTCCACGGAAACACGGCGGTGGAGAACGTGTGCAGGAACGTGCTGCGGGTCCTGCAGGTGTGCGGAAAGCTGGAGGTGAGTCCACCTGGACGCCTGAACCAGCTGTTCAGCAGCTCCTCTGGACGCTCACCAAGCTTTGCTGGCGAAGTCGCGTGACATTTATTTCCCTGCCGTCACGTGACGAGTCAGGCTGCCTTTAAAAACACCGTCCGACCACGAGCGTTTGTCCCTGGAGTCACATGACTCCACGCAGGAACTGGACGGACAGGAGACAGCTTTCACTTCCAGAATAGACGCCCGTCTCGTTGCTCATGATGCTAATTAAATCTGTGTTAAACATAACGGAGCGCACAATAAGAGCCTGTACTTGCATAATATTCAATTCAATTCAATTCAATTCAATTTTATTTATATAGCGTCTGTTACAATGACAATTGTCTCTAGGCGCTTTACAGAGACCCAGATCATGACCCCCGAGCAAATATCATCAACCAAGATTATATAATTAAATCCAATCAATGATAATGGCAGGTTAAAAAAAAAAAAATATATATATATATTATATATATATATATATATACATTAAAAGAGCTTGAATGAGTTTTCTGACTGTCAGCAGACATTTTCATTGAGTTTGAGTGTTTAGAACGAGGAGTTTGAGCCTTTTCAGTTACAAAAGCGAAAAAGAGACTCGTTTTATTCTGGTGCAGGGATGCACGATAACTGTTTTTAAAACCGATAACACACACATATACCTAAGATCATTATATTAATGCTATGAACAAAACCAAAAATAGTTTTGACTCTTTAAATTAACAGATATTTATTTTTTACAATAAAAAACTATTGTCAAGCCTCTCAAACATTTTCATAAATCTATCAAACAAACCTATTTGATATCTCACATTAACTTAAATAAGGTTCATTACTGACTGATATAAAAAATAAAGGCTCCTTGAACTGATGGAAATACATGCATCAGAATTACTAACTGAAAAAGTGACTTCCAGAAGTTTACAAAAAGTAAATGTACATAAAAAAATTAATTCACTGACACAAGTTAGATTTAAACATTTCACCTTTGTCCATGGCTCATCTTTACCAAATTCTTGGAGTTTTCAAAAGCCTCACCGATCTGCGTAAGTCCTGGTGAATTCTTTAATGTGATTTCTAGCTTATGTTAGCTCACGTTAGCGTTAGCTCACCTTAGCGTGATTTCAAAACTTTCAAAAGTGATGGTTATGTTTCAGGTGGCTGATCAGGTTTGACGTATTAAAGCTTGTGGTATTTTTCCCTCCTTCGCTTGGAACATTTGACACAAATAACCACCAAACTATCTTCCTCATAAACTTTAACGAAGTTCTACACCATCTTGTTTTCATCAGTACGCTGTGCTGCAGGCTGCATTCAAGGTGTAACATAAATTCCTCCGTTCCCTCGTTTGCTAGTCGTTCTTTCAGCCTTTTCTATTTTTTCTTTTTTATGTGTAACATGAGGGAAAATACTACGAATATCAATTAAAGTCAGCAACTACTAAAATTATGACCGAGTTAACGAGTTGTTTTCTTGCAGTGTTTTCAAAAACAGCCGTCGGCCGTCGCATCCGACGGCAACTTTTCCATTTGCGACGCCTACTTTCCCTTCGGTAAATAAATTATGAAATAAATAAAGTTTTCGTAAAAGAGCCAAGTGTCCACAAAGGTTTTTGAGTTAATAAACTTGAAAGTTTCGTTGAGAATTTCGCCACACCATCGCTTGAATCTGCTCGCATACGTCAATAACGTTCAGCAAAGGAAACAGGCTCAGATTTAGAGACGACATATTGTAGCGTCCGGCTGGACGCGATAGAAAGAACGGACGAAAAGGTTTTCAACAACCGTCGCTTTATTTCAACCAGAACCGGTTACTGTCGGCCGTAACCACGGCAGAAATAAAAGACAGCAGTACAGGAGAATAACACAGCGGCTAATCAGTTAGCGCTCTCGGGCTCTCCCACAATAACACACAGGCTTCCGTCTCTCTTTGTTGCTAGCCCCGCCCCCTAACCTATTCTACCCAATAACCTGCCTGCCTCAGCTCGAGATGCATTCAATGAACTCATGTAATCCGAACAACAGAACATCTAAACAATAACAGAGCATCATAACATGAACATAATGTCCAGGGTTGCTACAATATTCTGTTTTCCAAGACGAGCAAAATGGCGGAAAAGCGACAGCGTGGGTTGGCTGAGATGTGGCAGCTAGCAGCGCCAAAAACCAAAAGGAAAAAGGATGTACCAGATAATTATACAATGTAATCCAGATTTAATAAATAATTTTGTAATCTTGTAACTTCAAGGCCCATTCTAATGTAGAATCAGATTAATATCAAGGACGTTAATGTTATCATAAACCAAGCAAACATGGAGTTATAAAATAACCAGTTTATTTTCATTTGATTTGTTATTAAATACATGTATCACACTTTGCTCTTTCAAACTAGCAATTACTTTCTTTACTCTTGTTTAACAAAAGACATGCAACGTTATGGCTAGGGTTATTTAAAAAAAAAAAAAGGTATCTGAACATCCCATTTTGTGTCTCAAAATACTGGAAAATACGTCTCAGAGAGTCTAGAATTTCAAAATTTCCTGGGGGAGCAGCAACTCCTACTTCACTCAACACAACTTCTACTTTTAAAAGTTGTGAAAACACTGTCTTGCATGAGGGGGTATTCTTGATTTTCCTGATTGAGTAATCGTTTTTCTGATTATGCCGACGTTACTTGAACATAACATTCACTGCGGTCATTCAAGGCTCAGAGGGAGCGAGACACTGCTGTGTTGACAGAAATATAAATGTTATCGGGGCTATTCGTTGTGATATCGGACTTATTGGGATGATTGTGAATTCTGTTCACCAGATTGAATAAAAACATCTGTGATTAGATTTAGTTTATTTCTTAAGTTTCAGATATCCGTGCAGGCATCGTTTAATCTCCTGTTATTATTTATTTTTACAGTAGAATCCCAGTTAAGTACGGTTCTGTTCTGGCCCAGTTCAGCCCAGTCATAATCCACTCTTTCAAATCTCACTCTGACCAGCTGAAGAGGACAAAAATAAAAGAGACTCAAAGGGAAATGTGTGTCTGATGTTCATCTGTGTGTCTGATGTTCGTCTGAATGTCTGATGTTCGTCTGAATGTCTGATGTTCGTCTTTAACTGTTCGGCTGGTTGGTGAAACGTCGTCGTTCTGGGTTCATCAGTAAAACAGAACCTCACACCAGCGGGTCAGAATTCTTATCTGAGGTTTGTTTTGTGTTTCTTCTTCCCTCCACCAGCAGGTTCCCGTCTTTAAGGGCGCTGCCAAACCTCTGCTTGGGAACTGCCTCGACGCCGGACACTTCCACGGGGAGGACGGTCTGGGCGACGCCCCCGACCCCGACGCCCCCGGCCTGGAGCGGGTCCAGGAGGAGGGCGCCGTGGCTGCTATGATCAGGATCATAAACGAGAACCCGGGAGAGGTGAGGAAGCCCCGCCTCCTCCAGATCCGAACGTCTCCTCCGCGTCCTGAACCTGTGCGTCTTCACCAGGTGTCTCTGGTCGCCATGGCGCCGCTCACTAACCTGGCTCTGGCTGTGAGGTTGGATCCATCTCTGCCGGGGAAACTGCGAGGACTTTACATCATGGGAGGCAACACTGAGTGTCAGTGAAACACTGTGAGCTTCTAGAGTCACGGAGGTGATTTTTATCACAGCCGAAGGTTTATAAAAGAGATAACACCGTGTAGAGTCGTACCACCTGCAGAAATACCGCGTGACACCAGTTAGCGTTCCACTGGTGATCGGACCGGCCCAGACTAATGTTAATGCAGCTCTGTCAGTGTTTTATCTCACATCTGTGAAGCTAAACGCTAGATGGAGGATGTGGCTGTGAGACTAACGATGCTATCGTTACGATAAGAGTGAAGAAGTCAGCTGACTAGTCACTTATTTGTACGCTGAGAAACGGTGACACGGTCGTTAAAGATCAGGGTCATCAGTGTTTCCTACAGGTCAAGGATCTGTTGGTGATGGTGGGGGCGGAGTCAAAACCGACACTTTGAATGGAACTGTTGCAAAGTTGTAATTGGGAGCACTATACACACAGATATACAAAGCTTAAATTAAAAAACACTATATACAGATACGGAGCCTACCTCCTCTTCAAGACGAGGTCTTTTCTTTTTCAGAACATGTTTTCCTCTTCTCATCTGTGTAAAGGGCTGAACATAAGCAAAGCTGTTGTATGTAGGCGACATTACGGCGGCAGCTCGACAGGAGCCTGTCGGCTAACGTACGTTAGCAGCAGGATCTTTTATTTTTCACATTTTACAAACAACTTGAAAAAACATATTTTGTAAAAAATCAACATTAACTACACAATGTAAACAATGTTCTAAAGTTGTAGCCGCAGGAGGCAACACCAGCCTGGTGTAGCCTCCCGCGGCTACAACTTTAGCTCGGCAACATTAGCAGATTATTGTAGTTTGTTGGACGTCGTCTTTTTTAAATCCACGGCTCCTGGTTCAGGAAGAAGTTCCTCAGTCTCATGTTGCCGTTCTGGAGCTTCCACTTCGGGACTTTCTCTGTTAGCATCCATCACCGTTTAACCAGAAACTAGTAGCGTGTTGCGCCTCCAGTGCAACTGCAAAACAGTCCCCTGTCAAACAATGTTCTGCGGCACTTACGTTCCGCCGCGCGGCGTTCCCAACGTTGTGTACGCTACAGTACATACTCACCGGTATTACGGTATATGAAACATTAATATCATAAGAAAAATAAACACCTGTAGTCGGTATGAACCAGTAAACCGCCCAGAACTACATACCGCCACCCAATGGTCCCGAATTGAAACGACATGCGACATTCACAAAGTAAACAGTCTGGAGGAGCTAAACGATAACTAAACTAGCTCTGAATCAAATATGCTCGTTGTTAATGATTGTAAAACGAGTATTTGGGTTTTAGAGAGTTGAACGTGGAGAAGTTTCTGGTCCCGACCCGTCAGGGCTTCTCACTGTTCTGCCTCCTGTGATGCAGCTCGAGGAAACACAACAGTCTGTGGAGAGTTCAACTTCACCGCTGATCCGGAAGCTGCCCACATCGTTCTGAACGACTACCAGTGTCCCACTTACCTGGCCTGCTGGGAGTTTACCTGCTACAGCAAGTTGTCCTGGGTAAAGCTGCATGTTTCTGCGTGTGAACGCCGACCCATGTGACCTGCAGCCTTCTGTGTGCGTTTATTTTTATTTTATTTTATTTTATTTTCCTGCAGGACTTCTGCGACGCCTGGCTGGCACAGGACAGCGACAAAGCTCGCTTCATGGCGAAGATCTTCCGCCACAGCATCGAGATGTCACGGTCCGAACGCTTCGAGAAGGAGTTCACTGCCGGCTCGGGCTTCATTTCCTGCGACTCGTACGCCATGGCGGCCGCCGTAGACGACTCGTTCATCCTAAAATGTGACCGTTACCCGGTGAGTGTGGAGCTGACGGGCTCTCACACCAGAGGGATGATGGTCGTGGACACACTGGGCTCACTGGAGAAGACTCACAAGGCTTTTATCATGAAGGAAGTGGATATGGAGAAGTTCAAGCAGATGATGATGGCGGCTCTGAAATAACCGACTGGAGAGACGTGGACGACCACGTCACTGTTCCCGCCTCACTGGTGTTCAGTCATTTTAATTCAACTTCATTTGTATCAATCTATTACAATACAGATCGTCTCTAGGTGGTTTCCAGAGACCCAAGCAATTATTAAATATAATTAATATTTTCAATCTTAATTGAAGAAATGATGAAGGAATGAAGGAAAAACTCCCCCTTAAGGTAGAACTAATAATTCTATGTTCTTCTATTCTGACTGGTTTATTGTTAGTTCATGAACTATAGAGATGAAGATATAAACAGATGTAGGCAGCAACACTGAGGTGGTCAGAGGATCAGACTGCTGGTCAGCAGGTTAGTGGATCCCAGAGACACCTGTATGGACAGGTGGAGGTCAACGCCGGGACGGCGTCTACGTAGGCGGGTGGAGGTCGGCGCCGGGACGGCGTCTACGTAGGCGGGCGGAGGTCAGCGTCTATATAGACGGGTGGAGGTCAACGCCGGGACGGCGTCTATATAGGCGGGTGGAGGTCGGAGCCGGGACGGCGTCTATATAGGCGGGTGGAGGTCGGCGCCGGGACGGCGTCTATATAGGCGGGTGGAGGTCAGCGTCTATATAGGCGGGTGGAGGTCGGGGCCGGGACGGCGTCTATATAGGCGGGTGGAGGTCGGCGCCGGGACGGCGTCTACGTAGGCGGGTGGAGGTCGGCGCCGGGTCGGCGTCTACGTAGGCGGGTGGAGGTCGGCGCCGGGTCGGCGTCTACGTAGGCGGGTGGAGGTCGGCGCCGGGTCGGCGTCTACGTAGGCGCGTGGAGGTCGGCGCCGGGACGGCGTCTACGTAGGCGGGTGGAGGTCGGCGCCGGGACGGCGTCTACGTAGGCGGGTGGAGGTCGGCGCCGGGACGGCGTCTACGTAGGCGGGTGGAGGTCGGCGCCGGGACGACGTCTACGTAGGCGGGTGGAGGTCGGCGCCGGGACGGCGTCTACGTAGGCGGGTGGAGGTCGGCGCCGGGACGGCGTCTACGTAGGCGGGTGGAGGTCAACGCCGGGTCGGCGTCTATATAGGCGGGTGGAGGTCGGCGCCGGGTCGGCGTCTATATAGGCGCGTGGAGGTCGGCGCCGGGACGGCGTCTATATAGGCGGGTGCAGGTCGGCGTCTATATAGGCGGGTGGAGGTCGGCGCCGGGACGGCGTCTACGTAGGCGGGTGGAGGTCGGCGCCGGGACGGCGTCTACGTAGGCGGGTGGAGGTCGGCGCCGGGACGGCGTCTACGTAGGCGGGTGGAGGTCGGCGCCGGGACGGCGTCTACGTAGGCGGGTGGAGGTCGGCGCCGGGACGGCGTCTACGTAGGCGGGTGGAGGTCGGCGCCGGGACGGCGTCTACGTAGGCGGGTGGAGGTCGGCGCCGGGACGGCGTCTACGTAGGCGGGTGGAGGTCGGCGCCGGGACGGCGTCTACGTAGGCGGTTGGAGGTCGGCGCCGGGACGGCGTCTACGTAGGCGGGTGGAGGTCGGCGTCTATATAGACGGGTGGAGGTCAACGCCGGGACGGCGTCTACGTAGGCGGGTGGAGGTCGGCGCCGGGACGGCGTCTACGTAGGCGGTGGAGGTCGGGGACGCGTCTACGTAGGCGGGTGGAGGTCGGCGTCTATATAGGCGGGTGGAGGTCAACGCCGGGACGGCGTCTACGTAGGCGGGTGGAGGTCAACGCCGGGACGGCGTCTACGTAGGCGGTTGGAGGTCGGCGCCGGGACGGCGTCTACGTAGGCGGGTGGAGGTCGGCGTCTATATAGACGGGTGGAGGTCGACGCCGGGACGGCGTCTACGTAGGCGGGTGGAGGTCGGCGCCGGGACGGCGTCTACGTAGGCGGGTGGAGGTCGGCGCCGGGACGGCGTCTGTGTAGACGGGTGGAGGTCGGCGCCGGGACGGCGTCTGTGTAGACGGGTGGAGGTCGGCGCCGGGACGGCGTCTGTGTAGACGGGTGGAGGTCGACGCCGGGACGGCGTCTGTGTAGACGGGTGGAGGTCGACGCCGGGACGGCGTCTGTGTAGACGGGTGGAGGTCGACGCCGGGACGGCGTCTGTGTAGACGGGTGGAGGTCGACGCCGGGACGACGTCTGTGTAGACGGGTGGAGGTCGACGCCGGGACGACGTCTGTGTAGACGGGTGGAGGTCGACGCCGGGACGACGTCTGTGTAGACGGGTGGAGGTCGGCGCCGGGACGGCGTCTGTGTAGACGGGTGGAGGTCAACGGCGTCTATGTGGGCGGGTGGAGGTCGGCGCCGGGACGGCGTCTATATAGACGGGTGGAGGTCGGCGCCGGGACGGCGTCTATATAGACGGGTGGAGGTCGACGCCGGGACGACGTCTATATAGACGGGTGGAGGTCGACGCCGGGACGACGTCTATATAGACGGGTGGAGGTCGACGCCGGGACGACGTCTATATAGACGGGTGGAGGTCGACGCCGGGACGACGTCTATATAGACGGGTGGAGGTCGACGCCGGGACGACGTCTATATAGACGGGTGGAGGTCGACGCCGGGACGACGTCTATATAGACGGGTGGAGGTCGACGCGGGGACGGGGTAGACGGAGGTCGGCGCCGGGACGGCGTCTGTGTAGACGGGTGGAGGTCAACGGCGTCTATGTGGGCGGGTGGAGGTCGACGCCGGGACGACGTCTATATAGACGGGTGGAGGTCGGCGCCGGGACGGCGTCTATATAGACGGGTGGAGGTCGACGCCGGGACGGCGTCTATATAGACGGGTGGAGGTCGACGCCGGGACGACGTCTATATAGACGGGTGGAGGTCGACGCCGGGACGACGTCTATATAGACGGGTGGAGGTCGACGCCGGGACGACGTCTATATAGACGGGTGGAGGTCGGCGCCGGGACGGCGTCTATATAGACGGGTGGAGGTCGACGCCGGGACGACGTCTATATAGACGGGTGGAGGTCGACGCCGGGACGACGTCTATATAGACGGGTGGAGGTCGGCGCCGGGACGGCGTCTATATAGACGGGTGGAGGTCGGCGCCGGGACGGCGTCTATATAGACGGGTGGAGGTCAACGCTGGGACGGTCAGAGGGGGGAACTGCAGGTTAATATGTAACTGGACTGAAAATGTATACAGAAAGATTAAGGAAAAAAAAAAGTTTGGGGGGGGGGGGGGGGTCCATCCAGTTCCATTAATGAGCTGCTCCTAATTAACTATGGATCCAGCTGAAAGGAGAAGAGGAAAGGAGGAGGGAGTAGAGGGGTGAGGACACCAGTCAGTGGATCATGTTGGTGTCTCCCTGCAGCGTAGATCTATAGCAGCATAGATCTATAGCAGCATAGACATGAGTCTATGTTTCAGACCAGCCTGCTCTAGTCTGGTCTCCATCCATTCCTGTAACTGTAGCTATTAGCTACTATTAGCTCCTACACTTTATAGTTTAGACTAACTGTAGGCTTTACTGAACAGAAATGTTTTCAGTTTAGTTTTAAAGGTGGAGATGGTTCTGCCTCCTGAACCCAAACTGGTCGCTGGTTCCAGAATAAAGATGTCTGACAGCACTAATCTACTTCTGGATCATCTAGGAACAACGAGTAAACCTGAACTCTGACAGCTCCTCTATGAGCAGAACCAGGAGTTATCAGGTCTGCTAGATAACCAGGAGTTTGGCCGTTAAAGACTTTAAATGAGAGCAACAGAATTTTGAATTCTACTTTAAAGTTTACAAGAAGCGACTGGAGGGAGGCTGTTCAGAGAATCAGCAAATAATGAAACTGTAGATGTAAACTGGCCCCTCAACATTGAGATTATGTCTCTGATTTATATGTATGTTGTAGAGATGAATCTAATTTAATCAAAGAAAGCTGGGAGTAAAACTTCATATATTTAATCTCAGCAGTGTGATAGATCCCTTATCAATATACGGTACATAAAAGATCCACAGGACATGTTGACTTTATTCATCATTTATTTTAAGTGTTTGCTTTATCTTCACAGTCACTCAGAATATGATTTTTTTCTCCTTTTTTTTTTTTTTTAAATGTATAAGATGCTCCATCTTCATCAAACAGCTGTTTGATATCCAGCCCAGGTGATCACCTGATCCTGTTGTCATGGTGAGCTGTTCTTTTATATCCTGTAGTCCATTTCTACGAGTCCAAACACACACCGTCACACGAGCAGCAGCTCTCAGCGTTTAACCGGCATCCTCTCGCTGCCTCAGTATCCTTTCCTCCCTCTGAATCTGGACCTGGTGTCCAGCTGCAGACAGAACAGACAGACGGGTCCGTTTGGATCGAAGCACACGAGACTTAAAAACCCAGATGAGTAGAAATGATGATAAAACACCGCCTGCTCTCGTCACTTCCCACCAAAGGTTTCATGAATATCAAGATTAGGGCTGGACAACCATTAAAATTTTTAATCACGATTAATCGCATTGTATACGCAGAATCAAATAATAAATTCAAAAGTAGAGTAAAATGCACTTTTATTTAAATGTTCTGCTGCCATATGAACTAAAGTGTCATAACATTTGTTGTTTAAACACTTTTAACATCAGCGCTTGTCAGTAACACATATTTAGTGAAAATCTCATCTTAAAAAATGTAAAATAAAATAAAGCTTATTGCCACTGCCAGGGCATTAATGTCATCCTGTTTTTATAAAAAAAAAAAAAGTCTACAAACAAAATCCAACAAAATGATTGTGTCTCAGCACAATCAGAACATTAAAACAGGTAATTTCTGAGGTAACAGCAGAAACTTTTAACGGGGAGTTCAACTTGTCAGTTGTTACAAATAACCTTGTTTCTGTTGAATCCTCCGTCTGGGAGAACTTTAAAATGAAAATGTCCATGTTAAAGTTCAGTAACTTTACCAATCCATGTATCAATCATTCTTTCAATTTTCAATTGTCAATCAAAAATAAAAAAAAAATAAAAAATAAAAAGTGACATTTAATTACATTTTTCATTTTTTAATCCAACACAAAAAAACGAAAAAAAAAATGCCTGTTTTTTTATATTTCAATTTTAGACTTGGATCAAAAATATGAAATTAAAAAACAGGTCACAGAACTGAATTAGTTTTATAATGGAGGACTGGACTTTCTGTTGTCATTACACATCTGTGCCACTAGATGGAGCCGCACTGCAGTAACCAGCTAGAGAACAGCAGGACAGTGAACACATGGAGCAGATCTGATGGAACATGGAGGAATGACCACAAACGTTTGGTTGCAGTACAGAATTTTATTTTTATTTTTTCAGACAGCATTGTTAATATTTCAACCTGAACTGTAAAGTTCACAGATTTTTACCGTTCTCCATGTCTGTTTTAGCTTTACCGCATGTTTACCTGCCATCCTCTTCTGTTTCCGCAGCAGCCAGTAACAGACTTTTCAAAACAAAAGCATGTGAGCAACATGCGTTAACGCGCGATAAAATAAATGTCGGCGTTAATAAACGTGTTAACGCGTTATTATCACGTTAACTTGCCCCGCCCTGATCAAGACACATCAAGTCACTAAATCACTGGTCAGGTATCTGCTGACTCACCATCGACCTCTTGCACTCGAAGAACGACGTCTGCAGAGCTTTGCAGTGTCCTTCCTTCAGACACTCGCTGGGCATCTTTCCTTCCTGAAGCATGAAGAAAACAGAAGTGTTTCAGTCCTCAGACCAGCACACGTCCAGTTTATACTGGAATTAAGACCACGAAAAACATTCAAGTCCAAGATGAATTTATTCTAAAACGCTTTGAAGACACCAAGAGTGTTTTATTTGGTTCAGCTAGTCGTTTCTGGGTAAATCCCACATTCAAGAGAAGAGATGCACAGACTTCAAACCCAGATTTTAACAGTTTCTAACAACATCTATGCAATAAAACACAACTGCAACAACGAACGATAAACTTCAGCCCGACTAGGCTTGGGCCGTATCCAAATTTTGATACCGTCAAACTTCCCTCACATTTTACTGGGGTGTACGGTATTCCCGCGACTATTAAGGGGAACAAACACCGCCTGGGAATAAAAAGGCGAGTTTACCTCGAAACAGCAGTTCAGTGCTTCAATATAAAGTTGGCTCAACTACAGTTGTTATTTATTTGTGTATTTCTTGCTTTTCATTGTAGTTTTAACTGTTCCTGCCGAGGTGTGTGTTTGCTGAAACGCGTTTTATAGTAAAGTGTCTGATTCTGGACGTTTCACTTCCTATAAATCCTTCAACATAAAAGTCCAACATTATTAGTTTAATTAAAAGCTTTTATTCTGAAGCAGCAAACTCAGGAAGTGTTGTTTTCATCGTCAACTGCGAGCGAACATGAATAAACGGTAAAATAAAGCGGAACACACAGCGATACAGGAGAGAAACTAAACTAAACTTTAAACCACAGAAATCATTCATTGCATTTTTTTTATGACGGTATTAAAACTGATACCGCTGCTATTTTTAAATACCGGAAGTATACGGTATTACCGTAATACCGCCCAAGCCTAAACCCGATTTACGTTTACTAGAATGTTATGTACTTTTTAATCTGTTGGTACATTTTAAATGATTTAAGGCATTTAACTGGTCTCAGAGCAGTTTAGATCTCATGTGTCAGGAGTGTTTCAGTGAAACCAGATTTTACTGAACGTGCAACTAGAAATGACAATAACAATCTTTTTTAACTGTAAAAGACAATAAAAAGGCCCCAAGAACAAGCTTTATGAATTTGTGATTTTTTTTCCCCTCTCAATTAGTTTTATATAATGCATTTTATTTACATTTGCAGATAAATCTAAAAGGTGCTACAGCAGAACAGGATAAAAATATTATTTATTAATATTCACCATCTGAACATGAACGTGTTCATACATCTTCCTGGGATTAACCATTTTTATTTGAATACTGGCAGTTTATTGGACTTATAACAGTTAATACAGATTTTTTTTTTAATATACAGTCATGGAAAAAATTGATTAGAGCCCCATTTTTTCTTCAGTTTCTTGTTCATTTTAATACCTGGTACCACTAAACGTGATCATGTGACTAAAACAGACAGAAAAGAAAACACTGAATGCATAAAAGCAGTGTTTTTGGCAGTACAACGCCATAGCTATTGATGTAAAAACTTAAGTGATTTAGGTTATAATCAAGAAAACCATGGAAAATGGTAAGATATCAGCTCTTAAATAAAACTCTTATGAGCAATCTTTGTGGTTATCGTTATGTTTGTCCAAACAAATGTACCTTTAGTTGTACCAGGCATTAAAATGAACAAGAAACTGAAGAAAACAAGGGTGGTCTAATCATTTTTTCCATGACTGTATATATATATATATATATATATATATATATATATATATATATATATATATTTTTTTTTTTTGTTTTGTTTTGTTTTGTTTTCTGAGGCAGATGTTGTCTCTGAGAACAACCGAATCCTGCTCAAGACTAAATTAATTAATATTTTTAAATAGTCTGCATCGTCTCCGTTTCAGCCGGTGTTCGCTGTCTGAACCACTTCAGTTTGAAATATTCAGACGCTTGAATCAGAACCAACTGGACTTTTTCTTTGTCCTTGACCACAAGGCTTCGTCAGTTCAAAAAAAAGAACCGTCTTCTCTCTCGGGGTCCAAAAATATCAACACAGTGACGACCCGCTTCATAACGAGCAGGTCCTCCTCCTCAACGGACCTCTGACCGGCCCGGATGAAGAACATCTGAGGGCGTGTTCCCTGCTGGGTCACATCTGGGTTCCCCTACAGATGTTGTTCCCAGCAGAACACAACACTGAAACAAAAATGAGACGTGTTTAACCCGTCAGAGGTCGCAGAGGTCGTAGAGGTCACGACCTCCATCCCTGCTCTCCCAGCATCAGGACCAGAACATCTAGACGCTGCAACAGCTACCAGAATCCTCAACTCACAGAGGTCCAAACAACGCAGCTGCTGGACTGCAGATGTTCCCAACATCAGTGTGAATTAAATCCTGCAACTGGCCATTTTTGTGGTGCGATACGTCCGTTATTCATACCGGTGAAAAACCTGCTTATAAAGCTCTTTATTCTATTTATTCAAACAATTTCTCTTTTACACTTCAAACAACCGTTTATCAGCTATTTGTCCTGATTATCAAGAAAAACAGCAATAGTCTAACTGTATATTCATAGATGTGTATATAACAGATTTCTGTTCTTTTTTTAAAATAGATTTTCTTCAGTTTTTTTTAATCATATCTAATAGTTTCAGATTTTTATTTTATTTTATATTCTATTGTAAGAGTCCGATGGTGAATCACTGCACTGAAACGTCGTTCTCAAAGCGAACTATGTTTTAACCCTCCTGTGTTTTTAACAGCAGAGAAATCCCAAGAAATGCTTTTATTTTTTTCAATTTGAATTTTTTTCTTCCAGTGACCACAAGATCAGAAAAAGGAAAATATTGCCTTTATTTATATTTTGTACCAGGGTACAAAGATGGTCCTCTGGTCATTTTGGACCCGGCAGTTGAAATCACAGTCACAGAGTCGGTTACAAACTACATCAACACTCACACACAGATGCACTCACGCACACACACTTGAATTTATGTGTGCTGCTCAGACAGAAATAAAGTTTGTTTATGCAGTTGCAGCATCACTTTTTCACGATTCCACACATAAGAGAAAACATCAAGATTTCCTGAAGGCGTCATTTTCTGATATCTACATTCAGAGGACGTAAAGGTGCTGCAGGCGGCAGGAACCCCACATCTCTCTGTTGAAGACCTAGAGATCTCCCCCCCCCCCCCCAAAAAAAAAAAAAAAGATATGTTGTTTCATGTGTCAAGGACATAGTGTTAACTTTTTGACCACCTAAAAGAAAAAAAAATTCTTCCAATTTTGGAGGGTTTGTTTACAGGTTCTCAAGGCCAATTTCCCATGAAACACTGCCACTGAGTTTTTTTTCACATTTTCTTTTACCTTCAATAAAATGCATTCTTTACACACTTCTGATACTTTTAGGTTATACAACAATATTATCTGCTTTAGTAAAGAAGACAATTATCACAGCTGTGTTGCAATAAAAATAAGCGTTGCCCACGGAATAAAGGCAGTATTCTTGCACTGTGGAAAGAGATAATTCACATATTCCCAAAGTTCGTGACACAAACAGGTTGCTTCTTCGTACAAAATACGTTTGGCATTTAAAATTAAAAGAATCTGCTTTATTTTAAGGTTTAGTGGGGCGGATTATTCTTGACCACCGAGGACAAGGGGAGTATGCAGAATATTAAGACAACAGTAGTTATTCTAAATAATGATATTTCCTCTCACTGAAGTGCCTCTACCAAGATGGCGACCTGGACGGCTGTCCGTGTCGCAGTACCAGAAACTGCCATTGATAGTGGGCTGTCATACATATATTCACGACATATATTTAGGGAGTAAATTGGCAGAAGATCTCTGAAGAACTTTTGTGAGCTGTTGGACCAATATAGTTGACATTAAATTGAACGTATAGCGAATCATATATAAAACAAAATAAAACGCCAGTATTTTAAATTGAGTTTGGCGAGACGTGGAACGAGAGAATGGCGTTGAAACGCGCAGCGCACGCAATGACCTCCGTAGTGACCGATTTATTTCAACTTTAACGCAAGATTTTCAATTGATTTACTTCAGCTACAGTCATTTCTCTAATATCATGTTGTAAGAAATCGTGACGCGACTGTTTTAGTAGCTTCGCCCCGCTACGTTCAGTTCACATTCGCTGTCTTACCTTAACAACACAATCATGCTGAAGGAGACAAGCCTTAAAGTCTTCTCTGATGCCGGCGCAGGCTCTGTTGTCCTCATCTTTGTCCTCGTAATACTTCGGCATTGTTCAGAATTCACTTCAAAGCCAATACCGCATCACCTACCAGCTCACATTTGCAATAATCAGTTGTCTAGCTCTCAGGACTGTCACCGATGTTATGAAAAGCTGTCGGCCATGATTCTGAAACGGAACGAGAAGGAACCGGAAGTAGATGTGCATGCTGGGAAAGACTGTAGTTTCTTGTAGTTTTTTTGTTATGAAGGACGTACGCACCTCATCTGAGTTTTCTGCTCTTACATGAAGCGGGTTTACGTTAGCTCTGCTGTAAATCAAACATGTAAATGCGGATGGCATGGGTGACAAAAGACGAATAAAACCAAAACACAAAAAAATGGCATGACTTCTACCAACGGTTCTCTTTTATTTCAAATCTGTAAAATTATGCTCGAAACATCAGTCAGGCGGACGCATGTACAGGATGAAGGCACGTGAACTGATGGGGGAACTGCTGACAATAGTCCTTTGTTTCTTTTTTTTTTTTTCCCATGTCCTGTCCCACTTTACAAGAGTGGAGAAGGGAAATCCCAGCATGAGTTTCAAGCCTCGCGTGCATTCGCTTGTGTGTTTTTTTATGGCAACAGGAAACGGGGCCAGTCCTGTCAGCTGCACAGAAATCCCCTTTCAGAACAATACACTTTTAATTTACAGATGATGGCGGGTCATTAAAAGAATTTGACAAAGAGCCAGAGACTTTATTAAGTATAGCTCTAGAGTGGATGTAGCGACCAGGGGTGGAGTAGCCTACTCTGACCATACAGGTAGAAATTACATATTCAAATCATGCATGCAAACAAGCATGATAAGCAAATTTAACTAATTTCATATCAAAGGCACTTCACTAACCCCATGAAATAAAACACTTGGATGTAAAATCAGTAAAATCACTTACAAATAGTTTCCATTCAGAATATCAGCCATATACACAAAATATGTCAAACATGTCAAGTGTATTTCAATAAACTATAACAAAGTAAAAGGAAAAATGATAGAAAGAGGTGACGATCATTGTCGTTTATATTATTTATATTTATGTACAACCAGTGGCACGCTCTGCAATGATCAGTAGTCATGTTGGTTCTATCTATTAAAACATTAAAAAAAAAAAAAAAAAAACGGATTTAGAGAAGAAACTGGGAAGATGGAAGGTGAGATACGATGAGATGTGGCTGAATGAAAAAGGTGAAAGAGCAGTGCAAATATCGCTGTTTCAGATCGTAAACCGGTAAAACTCTCGTTGACTAATTCCATCCAGCATTAAAATAATGTCTTTCACATCTAATCAGACTCCGTCAGTGATTTCTCAGAATACTAGTAGATCCAGCAATCAATGTGTAGGCAAAAAGTGAGAGAAAAAATAAAATAAATAAAATCAATCAAAACAAGAATGTAGGAGCAACTTCAAGGGACCTAAATATAAGGCACATCTTTCTAATGTAGATCCACGACTACTTCAACAGCATCTTCCAACTACTTTACTACCGTTCCATTTGAAGCAGTGAAAATTAATTGCTTTAGTTATAACTTTGCAAGTAGCTGTTACAGTGAAAATAAAATGTACAATTTGGATTAAAAAAAAAAAAAAAAAAGTACACAAACACACAGACTCTGAACTACCATAAAATTCTCTTGGTAGAATAAAAATATAATTTACCTCTTGTACAAATTAAAGATTTATTTCAAATAAATTAAGTCACCTTCATAGATCGTCAGTCATAGTTGTAATAATATATCAATATAACAATATGTTCCTTCAGGATTGATTTCCTATAAATGGACACTGAGGTCATGGACAGCCTGTCAGACAGCATGTTCTTGACGGACTCTGGTGGTTCTGATGCTGCCTGAAGGTCTGAACTGGGACCGGCTGGCTGCAGGCAGGATTCAGGAGCAACCAACGCAACGTGAACGTCTGTTTCACAACCAGTGGGACATCTGAGAGGAGTGTGGGGAACCTTTCTGTCTTTGGGCTGAAGTTGATCTGAAGCTCCAGCGTTTCTGCTGAGAGCAGAGCAGCTGGCCGTTAGTGACGACGACATTCTCGATGGCGGCGGGCTCGGCTGAGGCGGTAGTGACAGTGCAATGCCCCGGCTCGCCCAGGTGTGGCAGCATTGAGGAACAGAGAGGGATTTGGCAGCTTCTGCACCACTGGCCAGGTGACTGGTTCTCCCCCCCCCGGATGTGGAGGCTCCGCCTCGTTCGTCCGGGAACTTTCTGATTGCTTTTCTCTTGTTGTTCTGCAGACAGTAGTATTCACATTCTCACAGACAAATGAAGAGCACAAGAATGAGGAGGAAGGGAAGAGAGACACCGATGGAGAAACATCAAAATCAAAACGTTTAGGATGGGAGGGGGGGGGAGGTGACACTCCTCAGACAAGCTGGGATGAGCGACTGAACTGTAATGACTTCATTGCTGGTTTCTGGGTGTCGGAGACCCTGTGTGAGCAGGCGGCGAGAGGCGGCGAGGCTTCAGCCAGATATCCTCTTTATATGTATCTGCAAGGCAACAGGTAGGTTAGATGAAACCAGGGGGAGGAAGTGATGCAGTATTTCAGACTTACTTCACTAAGGATGGCCCACACAGCCGAGTCTTTGAGGACCGAAAGCCGAAGCGCCACGACGGGATTGAAGGACGGATCGACGGCTCCTTCGGCCGCTCCTTTCTCAAAATGACCTGCGTGTTCAAACATTAACTTTAGTAGCGCAAACATCCCAGAAGGTTCAGATTAAACAGGTGATGAAACAATGAACACCGCCAGTGAAGGTACGTCATCGATAAGTAGTGCTGGGACGGTACGACCAAAAATTTATATCACGGTATTTTTCAAAATTATATCGGTTTCACGGTATATCACCGTTTTTTTTTTTGAAGGCACAACTGGGTGTTAACCACATTTTCTAATCATTTAGAGGAATTGCTGCAGTAAATTGTCTTAGAATGACCTATTTTACTGTCAGGAGGAGTGAATATTGTAGAAAAACATTCATATCTAAACTAGTATTAATACAGGTTTGCATGAACTCACAAAATGATGCTATTTACAAAGAGGTGGCACTCGTTATTCTAATTAAGTGAAGGAATCAGAATGATGATAGTGGCAGTTAAAATACAGAACCCTTTTATTTTTCAAACTTTGCAAACAACTTGAAAAAACATATTTTGTAAAAAATCAATATTAACTACACAATGTAAACTACGTTCTAAAGTTGTAGCCGCAGGAGGCTACACCAGCCTGGTGTTATTATCGTTAACAAAACGAACGAAATAATGAAAAGCTAGAATTGAAAAAACATTTTTCGTTAACTGAAATAAAATAAAAACAAAAGTCTTTTAAAAAACGATAACTAACTGAAACTGCATCTATATGTGTATTATGTGTTTATAAAATAACTAAAATTAACTATAATAATGTCAATAACGTCCTTCGTTTTCGTATTTGTAATTTTTTTTCTCATTAATGTTTGAAATCTATTAACTTCACTCCGCCGTACAACAACAACCGCAAAAAAAAAAAAAAAAAAAAAAAAAAAGATTAGCAGTGATGGCTGCGCAAAAGTTGGGAGAAAGCAGCACAGTCCTATTTGGGATTTCTTTGATTATGACTGTGTTAACGATAAAAATAAGTGTCTTGTTGTAGAAGCAGGTGATACAATGTGTGGAATACTAACCAAGACTAGCTGGATAAGCTAGCCTAAGCTAGCCCCCTGGAAAGAAGGCTAACCAAGACTAGCTGGATAAGCTAGCCTAAGCTAGCCCCCTGGAAAGAAGGCTAACCAAGACTAGCTGGATAAGCTAGCCTAAGCTAGCCCCTGGAAAGAAGGCTAACCAAGACTACTGGAAGCTAGCCCCCTGGAAAGAAGGCTAACCAAGACTAGCTGGATAAGCTAGCCTAAGCTAGCCCCCTGGAAAGAAGGCTAACCAAGACTAGCTGGATAAGCTAGCCTAAGCTAGCCCCCTGGAAAGAAGGCTAACCAAGACTAGCTGGATAAGCTAGCCTAAGCTAGCCCCCTGGAAAGAAGGCTAACCAAGACTAGCTGGATAAGCTAGCCTAAGCTAGCCCCCTGGAAAGAAGGCTACTGAAGCTAACTAGCTAGAAGGCTAACAATGACTAGCTGGATAAGCTAGCCTAAGCTAGCCCCTGGAAAGAAGGCTAACAATGACTAGCTGGATAAGCTAGCCTAATCTAGCCCCCTGGAAAGAAGGCTAACCAAGACTAGCTGGATAAGCTATCCTAAGCTAGCCCCCTGGAAAGAAGGCTAACCAAAACTAGCTGGATAAGCTAGCCTAAGCTAGCCCCCTGGAAAGAAGGCTAACCAAGACTAGCTGGATAAGCTAGCCTAAGCTAGCCCCCTGGAAAGAAGGCTAACCAAGACTAGCTGGATAAGCTAGCCTAAGCTAGCCCCCTGGAAAGAAGCTGGCTAAGCTAAGCTGGATAAGCTAGCCTAAGCTAGCCCCCTGGAAAGAAGGCTAACAAAGACTAGCTGGATAAGCTAGCCTAAGCTAGCCCCCTGGAAAGAAAGCTAACCAAGACAACCTGGATAAGCTAGCCTAAGCTAGCCCCCTGGAAAGAAGGCTAACCAAGACTAGCTGGATAAGCTATCCTAAGCTAGCCCCCTGGAAAGAAGGCTAACCAAAACTAGCTGGATAAGCTAGCCTAAGCTAGCCCCCTGGAAAGAAGGCTAACCAAGACTAGCTGAATAAGCTAGCTTAAGCTAGCCCCCTTGAAAGAAGGCTAACAATGACTAGCTGGATAAGCTTGCCTAAGCTAGCCCCCTGGAAAGAAGGCTAACCAAGACTAGCTGGATAAGCTAGCCTAAGCTAGCCCCCTGGAAAGAAGGCTAACCAAGACTACCTGGATAAGCTAGCCTAAGCTAGCCCCCTGGAAAGAAGGCTAACCAAGACTAGCTGGATAAGCTAGCCTAAGCTAGCCCCCTGGAAAGAAGGCTAACCAAGACTAGCTGGATAAGCTAGCCTAAGCTAGCCCCCTGGAAAGAGAAGCTACAGCTGCAGGCCAGTCATCGTTGGGAAGGAACGGGAGAAAACAGCAACTATAATGGACTGTTTCCATGGAGACCAGATAGCTGCTGGTCAGTAAATACGCAGGAACACCACAAGAGGGAGGACGCATTGATAAATATGTTTATTGAGACTGGAATGTAAACACGACTATGTGATTCGATAGCCTTCAAAAAGTTCAGTGCTTCACTCCAACCAAAATTACAACCCTAATTTACAAAATAAAACTAAAACTAAATATTTCAAAATGAAAACTAATAAAAACTAGCAAAACTGCTCTATAAATGAATTAAAACTAACTGAATTTGAAAAACTAAACTAAATAAAAACTAAAACTAATGGAAAATCCAAAACTATTATAACCCTGTTGTAAAAAAGGGTAGGCATTATATAAGCTACGGCTTCAGCCTACACCTTTTTGGTTCATTTATTTATACATCCAGCTTTCTGTGATGCATGTTTTTGATTGATTAATGGACCAAAATAAAAACTAACTAACTAACTAACTAACTAACTAACCCTGGTTGGGTTTTTTTTTTTTTTTAAATCCACGGCTCCTGGTTCAGGAAGAAGTTCCTCAGTCTCATGTTGCCGTTCTGGAGCTTCCACTTCGGGACTTTCTCTGTTAGCATCCATCACCGTTTAACCAGAAACTAGTAGCGTGTTGCGCCTCCAGTGCAACTGCTAAACAGTCCCCTGTCAAACAATGTTCTGCGGCACTTACGTTCCGCTGCGCGGCGTTCCCAACGTTGTGTACGCTACAGTACAAACTCACCGGTATTACGGTTTATGAAAAATTCATATCAGAAGAAAAATAAACACCGGTATTCAGTATGAACCGGTAAACCGCCCAGCACTATCGATAAGTGTGAAATTTTCTTACCAATCCTGTAAAAACGGTCTTCGGTTCTCTTGTACTTGTCTTTGGTCTGCAGTCCACTTTCCTAACAGACAAAGACAGTTGATGAAACCTATTTTTGTGTCGTATTTGAACAGCAGCGGCGGCTCTGATAGTGGAGGTGGGGATTACAGCGTCCAGACGTATCAACGCTGCAGAGTCGTGTCGTGCTCTAATTCCCTGTCGATAATCAATACGCTACGTCCCTAACGAGCAGCGGCTCGATGTAATCTGATCAGAGCCATGTGCACATATCATGATGTGTGACAGTGTGTGTGGTTTCTGTACCGAGACGGGGAGTATTTCCACTGTGGTGTTTTCGATCTTGTCCCCCGGGTGTTCCTGGTTACCGCTGCGAAACAGGAACCTGCCCATCAAATAAAGCATTTCAAAGTTTTTATCAATGGTTGAGCTTTCAAACAACAGCTCCAACACTCAAACACCCAACCAATCAGACCAAAGAACAAAAAAACAGATAAGAGAAAGCATCAGCCTCTATTCCTTCTACTTCCTTTCACTCACACTTTCCTAAATTTGACACCAGAATGATTATGTTGATTATATTTCAACTAGTCTGAACACGATCACAGAGATAAGGTCTGATCTGGCTTCAACGTCCTCCTCAGAGAGGAAGTCTGGCCCCAGAAAGCTTCATTTAGATCACTTCATTAGCTCCGGATGATCTCCAGAGACCTGCAGCACGTGTGCGCTGATGTTAACTGAAGCGAAGCATGAATCAGTCGACGTTTCGCATCAGTGAGACTGTGTGAAACAATGAAATAGACGGGTTTTTACATTCTGTGAAATTCAACTGTGTTTGTGATAAAACATTAAAAACAAACATTGACATTTTCTTAGATGGTGCACGATAACTATCGGGCCGATTACAGGAAATTATGACGTCATCCCGATAACTCCGATATCACGACAAATAGCCCCGATAACATTTATATTTTTATCAACACAGCAGTGTCTCGCTCCCTCTGAGCCTTGAATGACCGGCAGTGAATGTTATGTTCAAGTGACGTCGGCATAATCAGAAAAACGATTACTCAATCAGGAAAATCAAGAATACCCCCTCATGCCAGAAAACAACTCGTTAACTCGGTCATAATTTTAGTAGTTGTTGACTTTAATTGATATTCGCAGTATTTCCCCTCATGTTACACATAAAAAAAGAAAAAAATAGAAAAGGCTGAAAGAATGACTAGCAAACGAGGGAACGGAGGAATTTACGTTACACCTTGAATGCAGCCTGCAGCACAGCGCTGATCACAACAAACATGGCGGCGTGGAACTTGGTTAAAGTTTCAGAAGAAGATAGTTTGGTGGTTATTTGTGACGAATCCTCCGAGTGAATTCTACGAGGAGGGAAGCACAAGCTTTAATACGTAAAACCTGATCAGCCACCTACAACATAACAATCACTTCCATGGAGTTTTGAAATCGCGCTAACGTGAGCTAACGGAAGCTAATGCTAACGTGCACAAGCCAGCAGCAGTCTCTCCTCTCCCTCATTCCTCTCATCTAAAGCTTCCATGAGATTAAAAAATAAAAAACAAAAACTACTGAACCTCATTTACTTTAATTAAAAGTATTAATTTAAATGGAACCACAAGCCAAAATCCTTTAAATGTTAATCTTTTTCAGTTAGTAATTCTGATGCATGTATTTCCATCAGTTCAAGGAGCCTTTATTTTTTATATCAGTCAGTAATGAACCTTATTTAAGTTAATGTGAGATATCAAATAGGTTTGTTTGATAGCTTTATGAAAATGTTTGAGAGGCTTGACAATAGTTTTTAATTGGAAAAAATAAATATCTGTTCATTTAAAAAGTCAAAACTATTATTGATTTTGTTCATAGTATTGATGTAATGATCTTAGGTATATGTGTGTGTTATCGGTTATCAGTATCGGCCTTTAGGAGCTGAATATTATCGGTTATCGGTATCGGTTTTAAAAACAGTTAACGTGCATCCCTACTATTTTAGCATACTTAGCTCCGTGTTTGTTGTCAAAATGCTGACGTAGATAAAGCTCTTTCACACACTGTTATTTCACCTTGAGATACAAACTTGTAATTGTAAATGTTGGGGTTAGTTTGTAAAGGTTTTTCTTAAGTCCATCAGTTCTGAAAAATTGTCTTGCTCATAGCTATGGTTATCGTTGTGGGTAATGATGAAATGCATGATGGGAGATGTAGTTTATTGTCAATATGCGCTTTAAAGCAGTGTAAGCTTATTTTAAGTCTATAAATAAGACTTGGCTGACATTTCTGAAAAACTAGCGGGCGACTTCCATCGTTCTCCGTTCACGCTCATTTACATCATACACAGATTCCTCCCCCCCCTCCCCCGGTCATATTTACCTCTCTATGCTCACTGGCCGGTCAAATTTGAAGAGGACGTAGTCTCCTTTAGTTGGAGTAATGGCCCAGAAGAAATCTTCTCCCAGGTACGTCTTCTCCAGCGTGTGACCCTGATAAACCTACGTGATGCCAGACACATTTTATTTTATTTTTTTAAATTGTCATTTTCATTCATATACACTGGATGACCATGTTGTAGTAAAAGTATGAGATTTCTGTGCCTTCATGGAAGTGGAGACCTCGGCTGGGGGGTTCACGTGCATCTTATGCAGCAGCGGCTTCAGGAAGTCTTTATCCTGCAGATGGCAGACGGAGGGGAAATCAGTTTTTCTACCCAGGAAACTTTAACTGAATTTAAAAAGAAAAATAACAAGAGCTGGTCTGTGACTCACTGTGAGCTTCTGAATCTTTCCAGCCAGAGAAGAATGGAGTCCTACGTGTTGAAACAGCGACGGCCTGAACCTGCACACGGAGGCTGGACTTCTGCCGCTCACAGTGTTTCTGAAAAATGGAAAAAAAAAAAAAGACCAAAAGAGAAGGTGAAGAACATTCAGAGCCGTTGGTCCTCATACTCGCCGTGGGACAGCGTACCGCGTCTTTCTCAGGATTGCAGACTTTGACCCAGAGGATGTGGTCCAGCAGCCAGTCGATGGGCTTCTCTTTGTAGAACATGAAAATAAACTCGACGATGAGGTTCAGGTCTGGAGCCTGGAACATCTTCCCTGCAGGAGAGAGAGAAAACACGTCTATAAACGCTCGATGATCGATCACAGAGGATAGCGTTAGGAACCAATTAGTTCTGACAAAACGAGCAGAACCCGTGACCTCACTGGTGAAAACAAGGAACAAAAAAAAACTAAGTTCTGCATCTGTAAAAGTTTTTCTAACTGAGACACTGCTGTTCGAGATCATTTTTTAATTTTCATTTAATTTGCTCTTAAGAAAAACTACAGAACACAATCTCTACTGATCAGTCTGTCAATATAACGCTGCAGTAATTTGCTTCTAATAATTAATTCAGGGTGAAGTATATGTTGCAGGGAGAAGTATATGTAGTATATACTGTAGTACATATATTGTAGTATGTACTATAGTATATTGTAGTATGTACTGTAGTATGTATTGTAGTATGTACTGTAGTATATATTGTAGTATGTAGTATGTAGTATGTACTGTATGTATATACTGTAGTATGTACTGTAGTATATATTGTAGTATGTACTGTAGTATACTGTAGTATATATTGTAGTATGTACTGTAGTATGTACTGTAGTATATATTGTAGTATGTACTGTAGTATATATTGTAGTATGTACTGTAGTATATATTGTAGTATGTACTGTAGTATATATTGTAGTATGTACTGTAGTATAGGGCTGCACAATTAATCGAAAAATAATCGAAATCGTGATTTTTGGTTGCCACGATTAAAATTTTGAAAATTGTGATTAATCGTGACCATGTACAATGTAGTGTAGGGGACGATGTAGTGACCTGCCTTTGGGCGTTCTTGAAGCTAAGACATGTTTACAGGCTGGTGTTTATGGCCAAAAATCTCTAGGACCGCCTAAGTTTCATGCTATTGCCTTTTATATAATTTGTCCATCCCTTATGCAATACTTTCTTGGTTACATTTCATATCGTGATTTTAAATAACATTCTGAACAAAAAATATTTTTTATTGTTGAATAATCTTGATTAATAATCGTAATTGTGATTTTGATCCAAATAATCGTGATTATCATTTTTTCCATAATCGTGCAGCCCTACTGTAGTATATATTGTAGTATGTACTGTAGTATATTCTGGAGTATATATTGTAGTATGTACTGTAGTATGTACTGTAGTATATATTGTAGTGCGAATGTGTGTGTGTATATAGTATGTATATAGTTAAATATGTCTGTCTATCTGGATATGAAATTACAACTACAATTTAGGATTAGGCCTCAAAAACTGGATAAATTTTAAGGGTAATCATGGAACATTGGAGAAGGTGTAGGATTAAATAAGTTTTACTTCTTCCTACCCCTTTTCAGACATGTTAAACCAGATAAGTGTTTTGCATATTGATATGTATGTATATAGATCGGTGTGTATACGTTGGGTATAAATTTTGTTTATTTTTTATTTCTTCTTTTTTGGGGGAACATGTCCATTTAATATTTAGATTTATTTACAAGAGGTTCTATATGTTTCTAAATTATGGTTATGCACATGTGTCAGTGTATACTGATTTATGCATTATTATATATTTTATTTTATAAATATACTTATTTTCAGATACATAGATTCATGATAGTGTTAAAATTATCTCTGCTTTAAAAGATTGTTTTGACGTGTCTGGAATGAATCAATAAAATAATTCTGGGAGTATTACTGATGAAAGGAAACGTGTTAAGGATGCAGCAGCAGCAGCTTTAACGTCGGCTCTCAGCTGCTGCATGAACAATTACTGTTGGTTTGCAGATTAATAATTCAAACATAGATCATAAAACACTTAAAACGACTGAATGAGAAAGTGAAACTGTAATCACGAGACCTATAAAATCCTGACCGGACCCAGTAAGACCCGATCTAACGTTTAAATCCTTCCTCTCAGGACTGAAGCAACGTTCGTGGGACTATTTTCATTAAACAGAGTCAATAATTTACAGTAAAAACCAAAAGGTTTAACTTATTAAACCTAAAAGGATGAAAAATTAAGGTTATTTGGAAATCCTCATGCATTATGAAATGGTTTATCAAACCCTGCCAACTTTCAGAGCCTGTTTCTTTTCTTTTCTTTTCCAGAGGATTTCAGGCTGAATCAGTAAAAACCGTAAATATTTTACCCGTAATATATTTCTTGTGACTGAAGCTGCGATAAGAGAGATGCTGCCAAACAGAATTTTGTTGTATTTTTTGTACAATGAGAATAAAGATTCTTATCTTCTTATCTCTTATCTTAAAAACAGGCCAGACTGCGCACTTGATCTTCAAAACCAAATGATACAAACATCAACTACAAAAATATGAAGTCCTTCTCATCCTGTGGTAACGTGTCTAACGAGGATCATCTCTTGCCTGACCTCGTTTCCATGGTTACCAATATCATTTCCATCTCTCTAACTAGTTTCTCCAGATGCCTCCTATCTGCCTCCATCACTGGTTTAAGGTCCAGTCTGAAGACACTTTGGGAGGTTTCTGAGGTTTCCTGACTAGAAAGAAGCCGAGCGTTGGGCGTGAACCGAGTCGTACCGATGAATCCCAGCTGGGAGAACTCCAGGATCATCCAGTCCTCCGACGACAGCTGCAGGGCGAAGTTCTTCATGGTGGCGAAGTAGTTGGGCTTTGCCACGATGTCGTCCTCCAGCTGCAGGAGCAGATGAACAGAATAATTAAGACGACAGGAAGAAACGATCTTTGGGGCACAGCAGGGGGTTTTACTGATGGAGAGACTCTTCTACGTTCACACAAGACTGAAACTAAACGCTCAAACTAAACTAAAACTAGAGCGTCACGTAGACAGACGATACCTCTTCCCTCCACGCGACACCAGGTGATGGAGATAATGCAGAAAAGAAGAAAAGGAGCACAGACAACTGTAAATGAGGAGCTGGGTGTCTGGGTTAGTGGCTGATTCACTGGCGTCTGGAAAAAACAGCGCTGTCATCTTGTTTAAAAGGTTAAAAAACGTGTCCTTCAGATTTTTAAGGGACTGAAATGTCCCGATCATCATCATCGAGCCTCCTCATCTACTTCAGATCATCAGCGTCGCTGTAGGAGGAAGATCAAAGTCTCTTTGCTTTGCTCATAAAAGAAGATCATCATCAGGAAATATAGAATTCACTTTAGAAAGAAAACGGTTAATGCTTTGCCAGCAGTTAATGTTTTATATCCAACCAGGAAATCAGACCCCTCCCCTCCCCATTTCTTTATTTTTTATTTATTTCATCACAGAAACTTCTCAGTTTCTCATTTTAATTAGGGCTGGGCAACGATTACAAATTTTAATCGCGATTAATCGCATGATTTCCCTGATTAATCGCATTGTATACGAAAATCAAATAATGAATTCAAAAGTAGTGTAAAGGTCACTTTTATTGAAATGTTCTGCTGCCATATGAACTAAAGTGTTATAACATTTGTTGTTCAAACACTTTTAACATCAGCACTTGTCAGTAACACATATTTAGTGTAAATCTCATCTTAAAAAATGTAAAATAAAATAAAGCTTATTGCCACTGCCAGGACATTAATGTCATCCTGTTTTTTTTATGAATAATAAAAAAGTCTACAAACAAAATCCTAATCAATCTAGAGGCCACAATCAGAACATTAAAACAGGTAATTTCTGAGGTAACAGCAGAAACCTTAAATAACCTTGTTTCTGTTGAATCCTCCGTCTGGGAGAAAAATGAAAATGCTTTAAAATGAAAATGTTAAAGTTCTGTAACTTTATCAATCCGTAATTATCTGTGAATCATTTGTTTTTTTCCATTTTCGATTGTCAATCAAAAATCAAAAAAAATTAAAAAGTGCCTTTTTATTTTTTTTCCGTTTTTTAATCTAACACACAAAAAAATGCCTGTCTTTTTTTATATTTCAATTTTAGCTAACAGGCCACGGAACTGAATTTGTTTTTAATATTATATTGTCTGGTTTACGTGACCCAGAAATGGCTTTGTTTTATAATGAAGGAACAGACTTTCTGTTGTCATTACACATCTGAGCCACTAGATGGAGCTGCACTGCAGTAACCAGCTAGAGAACAGCAGGACAGTGAACACATGGAGCAGATCTGATGGAACATGGAGGAATGACCACAAACGTTTGGTTGCAGTCCAGAATTTTTTTTTTCTAAACAGAATTGTTAATATTTCTACCTGAGTTGCTACCTGAACTGTAAAATTCACTGATTTTTACCATTCTCCATGTCTGTTTTAGCTCTTCCACATGTTTTCCTGCCAATTATCTTCCGGTTCCGCAGCAGCCAGAAACAGACTTTTCAAAACAAAAGCACGTGAGCAAAATGCATTAACGTGTGATAAAATAAATGTTGGCGTTAATAAATTAATGCGTTAACGCGATAATAACGCGTTAAGTTGCCCAGCCCTAGGCGTCACAGACGTTTTGTGGGAACCTCAGGGAAAAGAGTGAACTTATTTAAAAAAGGTGAAGTGCATCTCGAATGGCTTTAAACATTTTATTCATCCTGTCCGTAAGCCTGACAACTTTTCTTCCCACAACTGCATCTTCATTATGAACTCATTTTGGATGTTTTAATATCACCTGCTGGGATTTATGGATCCCACTGACAACAGCGGCCATAAATTCTGTTTCCAGCAGAGTTCAAACTCAACAGGAGCGAGCGTTCACGTTAAAACAACCTTTACGGAGGCTGACTGGTGACGTTAAGAGCGGTTTCTGAGGAAAACACTGAAATTCAGAGTTCAGTAAAGGGAAGTTGAAGACCGGATGAGACGTTAATGATGTGGCTCTAGTGGCTTTGAGCATGTGTGGAAAACCAAACCAGTTCTTAAAAAGGATCCACAGTTGAACCTGAACTGGTAGGAAGTTACTTTGACTGGTTTTTGCTGATGGCGGGTAACAGATGATCGGATCGCTGCAGGGAAAGTTGCTTCATAAAACATCCCTTCAAACGAAACTGAAACCAGTATTTTAATGTGAACAGAAGTCCTTTGTCTCTTTGATGGGTGATTAAACTTCAATATGAATGCATTACATTTTGTCTTAACCATTTTTAATGTCATACTTTAAAAAAAAATCCAGACCAGTAATTCAGTGCCACAACTGTTTCAGTAAAATGAAAATTAAACTTGTTACCATTTTGTTTTATCCACATGGAATCACTGCAGCTCTAATGTTATACAAGTTTGTTTTATTTTTCAATTTAAGTACATACCTGGACGTAATAAACCCCTTTGCTCACTGCGTACATCATGAGGAAGGAATAATCCAGATTCTGCTTGGTTCGCCATCTAAACAAAGCAGAAATCATTAAGATTTGTTATATATTACAACTAAGGGCTGCACGATAACATCGCGCCGGATAACAGGAAATTGATGACGTCATCCCGATAACTCCGATATCAGGACAAATAGCCCCGATAACATTTATATTTCTGTCAACACAGCAGTGTCTCGCTCCCTCTGAGCCTTGAATGACCGGCAGTGAATGTTATGTTCAAGTGACGTCGGCATAATCAGAAAAACGATTACTCAATCAGGAAAATCAAGAATACCCCCTCATGCCAGAAAACAACTCGTTAACTCGGTCATAATTTTAGTAGTTGCTAACTTGAATTGATATTCACAGTATTTCCCCACATGTTACACATAAAAAAGAAAAAAATAGAAAAGGCTGAAAGAACGACTAGCAAACGAGGGAATGTGGGAATTTACGTTACACCTTGAATGCAGCCTGCAGCACAGCGCTGATCACAACAAACATGGCGGCGTAGAACTTGGTTAAAGTTTCAGAAGAAGATAGTTTGGTGGTTATTTGTGATGAATCCTCCGAGTGAATTCTACGAGGAGGGAAGGCACAAGCTTTAATACGTAAAACCTGATCAGCCACCTACAACATAACAATCACTTCCATGGAGTTTTGAAATCACGCTAACGTGAGCTAACGGAAGCTAATGCTAACGTGCGCAAGCCAGCAGCAGTCTCCTCCTCTCCCTCATCTCTCTCATCTAAAGCTTCCATGAAGATTAAAAAAAAAAATAAAAACTACTGAACCTCATTTACTTTAATTAAAGGATATTAATTTAAATGGAACCACAAGTCAAAATCCTTTAAATGTTAATCTTTTTCAGTTAGTAATTCTGATGCATGTATTTCCATCAGTTCAAGGAGCCTTTATTTTTTATATCAGTCAGTAATGAACCTTATTTAAGTTAATGTGAGATATCAAATAGGTTTGTTTGATAGTTTTATGAAAATGTTTGAGAGGCTTGACAATAGTTTTTGTTTGGAAAAAATAAATATCAGTTCATTTAAAGAGTCCAAAACTATTTTTGATTTGGTCATAGTATTGATGTAATGATCTTAGGTATATGTGTGTGTTATCTGTTATCGGTATCGGCCTTTAGGAGCTGAATATTATCGGTTATTGATATCGGTTTAAAAAACAGTTAACGTGCATCCCTACTAAATTTTAGCATACTTAGCTCCGTGTTTGTTGTCAAAATGCTGACGTAGATAAAGCTCTTTCACACACTGTTATTTCACCTTGAGATACAAACTTGTAATTGTAAATGTTGGGGTTAGTTTGTAAAGGTTTTTCTTATGTCCATCAGTTCTGTAAAATCGTCTTGCTCATAGCTATCGTTGTGGGTAATGATGAAATGCATGATGGGAGATGTTATCGGTATCGGTTTTAAAAAACAGTTATCATGCATCCCTAATTACAACACTCATTTAATCACGTTTGCGGCCACTTCGTCCAAAGTGACCTAACAGGTTACAACATTCAGGCTTTGGTGTAATAAAGTCTAAACCTACACTGACGGAGCTGAACCACACAACATTAACCCATTACTTTCAGGGACACAGAAGTGCTGCAGTCACTTCCTGCCGTCCTGAAGTCGTTTCTGCTCGTCACGATGTCTGAACCAATGAAGTGGAGAAACGACGTCAGCCCCGCTGCTGCTCCCAGGTACGCTCTCAAAGATGCAACGGCAGATTCAGTTTGAATAATTTATGAAGCACAGCTGTCACGCTAACTGAACTGAATGAATGCAGGCGTTTCCGTGTGTGAGCCGGCACGGTTGCGTGTCTGAATGCACACGTATGAATGAGCGCTGCCGCGTCCTTCTAAGAAAGCGGTAAAAAGCATGAAGAAAATGAGTGAGCGCGCTCTTTCATCCAGATGGGTGTCATTTTTCACAGCAAAGGGACTGCAGAAAAAGCCTTTTCTCGACTGCTGACTGGGAGACCGAGTACGTAGAAGAGTCACGGCTAAAGCTCGACAAAACACCAACTGATCAGATTCCTGTTCAGAACATCTCCGTTCACTAACGCCCACGAACAAACACAGGCTCGGCCTCCTGAGGGCCATTATCCGAGTACATATCTCCAGCGCGCCATAAATAGATTTTTAATGAAGCTGCCTATAAAGAGACGATAAGCAGAGCGGATCAGAGCGAGCGCTACAGAGGTAGAGAGTGCTGCTGATGCTGACCTTGATCTGACTTTGACGAACGCCTGTGGAATACTAAGAGCACCGTCGACGCCGCTTCTCCCTCCCACTTCGCCTTGACTCATCCCTGCTCTGAAATCCTCATCACAGCTCACCTACGTTACATCTTCTCAGGCCTGGCTTCTCCACAATTTCCATAAAGATATCCGTCACTGTTTTATTTCACCGTATTTTTCCGGACTATAAGCCGCTACTTTTGTCCCACGCTTTAAACTAGTGCTGGGCGATATGACGATACATATCGTGGGGACGATATAAAAGTGTGTATCGTGCCATTTTTCTTCTATCGTTTCTATCGTTTCTAACCTAATTTTATCAATTATTACAGCAAATATGTAATTAAATAACCTGCAACGATAAATTTGATAGAATCATATCTACTTCTACAAAGTAGCCTTTTATGTTTGCACTTTTATTCATGGTTAATGCCTTAAACAGAGTTCTCTTCAACCCTGATGTTTACTTTAGACACTTTATATTGGTTTGCAAACTTTGCACTACAAGGTTACAGATTTCAGAAAGTTGAAAAATAATTTGTGTTTATTTTTTATAGCTGAACTTCAGTGCAAAAATGTGTTTTTCCTCTCAGAAACTGTTGTGCACTTTAAAAAAATGTGAAAGCTACTGTACCTCTGTACCTACCTGTTTTTGCTGCACTAAAATGTATGTTTGTGACAGTTCAGCTAAATGTCCTTTCAAAATAAAGTTGAAAAGTAAGCAATGAAATTTTTGTCAAACTTCTCAGAGAATAATTGAAAACATACTTTATTATGGTATATCGTGATATATATCGTTATTGTGATCGTGAAATATGATTTTTTTCCATATCGCCCAGCACTACTTTAAACCATGATGTTTATACAGAGATGCGGCTTTTCTATGAATGTTTCTTCAGCCCTCAGGGGGCGCTCTAGCAGGAAGTGCAAAAACCAAAAACAAACCAAGTAGTTAAAGGCTATTCTGTTTTTGTTCAGTAGCCTATGTTGGCTATGCTACTCTACATTCATTTTGTGACCATCAATACCTGTTATTATTGGACAAACTGATTAATCCAGGTGTGTCTGACCGTTGTAGCTACTCAGACACACCTGGATTTATCAGTTTGTTGGTTCCTAGTGGATTTCAGGGTTCTGAGTGGACCCGCCGCAGAGGTAAGGTTTTAATCGCAGATGTGGACCGGACGCAGCGTGGAGCCAGTTGGTCCACGATCCGGCTCCAAAGCGGATCCGGTACTGAGAGCAAGTGGACCCTGATACGGGTCCGTTTCACGGGTCCGTTCCGGATGTCTTTGTTGTGTGGGGGGGTTTCAGTACACAGGAGGAGGAAAAATAAAGCAACTTGGTTTTAGTGTTAAAGAGGAAAATGAATAAAACCATCAATGACTTTTCTGTTTTGTTTGATCAGCACTTTTACTGCCGTGTTACAGGTTCTGTTCAGAAACAATCAGTTCAGGTATGTGAATAAACACTTATGGTACAAATATCTTATTTCTCAGGCTGGATACCGGCGGCTTATAGTCCGATGCGGCTTATATGTGACAAAATATATATTTCGTTTATATTTTAATGGGTGCGGCTTATATTCAGGTGCGCTTTATAGTCCAGAAAATACGGTATTTCTTTCCCTAATAAAGCACCAGAGCAGTGAAGGAGTCTGCACCTGCCGTGCTCTTCTTACCTTACTCTTTCTTTAGAGTCTCCAAAAGTCTCTTTGAGGTTGGTGAGATCGGGGTAATAGGCGGCTGGCGGGGAGATTACCTCCAGCAGGCCGGAGCTCAGCTCTGTGGAAAACCTGGGGGTTAAAAAACAAAGAAGCTTTTCTGTCAAAAAAGTGACCCAAAGCTTGTCTAGGTTCAAATCTTAATATTTTGCGCAGAAGCAAAGGAGCTTAACTCACTCTTTCTCCAGGCCGGCGACTACGCTGTGGACGTAGTCCAGGTCCGTCTGTTGAGATCCACCAGGAGACGCGTTACACCCACACATCAACCATCGCATTAAACCAGGAGAAACGTTTGAGATCTCACCTCCCCGACGAACACGATGATGACACAGTCGAGTTTCTCCTCCGGCGACAGCTTGTCTATCAGTGAACGCAGAGTCTCTGACAGGTACGACTTCACCTTCCGTTTCACGGTGGGGATCCCCATCACCATGGTAACTGGGGAGACAACAGGTCTGAGGTGAGGAGCGTGAACGCTCGGAGACCGGAGGGGTTGGCGGTTTAACCGAAAACCAAATAATCCTTCCTGTTAGTCAGCAAAAGATTACGTCAGCCTAAATCCACACGCTAATTAAATAAATAAATAATAGGAAATAAAATATAACGGATGCCCGGGCTGACAGATGGCGGTGGGCAGGATGACTGAAGCTGCAGAGGCTGTGATGTACCACGTATCCTCACCGACAGCAGTGAATATACTGTATTAAAAAAAATTAAATAGCATCAAGAAAATCAGTGAATCACACACTTGGGGAGGTTTAAATAAGCCACTAAACCAAACAGTTAAGAAGAGGTCTGTAATTAAAGCGGTGCTGGATGAGAGGAAGAGTCCAGACGTTGTTGTGGAGGCAACATCAAACCGTACACACATTATCTAAATTGTCTCCTAATGTCATTTAAAATTGTTACGATAAGCGTTCAAAAGTACACGCATGACCTGACCCTCCTGAATGACTAAATCAGATAAGAATGATGAATGAGGTCTTAATCCTAAAATCCAGAATAGTAGAGCCGTTTGTCAAAACTCACAGTCGCTGTCATGTTGTTCAGTATCAAGGTTCTGATCATGTGACACGATTACTCATCATTACTCATCACCGGATACATCACTTGGCTGATCAAGTGTCCCGAAAGGAGATTAAAAATTAATGTCTTCAGGATGAAGTATGAAGAGATGCATAAAAATTAGGGCTGGGCAAGTTAACGCGTTATTATCGCGTTAACTCATTAATTTATTGACGCCGACATTTATTTTATCGCGCGTTAACTCATGTTGCTCACATGCTTTTGTTTTGAAAAGTCTGTTACTGGCTGCTGCGGAACCGGAAAAAAGTAAACATGCAGAAAGCTAAAACAGACATGGAGAACGGTAAAAATCCGTGAACTTTACAGTTCAGGTATCAACTCAGGTAGAAATATTAACAATTCTGTCTTTTAAAAAATTCTGGACTGCAACCAAACGTTTGTGGTCATTCCTCCATGTTCCATCAGATCTGCTCCATGTGTTCACTGTCCTGCTGTTCTCTAGCTGGTTACTGCAGTGCGGCTCCATCTAGTGGCTCAGATGTGTAATGACAACAGAAAGTCCAGTCCTCCATTATAAAACTAATTCAGTTCTGTGGCCCGTTTCTTCATTTCGTATTTTTTATCTAAGTCTAAAATTGAAATATAAAAAAACAGGCATTTTTTTTCTTTTCTTTTTTGTGTTAGATTAAAAAAACAAAAAAACGTAATAAAATGTCACTTTTTATTTTATTTTTTGATTGACAATTGAAAATGGAAAGAATGAATGATACACGGATTAATAAAGTTACTGAACTTTAACATTGACATTTTTATTTTAAAGTTCTCCCAGACGGAGGATTCAACAGAAACAAGGTTATTTGTAACAACTGACAAGTTGAACTCCCCGTTAAAAGTTTCTGCTGTTACCTCAGAAATTACCTGTTTTAATGTTCTGATTGTGCTGAGACACAATCATTTTGTTGGATTTTGTTTGTAGACTTTTTTTATTATTTTTATAAAAAACAGGATGACATTAATGCCCTGGCAGTGGCAATAAGCTTTATTTTATTTTACATTTTTTAAGATGAGATTTATACTAAATATGTGTTACTGACAAGTGCTGATGTTAAAAGTGTTTGAACAACAAATGTTATGACACTTTAGTTCATATGGCAGCAGAACATTTAAATAAAAGTGACTTTTACTCTACTTTTAAATTGATTATTTGAGTTTGCGTGTACAATGCGATTAATTGTGATTAATCAGGGAAATAATGCGATTAATCGTGATTAAAAATTTTAACCGTTGCCCAGCCCTGATAAAAACTCCCCCCCCCACTGTAGACATCGAGCCACTTCAGTGTCCGTTGGTCTTCTGCTTTCCAGGAAAAAGACATCGTGACAGAATGAAAACAGGTTGGTTTTCATAAAATGACCCTTGGGTTTTCCAGGAGTTGCTGTTTTGTCTGCGTGCTTTCTAATCTTTTTAATTTTCGCGGTGCAGCCGCCCTTTAAAAACCTCGGAGTCAACGGCTCCAGGCGGTTTTGCATATTTCCCATAAAACACGCTCTGCTCTGCTGGTGGGAAGGTGAACAAGGTGAAGTGCTGTTGGGAGCTCAGAGAGCCAGCCTCATCGGGACAGTGATCATGTGATGAATCGTGCGTGTGGAGGCGGGGAGACGTGCTTACCGAGCTGATGCGGGGACCCCCCAAAAAAAAAAAAAAAAAAAATCACATAAGCTCCATCATTGGCCCCAAATTATTTATTCTCTTTATTAATGATATTTGTTATGTTTCTGATAAGTTAAAATGTATTATATTTGCTGATGACACAAATTTGTACTCCTCCGGGAGAAATTTAGAAGAACTTTTGCACATTGTTGAACAAGAACTTGGAGTGCTCATAACTTGGTTTGATGTTAATAAATTATCTCTTAATATAAAGAAAACCAAATTTATGGTATTTGGAAACCAAGCTGGAAGTAATATTAAATTAAAAATCTTTAACACTGAAATTGAAAGGGTCTGGGAGACCAAATTCCTCGGGGTTGTGATCGATCATAAACTTAACTGGAAAAAACATGTTGAATATGTAAAAGGGAAAATCTCGAAATCAATAGCAATCATGTACAAAACCAAAGACATGCTGAACCATAAAAGTTTATATTTAATTTACTGTGTGGAACTATGGGGATCTACGTTTAAAACCATAACTGATAAAATTGTTTTACTACAAAAACGAGCTATACGCATCATAAATAAAGCGGGATATTATGATCATACTAATCCATTATTTTTAAATTCTCATATTCTGAAGTTTAGAGACTTGGTTTATTATAGAACAATGCAAATCATGTTTAAAGCAAAAAATAAAACACTACCAGACAGTGTGCAGAAGTTTTTCATAGCGTCTGAGAGTAAATATGAGTTAAGAGATGGATGCAGATTTTTGTTACCAAAAGCGATAAAAGAAGTTAAAAGAAGATGTATTTCTTTTATAGGGGTCCAGCTGTGGAATAGTGTTGATCTTAAACTTAAGCAATGTACTTCCTTTGTTATGTTCAAAAAATCATTATGTGCATTTATATTTGGGAGTTATGGCTGTAATTGAAAAAAGGGGAAAAGAGATATGTATGTGTATGTATATGCATCTATGTGTGTACATGTATGTATGCAAGTGTATGTACAGTATATGTATATATTATATGTTTGTTTTTTTTTGTTTGTTTTTTGTTTGTTTGTTTGTTTGTTTTTTTCTTTTTCTTCCCACTTGACACTATATATTGTGTAGCTTAAGTTGTATAGTAGGCGGGCATTAAAAAGCTTTGCTTCTGCCTGAGCCTTTTTCAGTCAAATTGTAATTTTTTTTGTCTCTTCCTTGTTTGCCTTGAAAGGTTGACTGAAATAAACTTTAACTAACTAACTAACATAATGAAGTTGAGTGGCAGGATGAGCGAGCAGCTCGGTGGGACGGGGTCCAATCCTCCGGAGGGATCCGTGCAGCGCGGAGAATCTGTCCCAGTTCTGCTTTGTGTTTCTCACGCTGAGCTCCGTGTCGTGTAGCGACACCCACAACCGCCGAGAAAGTAGGTCGAGGATAAAAGGAGGAAATGTGGGAGGAATGAAAAGAGAGTGAGACTGTAAGAAAAAGGACGAGTGAATGAGTGATGATGCACGACCGCCCCTCTAACATGTCTCTGGATCAGCCGGCCTGCATCGCTCCACCGCTCTTTCATCTACTTCAGATGCAGGAGAGAAGAAATAAAAATAAAAAAACACCTGCATGTCCAGGCATGTCTTACAAAACTGGTCCAGGTGAGCCTCTGTTTGACCCCTAACGCTCTGGAAAATGTTGCTTTTCACTCTCAAATTAAAAGAATTAGGATTATTAGAAAAAAAGCAAAATGCTCTTTAAATACATCAGTGTTAAACTTAATACATCAATACTAGAACACGAGGAAGCTTCGTGAGAACACAAGTGTGAGCGACAGTTTTCATGTCATTGTTGCGTGGTCTTTTATATTAAGGTCGTTGGTGTCGAAGGCTCATCACATGTGATGTACCGTCATGGCTGAAAGTTTTGGCACCCTCGCACATAAAGACCAAACATCTCCAAATGTCTGCAAAATAAGTTGAAATTGACAAAAGTATTTGGTGTTTTAAATTCTTTATCAAACTAATAATACAGAAAGTTTGTTTTTTAATCATAACTTTATTTCATTTTAAATTAAATATATTACACAGAAATTGCTGTGGCAAAAGTATTGACACCTTGAATTCAGTATTTGGAGAAAATGTCTGCTGTCAAACTCTTCCTACAGGTTTCAGTGAGATGCCTCCACCTCTACGGCCAGTTTGGACCAGTCTGCTTTACCAAACTGGTCCAGTTGACCCAGATTAGAAGGGTAACCATTTTCAGATCCTCCACAGGTGTTCAACGGGACTGAGATCTGGACTTATTGTGGGCCACTTTAGAACCGTCCAGCGTTTTCTGTTGAACCAGTCCTGGGAGCTTTCTGATGTGTGTTTTGGGTCGTTGTCCTGCTGGAACACCCATGATGTTCGACCCAGACCCGGTTCATGACACCTGGTGAAACATTTAACTCCAAAATACCTTGGTAATCTCCAGATTTCATAATGCCACGCCCACATTCAAGGCATCCAGCACCAGAACAAACCCAGTACCAGAACAAACCCAGCACCAGAACAAACCCAGTACCAGAACAAACCCACCAGAAACACCAGAAACAAACCCAGTACCAGAACAAAACCCAGAACAAACCAGCACCAGAACAAAACCCAGTACCAGAACAAACCCAGTAACCAGAACAAACCCAGTACCAGAACAAACCCAGCACCAGCACCCAACAAACCCAGTACCAGAACAAACCCCCAGAACAAACCCCACCAGAACAAACCCAGCACCAGAACAAACCCAGCACCAGAACAAACCCAGCACCAGAACAAACCCAGCACCAGAACAAACCCAGAACCAGAACAAACCCAGTACCAGAACAAACCCAGTACCAGAACAAACCCAGCACCAGAACAACCCCAGAACATCAGTGAACCTCCTCCATGTTTGACTGCAGGGAGGCTGTTCTTCATTTCTTTTCCTGTAAACACAGAGTTAATGTGATTCACCAAAAAGCTCCAGTTTGGTCTCTTTTCTTTGACTTTCTCAGACAATTCTCTGCTTTTGGACCGTCGTTGACTCGTTTCGACTGTCGTTGACTCGTTCCGACTGTCGTTGACTCGTTCCGACTGTCGTTGACTCGTTTCGACCGTCTTTGACTCGTTCCGACCGTCTTTGACTCGTTCCGGCTGTCTTTGACTCGTTTCGACCGTCGTTGACTCGTTTCGACCGTCGTTGACTCGTTCCGACCGTCTTTGACTCGTTACGACCGTTGTTGACTCGTTTTGACTGTCGTTGACTCGTTCCTACTGTCGTTGACTCGTTCCGACCGTCGTTGACTCGTTCCGACCGTCGTTGACTCGTTCCGGCCGTCGTTGACTCGTTCCTGCTGTCGTTGACTCGTTCCTGCCGTCGTTGACTCGTTCCTGCCGTCGTTGACTCGTTCCGCCTGTCGTTGACTCGTTCCTGCTGTCGTTGACTCGTTCCTGCCGTCGTTGACTCGTTCCGCCTGTCGTTGACTCGTTCCTGCTGTCGTTGACTCGTTCCTGCTGTCGTTGACTCGTTCCTGCTGTCGTTGACTCGTTCCGCCTGTCGTTGACTCGTTCCGGCCGTCGTTGACTCGTTCCGGCCGTCGTTGACTCGTTCCGGCCGTCGTTGACTCGTTCCGGCCGTCGTTGACTCGTTTCGTTGACTCGTTCCACCTGTCGTTGACTCGTTCCGACTGTCGTTGACTCGTTCCGACTGTCGTTGACTCGTTCCAACTGTCGTTGATTCGTTCCGCCTGTCGTCGACTCGTTCCTGCTGTCGTCGACTCGTTCCTGCTGTCGTTGACTCGTTCCGACTGTCGTTGACTCGTTCCGACCGTCGTTGACTCGTTCCTGCTGTCGTTGACTCGTTCCGCCTGTCGTTGACTCGTTCCGACTGTCGTTGACTCGTTCCGACTGTCGTTGACTCGTTCCGACAGTCGTTGACTCGTTCCGACGTTCCGACTGTCGTTGACTCGTTCCGACTGTCGTTGACTCGTTCCGACTGTCGTTGACTCGTTCCGACTGTCGTTGACTCGTTCCGACTGTCGTTGACTCGTTCCGACTGTCGTTGACATGCTTCAACTGTCGTCTGTGTGATTTACCAAAAAGCTCCAGTTTGGTCTCACCTGTCCACAGGACATTTTCCCAGAAGGATTTTTTGTTCAGGTGTGTTTTGTCTTGTTCAGGTGTGTTTTGTCTTGTTCAGGTGTGTTTTGTCTTTCTTGTGTCTGTCTTCCAGTAGAGGCTTCTTCTGGGTCTCCTACCATAGAGCCTCTTTCATTGAGCGACGGATGGGACGCGTTGAAATAATTGTTCCTTGTGTCTGAAGGTCAGCTTGAATCTGTTCAGCAGTTGTCCGAGGTTCTTCTGCCTCCATTCCAACAATCCTTCGCTGCATCCTTTCATCCATAATTCTCTTGCGGCCACTTCTTGGAAGGTTGGCTACCGTACCATGAGCCTTAAACTTCTTTAGAACATTTCTCACAGTGGATACAGGAACATGAAGGTCTCTGCAGATGGACTTGTAGCCTTCAGATCGTCTGTGCTTTGCTACAATCTTTTCTTTGACTTCCTCAGACGATCCTCTGCTTTTCTTTCTTTTGTCCATGCTCAGTATGGTCATGTGACTCACAACAGCAGAATGGGGGGGTTGCTCCTTTTAAACTGGTTGGATGACTGATTACTAGATTGCTGTCACCTGTAAACTCACCACAGGTGAGTTCAAGGTGAACGACCTGCTTGAAATTCATTTATTCTTTGTAAATCTACAAGGGTGTCAAAATCTTTGTCACAGCATTTTCTTTGTAATCTATTATTTAAAATGTAATATTAAGTTCTGATTAAAAAACAAAGTTCCTGTACTATTATTAGTTTAATAAAGAATTTGAGATGCCAAATACTTTCGTCAACTTATTTTGCAGACATTTGGAGTTGTTGGGTCTTTATGTGCCAAAAGTGCTGCACAGCAGAGAAGGGAGCGCACGTGCAAACGTGACCATCTCAATCACGAGCTGCTAAGCTTTCCAGGAAGTGGTTGGTAGATCTCAACTTTTTTTTTTTTTTTTTTTATGTTGTGGGCACAGATGCACGCTGTATATTTGTGAGCAAAAAAAAAATCTGGCTTTATTTGTATTCATGAGGGAGTGAAGATGAGCTGGAAGTGTGGCAGCTGATCATCCTGAAAAACAACATTTTACTATAAAAGGTAGTAAAAAAACACAACAGCAGCAGGTTTCTGCTGCATTTCAAACGCGCCTGTTAAGCCCAACTTGTTTGATATTTCTTTCCAAACTGAAGCTTCTTCCCTCTTTGTGTCTCAGTACGTCTTTAAACTTGCGTTTGGAGGCTACAGGAAGGTGGGGCATCGGCTTCCCCTCCATTGTCTTTGTTGCCCGTCGGGTTATTTGCAACTGGATGGGCTCAGGTGTCGTCACAGAGGGCGGAGCCCGAGCTGAACGGCACCGAGCTGTTTCTGGGGCCACGCAGCACCATGTGACCACATCTTATCCGGAAGGCCGCCGAGGCTGTTTTAATCAAGTCACTTGGCTACTGATGCACCTTAACTCTGGGACCTGCATTACAATGATCACGTCCAGAATTATAGGTAGGGGTGCACGATAACTATCTATCGGCCCAATAACAGGAAACTATGACGTCATTCCCGATAACTCCGATATCACGACGAATAGCCCCGATAACATTTATATTTCTGTCAACACATCAGTGTCTCGCTCCCTCGCAGTGAATGTTATGTTCAAGTGACATCGGCATAATCAGAAAAATGATTACTCAATCAGGAAAATCAAGAATACCCCCTCATGCCAGAAAACAACTGGTTAACTCGGTTCATAATTTTAGTAGTTGCTGACTTTAATTGATATTCACAGTATTCTTCATGTTACACATAAAAAAGAAAAAAAAAAATAGAAAATGCTGAAAGAAAGACGAGACTAGCAAACGAGGGAGGGAACGTGGGAATTTACGTTACACCTTGAATGCAGCCTGCAGCACAGCGCTGATCACAACAAACATGGCGGCGTGGAACTTGGTTAAAGTTTCCAGAAGAAGATAGTTTGGTGGTTATTTGTGACGAATCCTCCGAGTGAATTCTACGAGGAGGGAAGCACAAGCTTTAATACGTAAAACCTGATCAGCCACCTACAACATAACAATCACTTCCATGGAGTTTTGGAATCACACTAATGTGAGCTAACGGAAGCTAATGCTAACGTGTGCAAGCCAACAGCAGTCTCCCCTCCCCTCATCTCTCTCATCTAAAGCTTCCATGATATTAAAAAACAAAAAAAAAAAATCACCAAACCTCATTTACTTTAATTAAAGGTATTAATTTAAATGGAACCACAAGTCAAAATCCTTTAAATGTTAATCTTTTTGTAATTCTGATGCATGTATTTCCATCAGTTCAAGGAGCCTTTATTTTTTATATCAGTCAGTAATGAACCTTATTTAAGTTAATGTGAGATATTCAAATAGGTTTGTTTGATATTTTTATGAAGATGTTTGAGAGGCTTGACAATAGTTTTTATTGGAAAAAATAAATATCTGTTCATTTAAAAAGTCAAAACTATTTTTGATTTTGTTCATAGTATTGATGTAATGATCTTAGGTATATGTGTGTTATCAGTATCGGCTTTTAGGAGCTGAAAGTTATCGGTATCGGTTTTAAAAATACAGTTATCGTGCATCACTAATTATAGCACCTGTGAATGACGTGCTGAGGAACCTTTAGCTGTTGTTGAGCTTCTGTCCATCTTGAGAGGTTTTCAAGTAACGTAGACTAAACCAGCCAGGAAAGAGGACAAAAATAAAGCTAAGAATGCCCATCCATATGTGTGTCAGATGATTCTGCAGCTGTTTTATTCCTGTAATCCCTGTTCAGTTTCAAATAGGGTCGTGTCCCAATTTGTGAAGCTATAAATACGCCAAAGTCAAACATGCTTAGACCAGCAGAAAAGAAAAACACATTTCAAACTACAGCACAAAAGATTAAAAAAAAAAAGAAGGGATATTTCAAGTGTTGGTACTTTGGTGCAAAAGATGTCAATGGCCAGTTAATAATGTCATGTGACGTGGACGGCTAACGGCTAACGAACAGAACAGCATTCTTTTTCATTTCTAAAGAGGAAGCTAAATGCATCCCTTCACCTGTACCTGCATTGGTCATGATCCCAGAAAGACCAGGAATGACTCAGAGACTTCAGTCATTTCCTGGATCTCTTATTAAACCAGATCTCTACACCTTAACAGGGTTACTCTGGATGCTGCTGTGGCACAAATGTAATCAGAAACAGAGAATATTTCTTCATTGGATAAAAAAAAAAAAGATAAAATGATGAAGTTAGTTTGCTGTTTGTATTTGTACCCGTTCTAATCTATAGATCCAAAAGGAAAAGCAGACTTGTACTTCAGGAATACGTCAGCTTAAACATACTGATTTCTGAATGAAATCCAGCAGCATGACAGCCAAGGGCAGTAAAATTATATTTGTGCCCAGACATTCACTCATGTCTCTTCTCTTATTTATTCAGAAAATATAGATTTATGAGTCCTCAGAGTTAGTTAGGAATGTGGACGAGACATTTGTGCTGCTCTGCTCCTAAATTTATTTCCCTCTGACCTTAAATTCATTCCACCCATCACAGTGGCCACGGTTACATGATGTTTTTTAATTCGGAATTAATTATTCAGAATTAAATAATTCAGAATTAAAGTACTTTCCTTCGAGTTTACATGGAAATAGTAATTCCAAATTGAGGTTTACATGGAAAACACGTTTGATCGGGTTTATCCAGTTCAGCTTAAGGTCTGGGGGTTGGGAAGGGTTCTGATTGGATGGGGGGGGACGTCTTTACGTATTTACGTCTACCGGAAGAAAACAAACTTACTCGATTAGCAACAACATGGAGGACTACATTATTAGCATCCTTTTTGGATTTGTTTTGATTTTATTTTTGAAGCAGCAGCACGACAACATCATGTAGATGATTTTCTTTCTAAAACAAGCCCAGCGCGGAATATAAGCGTCATGGCGACAGACGGGCAAGAGAACTAGCATGGCAGAAAGACCGGAACTAATTTAAATGAATGTAAACATGACTGCGGAATTATTCTATTCTGATTTAAAATCAGAATAAACCAGCCACTTACTTCAGAATTAAGTTTAATTCGGAATGGACATTTTCATTCGGAATAAGGTGTTCACATGGTAATTTTTCATCTTTTTAAATCAGATTTAATTTTAATTCTGAATTAAAGCGGAATTAAACATCCCATGTAAATGCACTGATTCATGAAACCGGATAAGTAATCTTCTAAAAGTCAACCTGATGTAGCAGGTCACCGGCTGTATGTGGAAAAAAGTTTATTTCATTGAGACCCAACGCTGGAATTCCTTTTTAAAATGACACTGAGCATCAGAGGGGCGTTAAATGAGAAGAAAAATAAATCTATATTAAATAAGAGGCTGTATCATACTTTCAACTGTAATCAGAATGATATAATTATCTCTGCCTGGGCTCAGTCACGAGAGCATCCTCATAACGAACCCGTCATGGAGTGAAGACTTGTTGAGACTTGATTCTGTCCCCGGTGTAAAAACAAAGCCTGAACGTTCAGCTCGCATGTTGGGAAGGAAAAAAAAAACAAACAAAAACACGGCATAGATCAGTGACATTACCGTCACGCTGAACCTGAAGAGGACACGTTCACTTCTTACCTCCGGTGCGGCCGAGGACCCACCTGCACCGCGGGGTGCAGGCTGCCCTCATTGTTGAGGAGGTGAGGCAGGTGGTGGTAAATGTTCGGTACCCGGAGAGGTTTCCTGTCCGCCAGATCCTTCAGCAGTTTCTGAGTCTCGTCTGAAAACGGATCCAAACAGAAGCAGTTACGCTGAGCCCAGTTTGATCTGGATGGTAGCAGGAAGGAAACAACTCTGCAGGACCTCGTCTACCACTTATACAGTCATGGAAAAAATTATAAACCACCATTTTATCTTCACTTTCTTGTTCATTTTAATACCTGGTACCACTAAACGTCATCATGTGACTAAAATGCATTGAATGCATAAAAGCAGTGTTTTTGGCAGTACAACGCCATAGCTATTGATGTAAAAACTTAAGTGATTTAGGTTATAATTAGGGGTGCTCCGATCGATATGCATATGATCGGGATCGGTCAGAATTGTCATTAAAGCCGATCAAAAGAGCCGATCAAAAACGCTCTATTCTCGTGCGCATACACTGTGTATAGACCTTTTCGGGCCAGCCCCCCAGAAGTACCCCGTCCGCCATTGCTGGGTTGTGCTACAGAGCGACACTTTCACCGACTCGCAGATTAACCAGTGTTTTTCTCTTTCTACAAATATATATTTTTATAATGTCGAGTCGGTCGAGTGGGAATACATGTTCCGTCATAAACTGTGCCAACAATGGCGTGAAAATTCAACAATGGAAGAAGAAAGTATGTGAAATACACAAGCCTTTACTGCACGAAGACTGCCTTGTTTGCAGAACAAGAAGTTAGGAAGACGTGGGTGAAAAATATCAACAGAAAGGACTTTGTTCCAAATGAATACAGCCGGGTGAGTTTTCGTTAACATTCAATCTCGTACTACTCATAGTCTCGCTGAGAGTCCCGGACGATTCTGGCCGAAAGAACAGCAGTATGAGGCTACTGTAGCCCTCGGTACTAGCACAAGCCTATAAATCAATGAATCAATGAATGAATTAGGAGAATGATTAAATAAATTAAATATAACATTAACACATAGCCTAATTTACTGCTAGCGTTAACGTTACAGCAGCATAATCTTTATGGCTTGTTGACGTTAGTTATAGCCAGCGTTGCAGCGTTCCACAGTTTTTAGTGTTTGATTATGGGAATAGATCATGATATTTCCATAACCAATCATTAAAAACAGCGATAAACTACCTTCATCTGTAACTGGAGGCCACTGCCTAACATCATCAATCCAAGACATGTCTGCGTTATCAATAACAGATGCTCCACGCTGCTGTGTTTGGGTTAGTTGGTGGAGCACCGCACACTCCAGTTATGGCGGGGCCACTAGGGGGCGCATGTCCACAATTTTCAAGTCAAATAGGTCTAAGACAGCAAGAAACAAAGGGAAATAAATACGATCGGTGATCGGTATCGGATCGGCCGATATTGATTTCAGTGATCGGTGATCGGTGATCGGCCCCAAAAACCCTGATCGGAGCACCCCTAGTTATAATCAAGAAAACCATGGAAAATGGTAAGATATCAGCTCTTAAATAAAACTCTTATGAGCAATCTTTGTGGTTATCGTTATGTTTGTCCAAACAAATGTACCTTTAGTTGTACCAGGCATTAAAATGAACAAGAAACTGAAGAAAACAAGGGGGGTCTAATCATTTTTTCCATGACTGTATAAGCTAATATGTTGTATAAATGTCCTTCTGACCTCGTAGTTTGTTTTTTTTTTTTTGTCTCAATTAAGAAAATCTGGAGAAACAAAAATAACTGCCATCATGAAAAAGTTAGTAAAACATAGCTTTAGGAGCTTTCTAAACAAATCTCTCATAAATCCACCTCTTCCAGCTTCTGAAGGGTGAAAACTCTTTTGACTGTCACAAATATTTATGAGTTAAATTATCTTATGACTGCTGTGTTTCAGCCAGCTCGACTCTCTGATTATAAAACCCTGCCAGGTCTGGAAATCTGAAAAACAGTCGTGGAAAAGGCCGGATTTATTTCCTTTTCGTGAAAAACTTGGTTCTCTCTCAGTGAGGTACTTTCCCCACAACATTTACTCTGAATGAAAAAGATTCAGTTTTGATCACAACACGATGTTTTAATGTCTGTAAACCCAATAAAAGGGGAAGAACAGAGAAATCCTTGGTGGCATCAAGGAGCACAAGATGTTTTTCATTTAAATCTAATCAACATTCCAACGAAAGGAGGAACGCTTAATTAAAACGTTTGGGGATTTTAGCAGCATGGACGAGCGCCCGACAGACTTCAGACGGAGCGCACGCCTCTCCGTGTGCACGTTTGCAGGCGCCGGTTACCTGAGAAGCTGATGAGGGCGTCTTTGCTGTTGTTGGTTTCGGCGATGGCTCGTCTGAACTGCTCCAGGACATTGTTGAGTTCAGAGGAGCGCTGCAGCGTCCTGTGCTCCGCCACACGGAGGCGCTCTTTCAGGGCATGAAACTCCCGCTGGTACGCTATCAGCTTATCTGCGGGGGGGAAAAAAAAAAACAATCAAAACACCCCGACAGGTGACGGCACGTGGAGGAGAAGTCGGGTTCAAGGTTTGATACAACTTCTTTCAACTGTCAGTTGCAGCTTTCATCTATTTCTTTACTGGGCTACTTAAATGGACAAAACTGAAAAAAAAAAAAAAAAAACTTTTTTTGTGGCACTAGTGGCCTTAATTTATTGTGAGAGAACAGAGAAGGCATGTTTTTGAAATATATGTAGTATTTTGAGTAGGGCTGGGCAAGTTAATGCGTTATCATCGAGTTAACGCATTATTTTATTAACGCAGACATTTATTTTATCGCGCGTTAACGCATGTTGCTCACATGCTTTTGTTTTGAAAAGTCTGTTACTGGCTGCTGCGGAACCAGAAGACAATTAGCAGGTAAACAAGGAAAAGCTAAAACAGACATGGAGAACGGTAAAAATCCGTGAACTTTACAGTTCAGGTAGCAACTCAGGTAGAAATATTAACAATTCTGTCTAAAAAAAAAAATATTCTGGACTGCAACCAAACGTTTGTGGTCATTCCTCCATGTTCCATCAGATCTGCTCCATGTGTTCACTGTCCTGCTGTTCTCTAGCTGGTTACTGCAGTGCGGCTCCATCTAGTGGCTCAGATGTGTAATGACAACAGAAAGTCCAGTCCTCCATTATAAAACTAATTCAGTTCTGTGGCCCGTTTTTTAAATTTCGTATTTTTGATCCAAGTCTAAAATTGAAATATAAAAAAACAGGATTTTTTTCCTAATTTTTTTGTGTTACATAAAAAAATTTAAAAAATGTAATAAAATGTCACTTTTTAATTTTTTTAATTTTTGATTGACAATTGAAAATGGAAATATTGAATGATACACAGATTGGTAAAGTTACAGAACTTTAACATGGACATTTTCATTTTAAAGTTCTCCCAGACGGAGGATTCAACAGAAACAAGGTTATTTGTAACAACTGACAAGTTGAACTCCCCGTTAAAAGTTTCTGCTGTTACCTCAGAAATTACCTGTTTTAATGTTCTGATTGTGCTGAGACACAATCATTTTGATGGATTTTGTTTGTAGACTTTTTTTTTTTTTTTTTTTTATAAAAACAGGATGACATTAATGTCCTGGCAGTGGCAATAAGCTTCATTTTATTTAAAAATTATGAAGATGAGATTTACACTAAATATGTGTTACTGACAAGTTCTGATGTTAAAAGTGTTTGAACAACAAATGTTATGACACTTTAGTTCATATGGCAGCAGAACATTTAAATAAAAGTGACCTTTACACTACTTTTGAATTCATTATTTGAGTTCGGGTATACAATGTGATTAATCGCGATTAACAATTTTAATCGTTGCCCAGCCCTGGTTTTGATATGTATGTGTTCAACAAGCAGCCAACAGCTTGGCTGCGGTTTTCCACTTTCTAACCATCTTCCTTTGTGGCACAGCGTGACGCCGTTGACATGACAGGATGCCTTAACGTAACGTCTCTTTTCCTTTCTTACTCTCATTCTCAGTACCAGGTGCAAACGCAGGACGTCACATTTACTGTTAGTTAGCTGCTTCTTTAGCTTAGGTGTCACTTAATAAGAACATGACCACCTGTGAAACCTTCAACCTTGAAAGCGCCTCTTATGAAAGAAAAAAAAGATGAAGCACCTGTTCAGTCTGTTGGTCACGTGACCACTGTGTCAAACTGTTCATATTGAAGGATGAAGGACTGTTGATTTGGGCGAAAGATGAAGGACATCCCAACGATTCCTTCACGAAGGTGATCTATTGTCTGTAGACCAAAATCACGCAGTGTACAGAGTAGAGCTGAGCGATTTTATCGATTCTGCGATATATATCGATATTTTATTTCCCCAGAGAGTATCGATTTTTCAGCCGCGGGTATCGATATTCTAAGCTTCTTCCAAACCCCCGTGTCCCACCTTTAAAAGCTTGAAAGCAACAATTTGCACTGTTTAAATAAATGAAACTATTTTTCTCAACAAATCTTTTATTCATTTTGTCCAGCATTTGCAAGCTGCCTGTCAGCCATATAATGTGTAATTGATGCTTTCAGTTCAATTAATTCAAACAAAGTCATTGGAACACTCACAAGATGTCACCAAAATCACTTTGTCCACTTAAAATCTTTTGAAAAATGATGTAAATGTATTGTAAGATGAATATCGATATATGTCGTATCGTGAGCCGAATATCGTGTATCGTATGTATCGCTACAGCCCTAGTACAGGGTCATAAGCAAATTTAAAGCTGTCAGATGATCGGTATCGATGTTTATTTTTTATAGCTGAACTTCAGTGCAAAAATGTGTTTTTCCTCTCAGAAACTGTTGTGCACTTTAAAAAAAAATGTGAAAGCTACTGTACCTCTGTACCTACCTGTTTTTGCTGCGCTAAAATGTATGTTTGTGACAGTTCAGCTAAATGTCCTTTCAAAATAAAGTTGAAAAGTAAGCAATGAAATTTTTGTCAAACTTTTCAGAGAATAACTGAAAACATACTTCATTATGGTATATCGTAATATATATATATATATACACATATATATATATATATATATATATATATATATATATATATATATATATGCTTTTTTCCACATCGCCCAGCACTACCTCCGACCACAAAGAAACGGCTCAGAGCTTGTATGTCTTCACTTGTATCTTGTGATCTTGCAAAGCTCACTGCAATCCATCTGGTTCACGAGGTAAGCGTTTAAATCTTTACAGCATAGCATCGATCCAAGGTTTTAGTTGTCAGTGAAGTTTGTAATGCCGGTATTAGCAATAAAGGCTTGATTTGGTTCTCAAATTTACTGGGAGAAAAACATCTAAGGCGAGTAAGTAAGTGCGTGTGTGCTGGAGAGGTTGGGCTGTGGCCTCTGATCTTCATCACGTCATGTTGCAGACCTTCACTACAACAACAACAACAAAAACCAGACTCCCTTTATCTTCCCATCTCCATCGCTGAGCTTTTTGTCCGTCCGAGCTGGACCAACTCTTCTTTTACACAGAGCCATGTTGTTCCTGCTGAGGTTTAACGCACAGACAGATGCTGCCATTCGGCCCAAACCTCGACAAAAGGACAACTTCAAACTAAAAACAAGACTTTCATCTTATTATAAGTCCTTTGATTGTTGGACGCTGCCGAAATGAAAACAGCCCCACAGTGCATGGAAACATCAGACACTGACGGACACAAAAAGTAGATAAGGTTTCCACTTAAGTAAACGTTTACCGTGCACGGGTCCATTAAATCATGAAACTGACTGTATTACTGGAGTGTGTTAATGGACCAGTATGGAGATCTGCCTTCATCACTATTATCCCCCCAAACTGTTAACCTATGGAGGGAAAAACCTTAAACTGACACACCTACGCGGTTGTTTTACAGCCCTCTTCAGGACTGTATTTCTGAACGGGTGTGCAAAATGCATTAAATAATTAGATCTAACTGAAGTCTGGAGAACATCTATTAAATCTCATTATTCTTCTCTGCTCTCTCGCTCCATAACCGGCGGCGGAAGAGCTTAATGGCTCTACTCCGGCTCTGAGCTTTACAGCGTCTCCTCTCTGACTCCCGTTTTTGGATTCGGCCTCTTTTCCGGTATTTTCTCAGAGCGTCAAACGATCTTTCTCTCCTCTGGTTCCACAGCCATCCCACTCCGGTGATATTTTGTTTCATCCTTGATTCTTTTTCCTCGGATTACTTTATTATAAAAGCTTAACTGGTAGCTTTTAAAACTGAAGTTATTACAATAATTCTCATAAAGTTGAGAACTTCTCTTTTTGGCATCTAAATCCACCGACCGATCGACTGAGCTGTGATCTTCATGGCTGCAGCCACACAGAGTGGCACCGCTCCATTCAGCATTCTTCCATCCAACATTTTAATTCAGTTTGTTTATCTTGAATTGGTTACACAAGCATGCGCATGTTATCTGCTGGATTACAGGAATTGTTTTGTTCGTCCGAGTTATTTTTATGGTTGCAAATCTCTTCTTGGTGCAGTAAAAAGCCCGATAGAGTTGAGGACTCTGAAAACGAGACCGCGATAAAATATCAGTTTCAATTTCATTCAACGGAATTATTTGGGAATTTTCTTTATTCTTTTTCTGTTTTTGCTTTTTTCTTTTTCACAATTACATATTTCAGATCATCTAACAATTTTTGATATCAGACAAAAAAAACCCCACATTACTCTCAGACTGTAAAACCAAGATATCCCTCAAATAAAACCTGTCTGACAACAGGAAGTTGGCTAAAAGAGCAACACATCAGGCCCGATCTTCCGCCAGATCTCCTAAAGCCGTTATTAAGGGATAGCGGGTAGCGGGAGGGGCGTTTCCCCGCTAAGAACGCAATCTTCCACCTAGCTAAACCCGCTATCCCACCTGCGCTACCTGCTACATTATCCATAGGAGTGTTTAGGACGTTCCACCTGTTAGGCCAATCAGTGCGTCAGCAGCCATTGCCTTAAAGAGCAGGTTGCGGTACCCGCTAACCGCTAACTGCTATGGAGCGTCTTTTCATCCAGATCAGAGCAGCTCGTCTGGGACTCTGCTGTAGAGCTTCCTCCTCTTCCTTCCTCCTCCTCCTCTGCACTGATATATATATATATATAAATATTTTTACACAGACAATTCCTATCAGCTACCTGAAAGTCCCAGATAGTCGGTGTCCTCCCAGTAAACACGCTCTGGTCGTCTGTGGTTTAACTGGCGAGGAAGCCATTTACGACGATCTCTGCCATTTTCTCAGGGGTTCAGCTAAATCACGCTTTTATACAAGAGTTAATTCCAGAGGTAGAGACGTTTGTGCACGTCCACATGTGACCAGGTGGACGCGCATTGATGCCATTTGACATGCGGATTGCTAAACCCGTGATCGCAAGATACCGAGTTTGCGTAAAAGGACAAAAGACACGCCCATTGCCACACCTACAAAGTGAGTAAAGGAGTCGGCGTAACGGGTAGCGGCGTTAGCAAGCGGAAGGTTGCATTAGCGGAGATTCCTATACCCGCAATTTGAGGGTAGCGGCTTGTGGTGACGCGTAAGGGGAAGTGTACGATCGGGGCCATCATGTCCAGATCTAAAGAAATTCAAGAACAGTTAAGAACAAATGTTATGAAGTCATTTCTAAGGCTTTGGGACTTCAGCAAACCACACTGAGAACCATTATCCACGACTGGAGAAGACCTGGAACAGTGGTGAACCTTCCCAGGAGTGGTCGGCCCACCAGAGATCACCAAAGAGTCCAAAACAACATCTAAAGCTCTGCTGGCCTCGCTGGCCTCAGGTAGGGTCGCTGTTTATGATTCAACAATCAAAAAAAATATGACATCCATGGGAGGGTTCCAAAGCAAAACCCCCCGCTGTCTCACATTTTCAAAAAAAAAAAAAAAGGTGGTGGACGGTGGAAAAGATGGTAGGGTGATGGTCTGGGCCCCTTTGCGGCTCCAGGTCCTGGATGACTTGCTGTAGTTGATGGAACCATAAATTCTGTTCTCTACCGGAAATCCTGAAGGAAACAACCGGCCAGCAAGTCTTAATTTTGGGTTCTACAGCAGAACAATGACCCAAAATACACCAGCACACCAACAAAGAGAGAAAAAAACAAAACAGAAACAGAATGAGCAGACCACTTCAACATCTTCAAAGTGCAGACTTGAATCCAACTGAGATGCTGAAATAAATAAGACATCCAAGAAAGTAATGATGAAAGACACAAGGAAGAGAAAATGAGAGAATGACAATGTTTAAACAAGCAGTCGATGATGCACGTGTTCCTAATATGGTTTTTGTTGTGTTTGTTATGATGCTGCACTGTGATAAAACTGAATGAGAGGCAGTCCAACCAACAACAACACAAACGTGTGAATTTCACAGTTTAATTGTAGGAAATTGATAGGAGTGCACGATAACTATCGGACCGATAACAGGAAATTATGACGTCATCCCGATAACTCCGATATCATGACGAATAGCCCCGATAACATTTATATTTTGTCAACACAGCAGTGCCTCGCTCCCTCTGAGCCTTGAATGACCAGCAGTGAATGTTATGTTCAAGTAACGTCGGCATAATCAGAAAAACGATTACTCAATCAGGAAAATCAAGAATACTAAAAATAGAAAAGGCTGAAAGAATGACTAGCAAACGAGGGAAGGTCGGAATTTACGTTACACCTTGAACGCAGCCTGCAGCACAGCGCTGATCACAACAAACATGGCGGCGTGGAACTTGGTTAAAGTTTCAGAAGAAGATAGTTTGGTGGTTATTTGTGACGAATCCTCCGAGTGAATTCTACGAGGAGGGAAGCACAAGCTTTAATATGTAAAACCTGATCAGCCACCTACAACATAACAATCGCTTCCATGGAGTTTTGAAATCACGCTAACGTGAGCTAACGGAAGCTAATGCTAACGTGGGCAAGCCAGCAGCAGTCTCCCCTCTCCCTCATCTAAAGCTTCAATGACATAAAACAAAAAAAAAAAATCACTGAACCTCATTTACTTTAATTAAAGGTATTAATTTAAATGGAACCACAAGCCAAAATCCTTTAAATGTTCATCTTTTTCAGTTAGTAATTCTGATGCATGTATTTCCATCAGTTCAAGGAGCCTTTATTTTTATATCAGTCAGTAATGAACCTTATTTAAGTTAATGTGAGATATCAAATAGGTTTGTTTGATAGCTTTAAGAAAATGTTTGAGAGGCTTGACAATAGTTTTTCAATGGAAAAAACAAATATCTGTTCATTTAAAAAGTCAAAACTATTTTTGGTTTTGTTCATAGTATTGATGTAATGATCTTAGGTATATGTGTGTGTTATCGGTTATCTGTATCAGTTAAAAAAAAAAAAACAGTTATCGTGCATCCCTAGAAATGGATGATCTTAGTCAAGACTAATTCTGTACTAAGATTCGACCCTGTAACCGTTACTGTACTCAGACTGTCATTAATCTCTCTGCTCCTCAAAAACCCAGCGATCTGGACCTCGTCCAGCCTCGCTGTCGCTGCTGCTGACAGCGAGCTCACGGCTGCTGATGAGGGACTTGTGCAACCTGCTCGCAGGGCTCAATACCCGGATTTAGTTGTTAAATCAAAGCTCTACATTTCCAGATTACTGCCACTTTTGAAACGCACAGCTGCAAACTTGAAGGAGACATCACGCCCACGTCGTTCCCTGAATCATCCGGCACACTTCGGTCGAAAGACGACGGTCATACGCTGCAGCGCCTCTGTTTTCAGAGGCCAGTTTCAGGGAGTGGAGGGAGACACTCGACTCCATTCATCCACCGCACAGCTTTGAGCTCCCTTTCAAGCAAATATGTGGACACGGATTAGCTCAGCAATCCTCGAGGTAAGTTACATCATCTGAGAAGGGAGAGTATTGATCCTGGGGGCCCCCACCGGCAGAAACTGATGTGAAAACACCGGACTCCAATCTGAGTTCAGCTGTCGGACGGTTGTCACCGCGATCCTCCTGGTGGTGACGACTGTTAGCTGAACCCGTTGGTTTTTGTAATGACATGCATTCAGTAACAGCCAGAAACCTTTAACTGGGAAAGAAAAAGAAGCTAACTATGAATAAACATATAGTTCTCTACTAGTGCTGGGCGATATGGAAAAAATCATATATCACGATATGGACTATTTTATATCACGATAACGATATATATCACGATATACCATAATAAAGTATTTTTCAGTTATTCTCTGAAAAGTTTGACAAAAAAATTCATTGCTTACTTTTCAACTTTATTTTGAAAGGACATTTAGCTGAACTGTCACAAACATACATTTTAGTGCACCAAAAACAGGTAGGTACAGAGGTACAGTAGCTTTCACATTTTTTTTAAAGTGCACAACAGTTTTTGAGAGGAAGTTCAGCTATAAAAAATAAACACAAATTATTTTTAGAGTATATAAAGTGTCTAAAGTAAACATCAGGGTAGAAGAGAACTCTGTTTAAGGCATTAACCATGAATAAAAGTGCAAACATAAAAGGCTACTTTGTAGAAGTAGATATGTTTCTATCAAATGTATCGTTGCAGGTTATTTAATTACATATTTGCTGTAATAATTGATAAAATTAGGTTAGAAACGATAGAAACGATAGAAGAGAAATGGCACGATACACACTTTTCTATCGCCCTCACGATATGTATCGTCATATCGCCCAGCACTATTCTCTACCATAGACAACTGTTATACAACTGTAAGAACTGTCATATAACCAAAGGAATGGCATATTTGAATCCCCGTGGTGCAGCTGCTGCTAATTTGCTCCAAACGTACTTCAGCTTTCATCCATATTCTGTTACACAACCCAAGGACCCTGAACTGAGCGGTCCTTAGACTTGTTTAGGCTACTGAAAACTATGTGCACATGCATCATGTATGTCTGGAGACCCCAAATTGGTGCACCTGCTAGCAATTGTGTGCAAAACACAGCACTTAATCAAGCTGTCATCTCTTGAATATATGAACATGTTAGAGTTTATTGAGCAGATCTGAAACTTCACAATAATAAACTCTTTTATAGACTTAAAAACACTTCAGGTACAACAGAGTTTACTTATTTGTAGGGCCGACATGAAGCATCTTCTCTGAATTCACATCTACTGGAGAAAGAGGGTGATGACAGTTGAGATGTGTTGAACAGTCCATGACCAACTGCGTCCACGCTAGGGTTGGGCATCATTTGGATTTTAACGATTCCGATTCTCTGTTTCGATTCCGACTCAAAACGATTCTCGATTCTCATTCTTTGATGTGTAGGTCAACAGATCGTAACTTATCTAACAGTAGAATTTTTTCATTTAAAAAAAACTGAGAAGGGAAGGAGCCTTTTCACCACATCGGCTGTTACTTTTCTGTGGCGCTGGTGTGTTTGCTCCACTGTAATTTTACTCCTCAGCCAACGTGAATGGGGGGTCACGTTGTTTGTTCGGTTTGGGAAAAGGAATAAAAATGTCCCTCCAAACGTTCTGGACACCTCGAGTCACTGTTGCAGGTCCCCAGCAGCAATATTTCACCATGACGTTATTATAGTATAATATTAAAACTGATGATACACATCAGAAATATAGCAAATTAACACAGTCCTTAACGCAGGAGCAGAAAGTTTGTCCGACCTAGCAACAGTAACTAGGAAGGGGGCGGTGCTTAACGAAAGGTCAATTAAATACGGTACACTCGTTTATTTTTGTGATGTCATGCAGGTGAAGGTGTTTTGCCAAATTAGTCGTGCTCCCTCCTTTGGCAGTAACACGCTTCCCGCAGGTGTTGCACTGCGCCAGGTAGCCGTCATTTCCCAGGACTGAAATGCAGCCAAACTCCAGAGCGGCGTCTCTTGGGATCCATGTTGTGGCGAGTGAAGTCCCGTCAGCGACGGACGTGACGTCGACACTAGCGCGGAGTTGAGAACGCCGGGCGGAGTAACATCAACAAACTAGTGCAGTAAATCAAAACAAAACAAAAATAGCGTGGACATTTAGGAACCGAAAAAAGGAATTAAAATTCAAAAATCTTCTAAACCAGCCATTCCCAAACTTCAGAACACCAAGGTCCAGTTTGAAATGTGAAAAATCTCCTCAGTCCACCGAAACCTTTAATCACAACTGTGATCAACATCCAGGACCAGGAACCATGATCCGATATTAATGTGAGGGGTCAACAAATAAGGTGACACTTGTCATATTAAGTTAAGATGACAGTAGAATAACACTTAACTGGTTTGTTTTATTACTTCTTAATGTTTTTAAATCATGTCGTTAATATTTACCAGTAATTAAAAACATATTTAAAAAAAAAAATCAAGGATTTAAATCATATTTGTTTAATTTTAATGACCTCTCACGGCCCACCTGCAGTATCGCGACGGCCCACCAGGGGGCCGCGGCCCACACATTGGGAATCATTGTTCTAAACGATTCCAGAACCAGACGTTAGGAACCGATTCCTACTTGGAATCGTTTTTCGGTGCCCAACCCTAGTCAACGCCACGTAACACTTGAGCGGAGACAACAAGCGCACCAACACACGTCGATAATGATGCTTGAGGCTGAGTAGTAATATTGATTCTTAATTATAAACTCTTGACAGGAGGTAAGCGATACTCCCTGAATAGTTTCTTGCACAGAAAATATACACCTTTATCCCTCTATCTTCTCTTCAATGCGCTGCAACATTTTCTCTTCACTTCTGGATCAGAGGAAAAAAAAAAAAAAAAAGAGTTGTGAGGTCAAGATAAGAAGCCACATCTCAAAAAGCCAGAATCATATTTGTCCTCTTGGCAACATTCAGACCATGATTCTTGATTTTAAGCTATTAAGCTTTTGTAAATTTATCCAATTGTTTTTGCAATTTTATTTTGTTGTATTTTATGTTATTTGCCTTCTTGTCTTACTGTTTATCTGTGTTAAGGACTACAGATGGAAATTAGCTTGGTGCTAAATCTGGTGCAGCCATCTTTTCAATGCCACTGCACACGGTCCTTTAAATAAATAAAATAAAAAAATAAAATAAAATAAATTTTGCTTCCTCGCTCACCGCGGCCTCATTGTTTCTCCTGACCTCCACCCACCGTTCCTCCCCTACTGCGCTGCAGGCGTCTACGAGCTCCTGAAACCGGCTGCGTGGTTTGTGGCAGAGCGTGTAGCACGAATGAACGCCTGGCCCCGCCCTGGCCCCACCCTGGCCCCGCCCACCCACCGCTGACTGCAGCGAGGCCCCGACCAGCCAGAGCTAACTCCATTTCTAGGAACTCAGAGGTTTCAGACGTGAAAGGATTTGTTGATTTACTCGTTATTTGTCTGACAGACAATCATTTGCAAATCACATGATCAGTTTCTGACGCGTGATAACTTGCATTCATTGCTTCCTGCGTTCGTGAGGTAAGCTGTTCCTCGTAATAATGAAACTATTACACTGGAAAATATTAGTGGTATGACAAAGCTGGAAATAAATTATAATGATGTAGCTGCCTAAACTGATCTCAGTGCAACGTTTTCTAATCCAAAGGCTGGAAACTGGGTGAAATTCGCCGTAAATATTCCTTTTTATATATAACAAGCTAAAAAAATAATCACAGTGGTGTCATAAGACTGGGTTAAAATTTATCAAAAATAAATAAAACAACATTCAATAAACGACCATGAACAGAAATCCATGCTTTCACTAGAAAATTTTCAGTTTAAATAGTTCAACATGTTTGAAGCAAAAGCCTTGTAAGCGATAATGTAAGCTAAAATAGCTGCTCATTATTGGCACTGAGGCCAACATGGTCATGTGACCCAGCTACATGCTGGATAGTTACATCTCTGCTAATGTGGATATTAAACCACAGTTTAGATTCGACACACACGGGGCAGACTTTTCCATTTCTATAGAACCTTTGTGAGTAAATCTGAATCTTAATGCGTCTTAATTCTTCTTTTCGGTTTCCTCAACTTTAACACAGCTCTCATTATGTTTCCAACCGCATTCACAAAATGTCCCGGCGTGTACAAGAGTCTTATGTCGCTGATTAATCAACTACTAGGGCCTGACAATAGGCATTTCTCTTCCCTCAGTCGGGAGAGAGAGAGAGACGCTTGTGTGCTGTCTGGGAATGCTGTCCAGAAGTCGAGAACAGGATCAGGCGAACAGAGAGCATTGTGGGTAGAAGTGAACAAAAGCATGTGGAGGGAGAACAATATTGATTGTTAACTCACTGACAGCTGAAGATGTCTGCTTAGACGGAGTAAAGACCATCTGAGTTACAGACAGGAGGCTGTGTGTGTGGGCTGTATCCCACTTTTTATTTTATTATTTTACTACCTTGTCAGGACTTTCTCTCCATCATGTAGACCAGCCTTTCTTAACCGGGGTGTCGTCAAAAAATGACCTATTCTGACATTTCATCTACAGCGGTACCTCTACTTACGAATGTTTCTACATATGAAGTTTTCAGGTTACGAAACGCCTCAAAGGGAAAATATCGCCTCTAGTTACGAAAGAAATTTCAGGATACGAAAGTCATAAATCCAGTAGCGCTGCTACTCGCAGCTCCCAGAGTTTACTGAACGTAAACTTAGCTGTCGGCTCTGTATCTCGGTTTGAAAGCGGTGCGTCCGAGCTGCTCTGCCATTGGCTATCGCTTAGCATCTTCCTGGCATCCCATTGGCTATCGCTTAGCATCTTCCTGGCATCCCATTGGCTATCGCTTAGCATCTTCCTGGCATCCCATTCGCTAGGAGGGCCCCTTGTCTGTATGAGCGTAACCCAGCAACCAGGTAAACAAACTATTTTTACCTCCACCAAGGAGGTTCTGTTTTTGCCGGCGTTTATCTGTCTGTCTGTGTTCAAGATAACTTGAAAAGTTATGGATGGATTTTGATTAAATTTTCAGGAGTTGTCAGAAATGTGAAAAGGAAGAACTGATTTCATTTTGTTTCTGATCCAGAAGAAATCCTGGATTCTGGATCACTTTCACGTTTTCGATAATTGTTGCGTTTAGTGGAGGTCTGCGCTCTCTGAGTGCTTTTCTAGTTCTAACATGTATTTCTGACAGATTTTTACGTCATTTCATGTATTATTTATAATTTATTAAAAAAATGTTTGAATTTTGGGGGCTTGGAACGGATTAGGGCATTTACATGGAAAACACGTCTCTACTTAAAAAAGTTTCAGGTTACGAAACTACTTCCAGAACCAATTAATTTCATAAGTAGAGGAAGCGTTGTATAAATATATGAATGCAAACATAAATACATACTTTTTGCCTATGAATGAATGAATGATTGAATAAATGAATGAATGAATAAATAAATAAGAAACATAATTGGACATGAAATGAATAATAAAAATATGTCTCACATGCCCATTTCCCAACGTTAACAACGTCAGTACGGGGTCAGCGTAAGGTCAACGTGACTGCCCAGTTAGCTTACGTCGTAATATCATTTAACCGCTGGAATTTTATTTCACAGATAGCAAAGAGAACTTTTTAGCAGCATCATGGAAGGTTTTCTAAAAAGAAAAGATCACAGAGGAGCCGACTTCTTCATCAAGCCTTCATCCACCAGCTCTGAATCTGCTCCATAGCTACCAAAGCTAGCTGCTAGCGATAAGGCTAAAAAGAGGCAATACAAGGATGATGGATGGAAGCTAGCACATCACGGATGAAGAGAAGCTTTCCTGCTGAGGCCTACTCTGGTGCAGTTATCCTGTTCAGGTTATTTTAACTAAATAAACGGGACGGATGCATTTACAGTCGGAGCTTTGGATTATATTTTACTCTGGGGTGTCCTGAGATTTTACTCACTTCTGAAAGGTGTCGTGACTGAAAAAAGGGTGAGAAAGGATGATGTATCTCGGTCATCCCTCTTCCTTCCTCTTAAGAATTACTCTTTTGACTCTTTTACCATCCAGTCCATTTAGATCCGTCTGGCAGACTGCCCTACCTCACTCTGTACACAAACTAAAGACATGCACGTGTGCACATGCACACACACACACAGAAACACTGCAAATGCAAAAACGCATTGTGAAAGCGACATCCTTTGACATTCTAAGAAATGATCTGCAGTGTAGCTGCTCCTCAGCCTGCTCATTTACCTCCATCGCTGCAGAAACATGCTATTTTTGGCCTATTTTGGTAAGAGTGGTTTCATGGTGGAAACAAATGCGCTTAAAAAAATGAATAAATAAATAAAAAACAGAGGATGTGAATGGTGCTGCTTTAAGGAAACCAAGAAGGAAGCAACATTTGCAGAAAGGAAGGAGGCGTTTTGTCTTTATTAACAGCTACCTGGAGCACATGCTGCTCTGAGCCGTCTCGTATTAATAAGGACGCCACAGAGGAGCTGTGAATATGGAGCTCGTAAAAGCGGTAAAACGACGAAGAGCTGTTCACTGGTGATGTCATGAGGTCAGATTTCAGTGTCACGAACGCTGAGTGGAGAAGTTAAAGCTGCACAGATTGACGGCGTGATAAAAGTGCTGCAGAGTGTTCGTGTAAATGAAACATAACTGAAACATTTTTAAAAATCGCCATCTTAACCCCTTCAACTCGCCAGGTAAATTGTATGACACTCACACCCACAAACAAACGCAGGACATGACTCATGTCACCACAGCCCCCCCCACATCTGTGGCTACAAACTAACTGTTGTTCAGGGTGGTGAGTATTAAACACCAATGATTCAGTTTTCCTCTCATTAATTCAGTCTTTCTAGAAGCTGGATTGTGCTTCACTTTAAAACGATGCGTGTTGTGAGTTATTCTGAAGATATTTCTTCATTCTACAACAAGGACAGCACAGATGAGTTTTGAGTTTGATATTCATTTTCGCCGGTGACGGCTGCTGATTCCTTTTTGAAAAATGGAAAAATAACGGCGACCCTATTTTACTGCTCAGTAGGGATGCACGATAACTGTTTTTTAAAACCGATACCAATAACCGATAACACACACATATACCTAAGATCATTACATCAATACTATGAACAAAATCAATAATAGTTTGGACTCTTTAAATGAACAGATATTTATTTTTTCCAGTGAAAAACTATTGTCAAGACTCTCAAACATTTTCTTAAAGCTATCAAACAAACCTATTTGATATCTCACATTAACTTAAATAAGGTTCATTACTGACTGATATAAAAAATAAAGACTCCTTGAACTGATAGAAATACATGCATCAGAATTACTAACTGAAAAAGATTAACATTTAAAGGATTTTGGCTTATGGTTCCATTTAAATTAATACCTTTAATTAAAGTAAATGAGGTTCAGTGATTTTTTTGTTTTTTAATCTCATGGAAGCTTTAGATGAGAGAGATGAGGGAGAGGAGAGACTGCTGCTGGATTGCGCACGTTAGCATTAGCTTCCGTTAGCTCACGTTAGCGTGATTTCAAAACTCCATGGAAGTGATTGTTATGTTGTAGGTGGCTGATCAGGTTTTACGTATTAAAGCTTGTGCTTCCCTCCTCGTAGAATTCACTCAGAGGATTCGTCACAAATAACCACCAAACTATCTTCTTCTGAAACTTTAACAAAGTTCCACGCCGCCATGTTTGTTGTGATCAGCGCTGTGCTGCAGGCTGCATTCAAGGTGTAACGTAAATTCCAACGTTCCCTCGTTTTCCAGTCGTTCTTTCAGCCTTTTTTCTTTTTTATGTGTAACATGAGGGAAAATACTGCGAATATCAATTCAAGTCATCAACTACTAAAATTATGACCGAGTTAACAAGTTGTTTTCTGGCATGAGGGGGTATTCTTGATTTTCCTGATTGAGTAATCGTTTTTCTGATTATGCCGACGTTACTTGAACATAACATTCACTGCTGGTCATTCAGGTCTCAGAGGGAGCGAGGCACTGCTGTGTTGACAGAAATATAAATGTTATCGGGGCTATTTGTCGTGATATCGGACTTATCGGGATGACGTCATCATTTCCTGTTATCAGGTCGATAGTTATCGTGCATCCCTACTGCTCAGGTTTATAGCACATGAGTAATGTCAAGTTGAATTGCAACACTTCCATCTCATGGGAGATTGTATCTTCTAAGATTCTTGCCATTATACCACCATTACTTCAGCAAACACGGTTCGTAATGAAGTAAATGAATCCCAACATGCCCGGCGCCGACTGATTGGCTGGTGACCGTAATCAACCACTTATCAATTCAGTTCAATTTAAAGCGGCACAAAAGACTTTTTGTTGAGGGTAAAATATCAGTTTCATCGAGGTCATCGTGCTGTCGTGGTCCTCCCTCCGCTGCCATCAGCAAGAACCAGCCAAAGTCAATTCTGAACACCGTCCCGGTTCCCTTTTCCATGACTGCGTACCACTTACGCTACAAGGCCAAATATCAACAACAACAAATTTCACTCACAAACTTCAGCGGACGTCATGACACAACTGATTAAGAGACACAGTGACGGAGTCCAAACAACAGCGTGATCCTGGAGCACCGTGAAAGCCATTTCATTTCTGTTAATGGGCAAATCACCTCCAGAGGTTTTACCAAGTTCCTCAGCACGCCACCTTTCAGTTTAATTCAGTTTATCAGGTTCATTTTCTTTAATTCGTCCTGCCGCCCCAACAGACGGCTGCAGATAAAACTTCACTCTCCACGACAGATCTACAGAAGATGTGCATCACGCTGCTGCAACCGCCGAAGGACCTGATGTTCCTCAGGAAGCACACTTGGCTCCGCCCCCGTTAGCAGACGGCCTCAGTTCTGTGTCTCCTTATCCAGGTAAAAACATTCAGGCATCTCTCATCCTCATCCTTAGTGCTGGGCGATATGGAAAAAATCATATATCACGATATGGACTATTTTATATCACGATAACGATATATATCACGATATACCATAATAAAGTATGTTTTCAGTTATTCTCTGAAAAGTTTGACAAAAATTTCATTGCTTACTTTTCAACTTTATTTTGAAAGGACATTTAGCCGAACTGTCACAAACATACATTTTAGTGCAGCAAAAACAGGTAGGTACAGAGGTACAGTAGCTTTCACATTTTTTTTAAAGTGCACAACAGTTTCTGAGAGGAAAAACACATTTTTGCACTGAAGTTCAGCTATAAAAAATAAACACAAATTATTTTTCAACTTTCTGAAATCTGTAACCTTGTAGTGCAAAGTTTGCAAACCAATATAAAGTGTCTAAAGTAAACATCAGGGTTGAAGAGAACTCTGTTTAAGGCATTAACCATGAATAAAAGTGCAAACATAAAAGGCTACTTTGTAGAAGTAGATATGATTCTATCAAATTTATCGTTGCAGGTTATTTAATTACATATTTGCTGTAATAATTGATAAAATTAGGTTAGAAACGATAGAAACGATAGAAGAGAAATGGCACGATACAAACTTTTATATTGTCCCCACGATATGTATCGTCATATTGCCCAGCACTACTCATCCTTATTCCCAGTCCTCCTAAAATCCATCAACCTCCTTTGTCTTGTTGACGTTCAAGATGAGGTGAACCTCAATAAGACGCCGTTCCTCCACCGTGCCTCAAAGACGCTCCGCCAGCTGCACCTGTGTTTGAAAGGTGCCACGCAAATGAAACTGAGGTTGGAGCTTCCTGTCCGCCGCTGACACGCCCCACAGCAGCGTAGTCACCTGAACATTTCTGGAGATGACGAGACCCTCGGCTGCTCTGAAGCTCTGAAACGGCGGCGGTAACGTCCCCTGCAGTGCGCTAGTGCTGCACCTGCAACCCGCCTGTCGCCGGTCCGCTCATCAGGTTGTCAATAATCCCTGCTGCTCTACAGGTATCCACCTGTAGTCGTTGAGCTTCTCATGCGGCGGAGCAGCGCTGAATCGCGTCAACGCCGGAGAAATCAATGAACATGATCCTCACAGAGCCACCTCCTCCTGGGCAGCATGGCTAAAAATTCACTCTTAAATGGAGCATTTAATATTTAGCAATACGAAACACCACTGCATCTCTAATGTCCTTCCATCAGGTATTCTTCTAATCAAAAACAACCAGTCCTGCTAGTGTAATCTGCATTTTAACCGTGTCTTTAAGGCCCTACTGTCTTTAGCAGCTCGCAGCGTCGGACTCTTCTCCCACTCGGCTGCAGACTTTTTATTTTTTTCTGAAGACACTGCAACGCATTAGTTGCGCTGCTACCTTTAGCTGTGACAGACTACAGACAAACTTTACAGCGGTTTGAATGATGTCTGTTGTTGGAGAGCCAAACCAGGTCCAGGCGACTGAATGAAACGTGCCCTTTTTTGGGAACACTTATTGGGGAGACTATTAGCAGCCTCTGAGGAGGCGTTACGAAGGTACAGAAGCTTCTGGAAGCAGCGCCGGTGCCGTACTGTAATTACGTAAAATCTTTCAACATCAACACATCGCCCGGTGCTACCTTCCTTGTTACTTTTCTATAGCGGTTAAGTGCAAATAGAAGATATTTTCTTGTGTCTTACACATCAGTGACACTAGGGATGCACCATAATTGTTTTTTAAAACCGATACCGATAACACACACATATACCTAAGATCATTACATCAATACTATGAACAAAACCAAAATTAGTTTGGACTCTTTAAATGAACAGATATTTATTTTTCCAATGAAAAACAACTAGCAAGCCTCTCAAACATTTTCTTAAAGCTATCAAACAAACCTATTTGATATCTCACATTAACTTAAATAACGTTCATTACTGACTGATATAAAAAATAAAGGCTCCTTGAACTGATGGAAATACATGCATCAGAATTACTAACTGAAAAAGATTAACATTTAAAGGATTATGACTTGTGGTTGCATTTAAATTAATACCTTTAATTAAAGTAAATGAGGTTCAGGGATTTTTTTGTTTTTTTATCTCATGGAAGCTTTAGATGAGAGAGATGAGGGAGAGGAGAGACTGCTGCTGGCTTGTGCACGTTAGCATTAGCTTCCGTTAGCTTCCGTTAGCTCGCGTTAGCGCGATTTCAAAACTCCATGGAAGCGATTGTTATGTTGTAGGTGGCTGATCAGGTTTTACGTATTAAAGCTTGTGCTTCCCTCCTCGTAGAATTCACTTGGAGGATTCGTCACAAATAACCACCAAACTATCTTCTTCTGAAACTTTAACGAAGTTCCACGCCGCCATGTTTGTTGTGATCAGCGCTGTGCTGCAGGCTGCATTCAAGGTGTAACGTAAATTCCGACGTTCCCTCGTTTGCTAGTCGTTCTTTCAGCCTTTTCTATTTTTTTCTTTTTTATGTGTAACATGAGGGAAAATACTGCGAATATCAATTAAAGTCAGCAACTACTAAAATTATGACTGACTTAACAAGTTGTTTTCTGGCATGAGGGGGTATTCTTGATTTTCCTGATTGAGAATTCGTTTTTCTGATTATGCCAACGTTAATTGAACATAACATTCACTGCCGTGTTGACAAAAATATATGTTATCACGGCTATTTGTCGTGATATCGGACTTATCGGAATGACGTCATAATTTCCTGTTATCGGCCCGATAGTTATCGTGTAAACCTTCTCTTGACAAAAGCTGAAGCTGAAGGGATGCTGGAAACATTTAAATAGCTGCCTTCAGGAGCTCGAGTCATGATAAGCTCCTGAGAACAGCTGAGCGATGTGACGGGGAAGCTGTGGGTCCACAGGTGAGTGTCAGGTCTGCATGGATGGTGGCAGGAGAAGAGGATTCTCTGCATCCTCCAGATCCAAACCTGTTGAAATGGCCAGCTTCATTTCCGTGCTCCTATTATCCTGATACCCCTCCTGCTTGGAGCCGGTAATCTCTTTTGTCCCTGACCACAAGACCCACGTGTTGCTCTGCTGCAGCCTGCTCTCCCTCTGAACCTCTTAGCGTTAATTTTCTTAGCTTAACTTCAAATTTCTGCAGACTCCTCAAAAGCTTCCTTTTCTCTCGGCCCAAAGGCTCTTTTCTTCCTTGTTCAGCAGCTATTTCAGGTCGCCGGTGATCCAGGCGGGGTTTGTTATCGAGGAAGCGCCTCATTGTCCTGCTGGGTGCAGAGGTCTCGATAACAAAAGTTACCGACGTCCTCATCGCCACGTGGCTCACAGAGTTCATCCCGGTCCGAGACCTTGAAAGTGTTTTCCAGCTTCCAGTGACCACCTCTTCACAGTTCTTTACATCACAGATTTCCCCTGAACAGTGAGCTTGTAGGTGGAGAAGAGAATGACATTTCTATCAACATTTGAATAAATCCAAAGTCTCCTTTTTTTTTAAAGCATTGACTGAGAGAATCTAGAGAACAAAATGTAGCAAGTTGATAATGATGTAATATTTCTCAATATTTCCCAACTGACCTCAATCACACTCCCACCTCAACTGTATTTTTGCATTAAAGGAAGTGCACGTGCAAGAGGTGTTTCTTTGTGTTACTAATGTTCGGAGATAACAGTAAAAGAAATGTGATGCTCCCTTTTAAACGTGCACTAAAAGTATATACAGCGGTTCCTCTACTTACAAAATTAACTGGTTCTGGAAGTAGTTCCGTAACCTGAAACTTTTGTAAGTAGAGAGATGTTTTCCATGTAAATGTCCTAATCCGTTCCAAGACCCCCAAAATTCAAACATAATTTTTTTAAATAAATTATAAATAATACATGAAATGACATAAAAACCTGTAAGAAATACATGTTAGAACTAGAAAAGCACTCAGAGAGCTCAGACCTCCACTAAACGCAACAATTATCGACAATTTGAAAGTGATCCAGAATCCAGGATTTCTTCCGGATCAGAACCAAAATGAAATCAGTTTTTCCTTTTCACATTTCTGACAACTCCTGAAAATTTCATCAAAATCCATCCATAACTTTTTGAGGTATCTTGAACTAGGGATGCGCGCGATTAGTCGTCTAACCGTTTAAACGTCCGCTCACTTTCTAGTCGGCACCAGAAATATTAGTCGTTTAAACCAATTTGTGTTTTATTCATGTACAAGGCCGCTTAACTGTCATACAGCCGCCCGCCACTAGTCGGGGCTACAGAGCCGTCAGACAGCAGTCCTCCTCCCCGCGGAAAGGCTCGAGTAGACTGGAGTTTTAAAACGGAACGGTGGGAAGATAGTCTCGCTAAACCAGCGCGGTTGGCGGTACTTTAATCTATAAAATGAAAACAAGGTAGTATGTAGACTGTGTCAGAAACAACTAGCATACAATCACTCGACTGGAGCAATGAGCAACCACATTCAACTCAAGCATTTGGATGTTAATCTGCACGAGACGACGGCTGCTGATGCTAACGGTGCTAGCTATACTCAGGCCGATTTGACATTGTTTACCCGGAGACGTGTTCTCCCGTCCGGTCTGAGAGATTTTAGATGTTTGTTTAATTTTACACTCATATTGAACTGCGCATAGAGCTTAATAATTCAGCAGCAATTTATCTTTTTTAGATGTTACATTATTTGTTAACTTTAAGTGAGTTTTTGTCGGATGTGCAGGGTTTATATTCATACTGCACGGCGCAAAATGCTGCTCGTTTTGGTTGAAATTTAATTATAATTTAGATGTTTTATTAACTTGAAAGTGAATTAAAGCAATAATTTTTGTCGGATAATCTGCAAGATTCAATGTGTCAGAGGCAATTTATTTATTTTGGTGGTTAACGTTTGACTGAGTTGCCTTCATGTTCACATTCATTCATACTGCACGGTGCAAAGTGTCTCGTACTTCAGCGGCATTTAAAATCCGACATGGTTGTTGAACATTTTGATTAAAAGCTTAAAGAACTCTTGTTACACACAATATTTTTTGGGACAATGTTCCAAATTCTGTTTCAATGTTTCAATAAATTGTGCTAAATTTACACTGTTTTCTGAGTGTTATCCTTTTTTTTAGACTAGTCGACTAGTCTTAATTAAAATTTTCGTTTAGTCGACAGGGAAATTAGTCGCCAGGAACATCCCTATCTTGAACACAGACAGACAGACAGATAAACGCAGACAAAAACAGAACCTCCTTGGCGGAGGTAAAAATTGTTTGTTTACCTGGTTGCTGGGTTACGCTCATACAGACAAGGGGCCCTCCTAGCCAATGGGATGCCAGGAAGATGCTAAGCGATAGCCAATGGGAGAGCAGCTCACACGCGCAGCTTTCAAACCGAGATACAGAGCCGACAGCTAAGTTTACGTTCAGTAAACTCTGGGAGCTGCGAGTAGCAGCGCTACTGGATTTATGACTTTCGTATCCTGAAATTTCTTTCGTAACTAGATGCAATATTTTCCCTTTGAGGCGTTTCGTAACCTGAAAATTTCGTATGTAAAGTCGTTTGTAAGTAGTGCTGGGCAATATGACGATACATATCGTGGGGACAATAGAAAAGTGTGTATCGTGCCATTTCTCTTCTATCGTTTCTATCGTTTCTAACCTAATTTTATCAATTATTACAGCAAATATGTAATTAAATAACCTGCAACGATAAATTTGATAGAATCATATCTACTTCTACAAAGTAGCCTTTTATGTTTGCACTTTTATTCATGGTTAATGCCTTAAACAGAGTTCTCTTCAACCCTGATGTTTACTTTAGACACTTTATATTGGTTTGCAAACTTTGCACTACAAGGTTACAGATTTCAGAAAGTTGAAAAATAATTTGTTTATTTTTTATAGCTGAACTTCAGTGCAAAAATGTGTTTTTCCTCTCAGAAACTGTTGTGCACTTTAAAAAAATGTGAAAGCTACTGTACCTCTGTACCTACCTGTTTTTGCTGCACTAAATTGTATGTTTGTGACAGTTCAGCTAAATGTCCTTTCAAAATAAAGTTGAAAAGTAAGCAATGAAATTTTTGTCAAACTTTTCAGAGAATAACTGAAAACATACTTTATTATGGTATATCGTGATATATATCGTTATCGTGATATAAAATAGTCCACATCGTGATATATGATTTTTTCCATATCGCCCAGCACTATTTGTAAGTAGAGGTACCGCTGTATTCCATTTCGCTTACTCCATAATAAATCATAAAGACAAACATGAGATACCAAAAGTGTCTATAAAAACTGTTCTGAGTCGATTAAAGGCAGAGTCATTATGAAGAAATGTACTTAGACAAATAACGCATTTAAAAACATACCACCACTGTATGAAAGTTTATAAATGCATTTATCCTGTTTGTAAATGTCATTATGGCGTATTTGATTAAGAAGCACAGAGATACCAGAGAGCCTTCTCTCACCGGGAGATGAAGGAGACCCTGACAGAGTCGTTCAACGGCGAGTGTTTGGACAGCTGACTGGCAGAGCGCTAGCTCACAGCGGTCACGTAAACAAGACGAGGCAGGCTGTCAGGAAAAAACAGAAAACTGACTGCATCCCAGACGCAGATACAGAAAGAGCCTTTGAGCTACAATCATTAGAAGACACAAGCTGAGAAATCAGGCAGCTGCGTACAGGTACGGGTTTTTCTCATCAGGGGGATGTACGAACGCTTCAGCGTCGACAACTGAGGAATCCTATTTATTCCCAGTCGCTAAGTCTACCCTGATGACACAGTCGCCACAAATAAAAGTCTTTGATGATTGTAGAATACTCAAAAATAGCAATCTGTAGAGCCTGGGATGTATAAATAGCCCCCCCCCCCCCTCCCCGGAGGAACAATAACCAAAACACTTGGGACAACAAACTTAATCCAGCATTTTAAAAAGAGCATCAGAATGCTGACGATGATGAGCAGAGCTAATGACGTAACGCCTCTGAAATCAAACAGGCTAAAAATAAAGCCCTCCGGGTCGGCAGCCTCTGTTATCTTTCACCAGTTGATTGTGTTACTGCGGCTGGCTGATCGTCATTCTCATGAAGAAAATTAGAACTGGTGGGTCAGACCTTTAAAACAGCCAGGTCAAGGAAAATGCATGCAATGAATCCTTCGTTATCAATGTAATTACAGTAGGCCAAACAAAGACAGCATTTCATATCTTAAAATGCATAATGAGGATGGAGCTGATAAACCGTTATTATTTATTTCAGCTACTTTTCACGTTTACTTATCAAGATGTGGCTAGATCCTTTTTATTTCCTATTTCCCTTCAATAAGGATACCTACTGTTACATTTTAGCCTCTGTCAGGATAAGAAAAAAGAAAAGGCAAAGTGGACAAAATTTCAACTTTCCAGTGAACAATCGTGTGTGTAAACTGAGAGTTTATGTGTTGAATCAATACTCTTGACATCCAGAGGGAGTTCTTCATTAGCTGCTACTCTTCTTTACTCCGAGGAGATCATTACTTGATTACATGTCACATACTGGGAGGCTCACTGACATTAACGTTTAAATGAAGAAATAGGCCAACTTCAAATTCTGAAACAATACTTCTCTATATATGATAGGGAAATAAATAAATAAATATATAAATAAATAAATATATTAGGGCTGTAGCGATACACTAATCTCGCAATACGATACACGATATTCGGCTCACGATGCGATATATATCAATATTCATCTTACATACTATTTACATCATTTTCCCAAACATTTTAAAGGGACAAAGTGATTTTGGTGACATCTTGTGAGTGTTCCAATGACTTTGTTTGAATTAACTGAACTGAAAGCATCAATTACACATTATATGGCTGACAGGCAGCTTGCTAATGCTAATGCTGGACAAGATGAATAAAAGATTTGTTGAGAAAAATAGTTTCATTTATTTAAACAGTGCAAATTGTTGCTTGCAAGCTTTTAAAGGTGGGACACGGGGGTTTTGAAAGAAGCTTAGAATATCAATACATGCGGCTGAAAATCGATACTCGATAAAATATCGATATATATGTGGAATCAATAAAATCGCTCAGCTCTACTATATATATATATATATATATATATATATATATATATATATATATATATATATATATATACATATTCCCCTATTAGGAGAGTAATTTAATTCTAAATTTCATTTTGTTTACCAATTTGCACCTCCTGTAGATAAGTGAGATGATGTAATGCCACCAACTCCCTTTTCACACAGTAGTGTCGTCATACAATCAAGATGTTGCATACAACACATCCAATGTGAATTTTTGGTGTGGCACCCTGGTAAGTTAGTTTAAAAAAAACATCTAAATACCAGCAAGAATTAAACTGCAAAATCTGCAAAGGTCAAAACTCAAATTTTCATATTGATTGGGGAACAAATGTGCACAGCAAACTTCAGTCTTTCCAAAGTTGTTAACTACAAGAAAATTCAAAGGCAAAGATAAAAATAACTATCAAAAACTAATAAAAGAGTTTCAACCGTGATCATGCTCGATGCACCAGTTGCTTCTGCTCTCAAAATCATTGATCTGACTGGAGACGTAACGCATCCTTTCAGCCGTTTCAGCAAACAAGACAAAAGGCATCATCTCTTGACCTTTGCTTAACATTTACACTTATTCATCTAACCAGTGAAAGTATCTGCTTCTGCTACTGTTACCGTTAACGACGCCATTTAGAGGAAAATATTTCATCTAGGTAATAAGCTTCACAGTAATCACAATATAAAGCCTTTGTCTGGAATTTCTCTAACGGCTGCGATTATTAACACTCTGCTGATAAACAACTAAGGCCCGTCACCCTCCACACACTGACTGGGTTAGCCCCGACAACAATCATGTAGCCTAAGGCACAACTGACACGTTTATCTGGCTAACAGGGCCAAGCCTCGATGTTTACAGGACATGTAAGAAAAATGTTTCCATTGCAACTGTTGCTTAACTTCTGAGATTGTCTTTAACTAACTGACAATCAGCGGCGTTTCCCACAAAATCAGATAATACCAGTGCAATCTGGGTGCACGGTGACGGTTGGGACACGTGTCAGTACTTTGCAGCAACCTGTTTGCCAATTACTACTTTCATTTTTTTGTTATTCACATTTCTTCAGAGGGATCAGAGTGTCATAACTTTCCTCTGTCACATTGACGCTCCAGTAAAATGTCATTGTGCTTCCTGTGGTGTTGCCACGCAGGCTGCAGGTGGGTTTTCAGCTACTTCAAGTTGTATGGTACAACATTTTTACACAAGGTCCTAAAAGTCACCAAACCTTTTTGTTGACAATGTGAGCCAACAGGTATTACTGATCCCGTAGTTGTGTGCGAGTATTAAGAGGCGACGGGTCAAAGTAAAATGGATGTACGTCAGAAAGAGAGAAACCGAGCAGCTGGAGGCTGAACTGAAGCTCTGCATGCAGCCCCACAGATGCAGGTTTCACTTTATTAACACTAAAAAGAACTAATGCTTGCAAATATGTTGCACAGTAATGTACCTGGGTAGGCTGTAGGGGTGTGAAAAAAAATCGATTTGGCAATATATCGCGATTTTCGGTCGCCCAATATAATATCGATTTTTCAGCTCCTAATATCGATTTTGTAGGAAAATTTAAAATGTGCAAAAACACTTATAATTAGGGGTGCACGATACCTATCGGGCCGATAACAGGAAATTATGACATCATCCTGATAAGTCCGATATCACGACGAATAGCCCCGATAACATTTATATTTCTGTCAACACAGCAGTGTCTCGCTCCCTCTGAGCCTTGAATGACCAGCAGTGAATGTTATGTTCAAGTGACGTCGGCATAATCAGAAAAACGATTACTCAATCAGGAAAATCAAGAATACCCCCTCATGCCAGAAAACAACTCGTTAACTCGGTCATAATTTTAGTAGTTGCTGACTTGAATTGATATTTGCAGTATTTTCCCACATGTTACACATAAAAAAGAAAAAAAAATAGAAAAGGCTGAAAGAACGACTAGCAAACGAGGGAACGTGGGAATTTACGTTACACCTTGAATGCAGCCTGCAGCACAGCGCTGATCACAACAAACATGGCGGCGTGGAACTTCGTTAAAGTTTCAGAAGAAGATAGTTTGGTGGTTATTTGTGACGAATCCTCCGAGTGAATTCTACGAGGAGGGAAGCACAAGCTTTAATACGTAAAACCTGATCAGCCACCTACAACATAACAATCACTTCCATGGAGTTTTGAAATCGCGCTAACGTGAGCTAACGGAAGCTAATGCTAACGTGCACAAGCCAGCAGCAGTCTCTCCTCTCCCTCATTCCTCTCATCTAAAGCTTCCATGAGATAAAAAAACAAAAAAAAAACTACTGAACCTCATTTACTTTAATTAATTTTAAATAATTTAAATGGAACCACAAGCCAAAATCCTTTAAATGTTAATCTTTTTCAGTTAGTAATTCTGATGCATGTATTTCCATCAGTTCAAGGAGCCTTTATTTTTTATATCAGTCAGTAATGAACCTTATTTAAGTTAATGTGAGATATCAATATTGTGTTGATAGCTTATGGTTGTTTGATAGCTTTATGAGTTTGTTTGAAGCTTGACAATAGTTTTTCATTGGAAAAAAAATATCAATATCTGTTCATTTAAAGAGTCCTAAACTATTTTTGATTTTGTTCATAGTATTGATGTAATGATCTTAGGTATATGTGTGTGTTATCGGTTATCGGTATCGGCCTTTAGGAGCTGAAAGTTATCGGTTATCGTGCATCCCTACTAATAATAAACAGTAAATAGGTTATTTTAAAGCAAATAGTTTTGACTGATTTGTCCTCTGAATGATCAATATCATCTGATGAACATATACAGCAACTTTATTTTTCATCTCTACTTTTAATTTTGATATTAACTGGGTAGAATATCGCAATAAATCGTGATATTGCAATATCGTAATAATATATTGTGACCCAAGTATCATGATACATATCGTTTTGCGAGGTCCTTGCCAATACTTGCCCCTAGTAGGCTGACCAGCAGAGCTGAGCGATTTTATTGATTCCGCGATATATATCGATATTTTATTTCCCCAGAGTATCGATTTTTCAGCCGCAGGTATCGATATTCTAAGCTTCTTTTAAAACCCCGTGTCCCACCTTTAAAAGCTTGCAAGCAACAATTTGCACTGTTTAAATAAATGAAACTATTTTTCTCAACACATCTTTTATTCATTTTGTCCAGCATTTGCAGCCATATAATGTGTAATTGATGCTTTCAGTTCAATTAATTCAAACAAAGTCATTGGAACACTCACAAGATGTCACCAAAATCACTTTGTCCCTTTAAAATGTTTGGGAAAATGATGTAAATGTATTGTAAGATGAATATTGATATATATTATATTGTGAGCTGAATATCGTGTATCGTATCGTGAGATCGGTGTATCGCTACAGCCCTACTGACCAGGGTAGGAAACGCCGTTACAGCAGTGTAACAGCGGCTGGGTTACATCATGTCCTACGTCACGTCAGTAGGAATAGTCACCAAATATTCAAAACAATATCACTCATCACTCTATCCAGTCACTTCCTTGTCTTTTCGTGGGAATACCAAGGTCTTCCCAAGATGGCCGAGGGACGTAAACTGGGTCTTGGGTCCGCCCCAGGGCCTCCTCCCAGTTGGACGTGCCCAAAACACACGGTGACTGAGGCGTCTAGGAGATATCGCAACCAGATGTCTGAACCACCTCAAACGGGTCCTTTCAGTGTGAAGGTCCCTCCCAAACGGCAGGACGTCTTATCTGATCTCTGAAGGAGAGTCCAGCCGCTCCACAGAGGAAACTCGCTTCAGCTGCTTTTATTCTCCATCTCATTCTTTTGGTCACAACCCCCCCGTTTAGAAGTGAGGTGGATCAACCACATGGTGACCAAGATTACAGCCCACGGGTCAGAATGTGCTGAATGAAGCCCTAAGAGCCCAGGAGGTGAGGACGCCTCTGTCCCAGAAATGCATGCCCACGAGAAAGAGGTAAAAAAGCCAAAATAAGATGTAAAAGAGACCAAAAGGAAGCAGAATGCTAACAGAGATGTTGCTAAAGGACTGATACCCAACTCCCACAGAACGATCGTGAAACAGCGGTGCTGCAAATGGAAACGAAACAGTCGAAACGAAACAGAGATGGAGAGTTTTTTGATTTGACAGATTAGTGACATTTGGCACGTGTGGAGTGAGTCAGTGAGTTTAGTGTGTCGTAGTTTTTTTTTTTTTTGATGCGGGGGTATTAAAACGATGAGGCAACTATAAATAAATCATAAATAAATAAGAACAACAATAATAATAAATAGTTTGAGCCAGTGTGGCATCTTATTGTGACACCTAATTTTTTTGTTAATAGATATAGGTACAAAAATGGTTTGTTCAACAACTTTCTCACTTCTTACTATGAAAATATATATTTTTTTTTTAATTTCCTACTCAAAATTTAGATTTGTGTGTGATTTTAGTTTCAGAGTAGCAAAAAGGCAAAACAATGAAGTCACATGTGTACGGCGGAGTATTAGGGCCACACTGAGAAAAAAAAAATTGTGGGCAAATATTTTTTTTTTCATTCCTTACTTACGAGAATAAAGTTGAAATGTCGAGAATAAAGTTGAAATGTCGAGAATAAAGTCGAAATGTCGAGAATAATAAAGTCGAAATGTCGAGAATAAAGTCGAAAAGTCGAGATAAATAAAGTCGAAAAAGTCGAGAAATGTCGAGAATAAAGTCGAAAGTCGAGAATAAAGTCGAAAAGTCGAGAATAAAGTCAAAATGTCGAGAATAAAGTCAAAATGTCGAGAATAAAGTCGAAATGTCGAGAATAAAGTCGAAATGTCGAGAATAAAGACGAAATGTCGAGAATAAAGACGTAATGTCGAGAATAAAGACGAAATGTCGAGAATAAAGTCGAAATGTGGAGAATAAAGTCGAAATGTGGAGAATAAAGTTGAAATGTCGAGAATAAAGTTGAAATGTCGAGAATAAAGACGAAATGTCAAGAATAAAGACGAAATGTCGAGAATAAAGACGAAATGTCGAGAATAAAAGACGAAATGTTGAGAATAAAGACAAAATGTCGAGAATAAAGACAAAATGTCGAGAATAAAGACGAAATGTCGAGAATAAAGTCGAAATGTCGAGAATAAAGTCGAAATGTCGAGAATAAATACAAAATGTCGAGAATAAAGTCGAAATGTCGAGAATAAAGTCGAAATGTCGAGAATAAAGACGAAATGTCGAGAATAAAGATGAAATGTCGAGAATAAAGACTAAATGTCGAGAATAAAGACTAAATGTCAAGAATAAAGTCGAAATGTCGAGAATAAAGTTGAAACGTTGAAAATAAAGTCGAAATGCAGTTTCCAGAATTGGTATAGTTTCTTTTTCTGAATAGACGCAATTTCTGACACAATCTCTTCAAATTACGAATACTTATTATAATACTGTCTATGTGATAAAAGCACATGGACACAGACATTATGTTGGTAGAGTAAAGCTGGTTTGAATAAATCTTTAAGACAACTTTATTGTGGAAACTGCATTTCGACTTTATTCTGAAAACTGCATTTCGATTTTATTTTCGACATTTCGACTTTCTTCTCGTGAGGAATGAAAAAAAAAATCATTGACCACAATTTTTTTTTTTCTTAGTGTGGCACTAATACTCCGCCGTACAGGTGATACCAAAAAGTAAACTGTTTTTACGTGAAATGTAAAGATGAGACCAAAAGTAGTGAAATTCACATCTTGCCCTGTAGCTTGAATGAATCTTATAAGACTATAAAAATCGTGTAGTGTGAACCGGGACTCAGTCCTTGACTGGACAGGTGCGTGTGTGTGCGTGCGTGAGTGTGTGTCGGGGGTCCTCACACCTCCCAGCCCGTGGATGGGTGCCGGCGGTACCGAGCCTACCTTTGCCATTCTGCCAGGCTGTGTACCAGGAGAGGCTGAGGAAGGACGTGAAGAAGATGAGTGCGGTGGCCACAGTTCCATGTCTGAGCCTCATCTCATTTCACGGCTGAGTGTCGGGGACCCCGGAGCTGCCGCTGCCGCCGCCGCCGCCGCCTCCCCTCCTGCCGCCGCTGCGCTGCCTTCAGGATGTCGAGACGGGCGTGGGCGCGGGCATGTGGGCGCGTCGAAGCGATAAAAACGGGGTCCGGTTAACGGACCGAGCGCTCGGACGAAACCTCTGTCTCAGCGCGTCGTTTATTCTCCTATCTCTTCTCCTTCTTCTTCTTCTTCTTCGTCAGCTTCTCCTTCTTCTTCTTCGTGCCCCTTTTTTCTGGTCCTACGGCGACTAGTACCGAGAGAACTGATCTTCGTGACTATGTAGCTGACATGACCGGTTAACGGAGGACAGAGTAGCTGCCGGTGAGAGCCATGGTGACGCTCGCAGCCGCCTGTTAGCTACAAGTTACAAGTAAACGACATTTCAAGTGTGTAACGGTCGGTCCTCCGGGATAGGCTGCCGGGTCTCTGACGGTGTCCGAGAGGAACCGCCTCAAATCACGTTGACTCTCTTCTAACGGCCGAGAAATTAAAACAAAAAAAAAAAAAAAGAAAGAAAGAAGAGAGAAGCAGTTTAAAATCAGCCACCAAGTTTCAGCCCGTGACGGTGGCCCGGTCGACCCGCCGACTGCGACACTATCAGATAAACAAGCTGGCAGACGTTATGCTGAAACTCCGCCGTGAACACTGCCGGGGTCCGCCAACCCGCAGCGGAACCGGGACTCCGACCGACACCGCTTCACGGCGACAGCAGACCTTGAGACGAAGTTACGTCCCGTCGTCTTCAGACATCGTCCACAGCCCGGACTGTGAAGGCTTTAGTTTTTTTTTTCTGTCAACCGGTAGCGGCGTTCACCTGTCACGTCAGAGACCGTGAGAAGAGAAAAAAAAAAGTGTTCCGGTGTTAAACCTTTCAAAATAAAAGCGACTGCAGCAACATACAGCAAAGAGTTAAAAAATAAAAAGAGAGAGAGAGAGAGGGGGGAACGGACAGACTGTATGAGGAGAACTGGACAAATCTCCTGTGACGTGTTCTATATCAACATTTTTCTTAACCCTTTAGACGCCTGAGTTTTTCAAGAAAATATACAATTTTGATATCAAGATTTCAAAAGGCTATAACTTGAAAGCAGTTTGAGATAAAGGTATACTGTCAATGAGAAAATTGTTCAGCATGACTCAAAGTCTGTGATGGGAGTAAAATTATGAATATAATTTGCATAGTATGACATCACAAGGTGGCGGCCATATTGGAAAATATACAATTTTGATAACAAGATTTCAAAAGGCAATAACTTTAAAGAGGTTTGAGATAAAGGCATACTGTCAATGAGAAATATCTTCAGTATGAACCAAAATTTGGAAAGGAAGTAGATTTGTCATCTAATTTGATTCCGCCACCGTCATCATCATCAACGTGATTTCCGGTGCGCCATTAGCGGTGTGTTTTTTTTCCCGCAACATCGTGAGTAGATGTAGAAACCCTCTTTCGCTCTGCTCTGATCTCGCTAGGTTCATCATTTCTACCGCTGCCGCGTGTCTTTGCGCCGAAAGGGTGTTTTTCAAACTCATTTTACGATAAAACTTTGAATAGCGCCACCTCCAAAAATGGTTCTCAGATTACAGGCGCACATGTACGCCATCTCCTGGTGAAAATAACAAGATCCGGCACCACATTTAAAGACACAGCCTGTTACTGTCAGTAATGCTGCTTGTCGCAATATTGCGACTTTGGTGCTTAAAGGGTTAATTTGGTCTATGTGATTTGAAGTGTTACAGTTTCATATTTCTTTATGTTGCGGTATTAAAGGTTTTGTGTGTGCAGGGTGGTACATGTCATGTATGATGGGCTACGGCTGGAGGACAGTGTTTGGAGTGTAGTTGTAACGTTTATGTGAATGTGCAACTGCATTTTATGATCATATGTGCATATTCTCATATACTCTGCAGTTTTTCCATTTACTATTTCTAAAATATCAATATCCATTCCAATAGAGGGAGACTTTTTTTTTTTCAGCTGCAGTGTACGTAAATTAATAGAGCTCATAGACCAAAGCTTCAGTTATACACAGTCTATGGTTCAACTACTCAACCAACAGCGCCTCCTGCAGTTCAGAAGTGTTTAACATCATGAATTCTGGCTGTCACCAATCACTATCAAACCATTATATCAATAATTTGTTTAAGTCCTGATTGATTTAAATATTTAGATAAAAACAGAGCATCTTAAACTACATATTGAACTGAATTATTTAGAATATGCTGCCACGTAAAACAGCTGTTTCCGGTTTAAAAAGTGGGACAACGTGCTGTTCTGTGTTGCTTTTACACCTCAGAAGTTAGTTTTATACCTTTGAGCACATGTTGCTGAATGTAATTTAAATTCTGATATTCAATCTTTAAAAAAAAAAAAAATCTGGAACTTTCAATCATACAATCCTCCTAAACGTGAAATAAACAGTAAATTTTTTATATCAAAAATATGAAAGAAAATGTGACAGGAGTAAAACATTTTCTAAATTCATTTAGCTGTACTGACTTAAAAAAAATATATATTAAAAAAATAGTTTTCACCATGTTTCTTTTATTAACACTCTTTATTCAAATTTTTGTCTCAAAGAAAAAAAAAAGCAGGCAGAGTCCTGAAATTAGAGTTCCCTCAGAAGATTTAGGGTGAATTCCAATTCCTCCCATTAACCCTCAATCTCAAAAATATTCGCTCCCGCTAAGTGCTAGCGCTGTCCCGATTCTAAAAACGTCAAATTGAGGGACGAGTTTGAGGGCTGTATCACCCTCAAACTTGAGATTCTCCGGACACCACCCTTGGTAAGTAAGGGCTACCCAGAAGGCACTGGGTAATTTAGTCAAGACATCTTCGAAAAGGATGGCAACAAAAAAAGCTAGCTACAAATGTAAGTATCTTGGTTGTTCTTAAAGATATAAATGTTACGAAACCATTTTATTGTCTTTGTTTGAGACTTTTTTTCATGGAGTAGCGTCGTTGCGTAACATTTATTTTTTTACTTTACGATGTTTGCTGCTGGACCGGCGGTCCCGGACGGCTTCACGTTACTTGTATACCTTGTTGTGTAGCGGCGGAGGACTGAATAATGTATCCTCTATTGTGTTCATTTGCTAATATTATTTAGAGAATATACGGCGCTCTTTTCAATGTTATCCCTGTGTCATTTCAGGAAATTACAGAGACAACACGGCTCTGATACATTTCAGTCTGATGACGTAACAAGCTAGCCCTGACACTTACTTTGGAGGGTTGAGATTGAGGGTCAAAAATTGAGGGTTAAGGGCGAGGGTTGAGATTAAGGGTTAAGGGAATTCACCCTTTGACTTCCAGTACTGAACGTCACTTATTTACTTAAACATATGTTAGCCTCGGCCCATAAAATGGTTTAGAAAGACTGCATAAAACGTAAGCATTTTAAATGGTACATTGTTGCCCGTTAGTACATTCATGCATCAAGCATAAGAAAGCATCAGAAACTGATTAACTGCGTTTCTTTTGGTGATAAGCCAGCATGTGTGAATGCACGCGCACACACACATACACACACGCACCCACGCACACACATTATATATAGACAGATAAAACGATCTGCGTTTAAGGACTGATGACTTCAGGCAACGGTGGGCTTCAGAAGGGCGTGGCTTTGAAGTAGTCCTCCAGGGGAATGAGCGATACTCCCCCGATCCAGTCCTGCAGCCACACCTGGATCAGATCCATTTTCATGAAGAACCACTTGTGTCCCACCGGCCACTTTGCCATCACGGGATGTCTGGAAGACGGAGATGCACATGGAGATAAATGTACCAAATGCGGTTTTGCCGCACCGCAGCAGCTATTCACTTCGCTGTACCTCGAGAACATCGCCTCCTTCGCAAAAGCGAGCTCCTCCGGGGGCACCTCCACCATCTTGCCCGTGAGTGTCAGCCGAGCACATCTGGGATCCTCCGGATCATAAACCATTTGCCTTCAAAAACAGAGAAGCAGACGCCACCTTTGAAACATCATTTTTAAGAGCCTTTTTCAAAACAAACAAACAAAAAGTTTCCTAAATACAGGATGGGGTATGGCAGGAGAAGGGGGTGGGAGCTTAAAGACGAGTCACAACAGACGGAGAGCAAAAGCTGCTCTTTTGAGATAAAGAGATGCAGTTCAAGAACATGGCTTCACAGGTTACTATCGTTAACGAAAACCAACAAAATAACAAAAACTAGAATTGAAAAATTTTTTTTCGTTAACTGAAAAAAAAAAAAAAAAACAATAACAAACTGAAACTGTATTATGTGTTTATAAAACGAACCAAAATGAACTATAATAATGTCAAGAACTTCCTTCGTTTTCGTATTTGTAATTTTTTTTTTCACATAAACGTTTGAAATCTATTAACTTCGCTCTGCCGTACGACAACAATCGCAAAAAAATAAAATAAAAATAAGTGACTAGCAGTGATGGCTGCGTCAAAAGTTGGTAGAAAGCGTCTCAGTCCTATTTGGGATTTCTTTGACTATGACTGTGTTAACGATAAAAATAAGTGTCTTGTTGTAGAAGCAGGTGATACAATGTGTGGAATACTAACCAAGACTAGCTGGATAAGCTAGCCTAAGCTAGCCCCCTGGAAAGAAGGCTAACCAAGACTAGCTGGATAAGCTAGACTAAGCTAGCCCCCTGGAAAGAAGGCTAACCAAGACTAGCTGGATAAGCTAGCCTAAGCTAGCCCCCTGGAAAGAAGGCTAACCAGACTAGCTGGATAGCTAGCCCCCTGAAAGAAGCTAACCAAGACTAGCTGGATAGCTAGCCTAGGCTAGCCCCCTGGAAAGAAGGCTAACCAAGACTAGCTGGATAAGCTAGCCTAAGCCCCCTGGAAAGAAGGCTAACCAAGACTAGCTGGATAAGCTAGCCTAGGCTAGCCCCCTGGAAAGAAGGCTAACCAAGACTAGCTGGATAAGCTAGCCTAAGCTAGCCCCCTGGAAAGAAGGCTAACCAAGACTAGCTGGATAAGCTAGCCTAGGCTAGCCCCCTGGAAAGAAGGCTAACCAAGACTAGCTGGATAAGCTAGCCTAGCTAGCCCCCTAGCCCCCTGAGCTAAGCTAGCCCCCTGGAAGGCTAACCAAGACTAGCTGGATAAGCTAGCCTAGCTAGCCCCCTGGAAAGAAGGCTAACCAGACTAGCTGGATAAGCTAGCCTAGGCTAGCCCCCTGGAAAGAAGGCTAACCAAGACTAGCTAGCTAGCTAGCTAGCCCCCTGGCTAAGCTAGCTAAGCTAGCCTAAGCTAGCCCCTGGAAAGAAGGCTAACCAAGACTAGCTGGATAGCTAGCCTAGGCTAGCCCCCTGGAAAGAAGGCTAACCAAGCTAGCTGGATAAGCTAGCCTAGCTAGCCCCTGGAAAGAAGGCTAACCAAGACTAGCTGGATAAGCTAGCCTAGCTAGCCCCCTGGAAAGAAGGCTAACCAAGACTAGCTGGATAAGCTAGCCTAGCTAGCCCCCTGGAAAGAAGGCTAACCAAGACTAGCTGGAAGCTAGCCTAAGCTAGCCCCCTGGAAAGAAGGCTAACCAAGACTAGCTGGATAAGCTAGCCTAGCTAGCCCCTGGAAAGAAGGCTAACCAAGACTAGCTGGATAAGGCTAGCCCCTAAGCTAGCTAAGCTAGCTAAGCTCCCTGGAAAGAAGGCTAACCAAGACTAGCTGGATAAGCTAGCCTAAGCTAGCCCCCTGGAAAGAAGGCTAACCAAGACTAGCTGGATAAGCTAGCCTAGCTAGCCCCTGGAAAGAAGGCTAACCAAGCTGGATAAGCTAGCCTAAGCTAGCCCCCTGGAAAGAAGGCTAACCAAGACTAGCTGGATAAGCTAGCCTAGGCTAGCCCCCTGGAAAGAAGGCTAACCAAGACTAGCTGGATAAGCTAGCCTAGCTAGCCCCCTGGAAAGAAGGCTAACCAAGACTAGCTGGATAAGCTAGCCTAAGCTAGCCCCCTGGAAAGAAGGCTAACCAAGACTACCTGGATAAGCTAGCCTAGGCTAGCCCCCTGGAAAGAAGGCTAACCAAGACTACCTGGATAAGCTAGCCTAAGCTAGCCCCCTGAAAAGAGAAGCTACAGCTGCAGGCCAGTCAGCGTTGGGAAGGAACGGGAGAAAACAGCAACTATAATGGACTGTTTCCATGGAGACCAGATAGCTGCTGGTCAGTAAATACGCAGGAACACCACAAGAGGGAAGACGCATTGATAAATATGTTTATTGAGACCAGAATGTAAACACGACTATGTGATTCGATAGCCTTCAAAAAGTTCAGTGCTTCACTCCAACCAAAATTACAACCCTAATTTACAAAACTAAATCTAAAACTAACACTGAAACTAATAAAAACTAAACTAAAACTAAGTATTTCAGAACGAAAACATATAAAAACTAGCAAAACTGCTCTGAATATTAAAAACTAAACAAAAAACTAAATAAAAACTAAAACTAATGGAAAATCCAAAACTATTATAACCCTGCTCAGGGCGTGCCTTTTCAAACCTGATCTTGCTGCTTTGTGCCCCCCCCATGTAAGGGAATCAATCAAATACAGCATGATGCTGGATAATTTTACTCTGATCCGGTTCAACGAAATCAAAGTACTCTGCAACCTGTGAAAAAAAAACAAAAAACATGTCACCTTTAACCTTTTGGGGAAATGTCAAATATTTATTAGAAGACACCGCCCAACTAATGAGGAACTAAGACAGGCGCTCTAGTGCACGTGCATGTGTGCATGCACACCATTGCTTCACGGCAAATAAGAAATAACGTTTTTTTTTTTTTTTCTTTTTTGCTGAATTACGGGTGTGGCTTCCTGGAAGTGAAAGATTTCAGAGTCCAGTTTAACTGAAGCACTTGAACATCGTCTCGCCGTCTTAACTTCACCCGGCTAACGGGAGCTGCTACGCTAAAGAGGGCCGATGCTGCTTCAGGTCCGTCTGTCCGGGGAAATGAGAAGTACTGGTGGATGGATAATGACTCACTCTGCAGAGCTGTGGTTTCACAGCTGGACTTCAACATCCCACCACACACCTGCGGGGGGGTCAAGACTCAACATTTACCCCACATGATCAGTGGCACCTGCACTCACATCTTCCATGAAGAGCGTCAAAATGAGATACACTATGATGCTCTCACCCATCTAAATTATGGGAATCAGGTGTTCCAGTCACTTTCATGGCCACAGGTAGTGCTGGGTGATATGGAAAAAACCATATATCACGATATGGACTGTTTTATATCACGATAACGATATATATCACGATATACCATAATAAAGTATGTTTTCAGTTATTCTCTGAAAAGTTTGACAAAAATGTCATTGCTTACTTTTCAACTTTATTTTGAAAGGACATTTAGCTGAACTGTCACAAACATACATTTTAGTGCAGCAAAAACAGGTAGGTACAGAGGTACAGTAGCTTTCACATTTTTTTAAAGTGCACAACAGTTTCTGAGAGGAAAAACACATTTTTGCACTGAAGTTCAGCTATAAAAAATAAACAAAAATTATTTTTCAACTTTCTGAAATCTGTAACCTTGTAGTGCAAAGTTTGCAAACCAATATAAAGTGTCTAAAGTAAACATCAGGGTTGAAGAGAACTCTGTTTAAGGCATTAACCATAAATAAAAGTGCAAACATAAAAGGCTACTTTGTAGAAGTAGATATGATTCTATCAAATTTATCGTTGCAGGTTATTTAATTACATATTTGCTGTAATAATTGATAAAATTAGGTTAGAAACGATAGAAGAGAAATGGCACGATACACACTTTTATATCGTCCCCACGATATGTATCATCATATCGCCCAGCACTAGCCACAGGTGTATCAATCAAACACCTAGACATGCAGACTACTTCTAGAAACATCTGTGAAAGAATGGGTCTCTCTCAGGAGCTAGACAGCAACTTCAGCCATGAAGTGGTAGGACAGGTAAACTGAGGGGGCGGAGTCAGAGGATGATGAAGAACATAGTGAGAAGAGTCCATCACTACAGACCTCCAAACTTCATGTGCACAAAACAAAGGACCATAAAGACATGGATGGAAGAGTCTGGTGGATGAACCTGACTGGCCTGAACAGAGTCCTGACCTCAACCTGATAGAAGACCTTTGAACCAGAACCAGAACCTTCTGGTCCAACATCAGTGTTTGACCTCACTAATGTTCTTCTGGAAGGATGGACAGAAATCCCCATAAACACACCTGAACCTGGTGGACAGACTTCCCAGAAGAGCTGAAGCTGTTCTAGCTGCAAAGATGGAGCCACGTCATGTTGATCAGGAATGGGAGGAGCTAAAGCTCAGATGAGTCAAGGCAGGTGAGACAATTAGGGCTGGGCAAGTTAACGCGTTATTATCGCGATTAACGCATTAATTTATTAACGCCGACATTTATTTTATCGCACGTTAACGCATGTTGCTCACATGCTTTTGTTTTGAAAAGTCTGTTACTGGCTGCTGCAGAGCGGGGAAAAAAATTGGCAGGTAAACATGCGGCAAAGCTAAAACAGACATGGAGAACGATAAAAATCAGTGAACTTTACAGTTCAGGTAGCAACTCGGGTAGAAATATTAACAATTCTAAAAAAAAACGTTTAAACCCCTTTGTTCACGACGATGTGGTCATTCGTCCATGTATCATCAGATCTGCTCCATGTGTTCACTGTCCTGCTGTTCTCTAGCTGGTTACTGCAGTGCGGCTCCATCTAGTGGCTCAGATGTGTAATGACAACAGAAAGTCTGTTCCTTGATTATTAAAACAAAGCCATTTCTGGGTCACGTAAACCAGACAATAAAATATTAAAAACATATTCAGTCCTGTGGACCTGTTTGCTAAAATTGAAATATTAAAAAACTTTTTTTTGGTTTTTTTTTTTTTTTTTTTTTTTTTTTTTTGGGGGGGGGGGGGGTTTAGATTAAAAAAACGGGGGAAAAAAATAAAAAATTCACTTTTTAATTTTTTGATTGACAATCAAAATGTAAAATAACAAATGATACACAGATAATTGCGGATTGATAAAGTTCCTGAACTTTAACATGGACATTTTCATTTTAAAGTTCTCCCAGACGGAGGATTCAACAGAAACAAGGTTATTTGTAACAACTGACAAGTTGAACTCCCCGTTAAAAGTTTCTGCTGTTACCTCAGAAATTACCTGTTTTAATGTTCTGATTGTGGCCTCTAGATTGTTAGGGTTTTGTTGGTAGACTGTTTTTAAATTTTTTTTCATAAAAAAAACAGGATGACATTAATGCCCTGGCAGTGGCAAAAAGCTTTATTTTATTTTACATTTTTTAAGATTTAGAGATTTACACTAAATATGTGTTACTGACAAGAACTGATGTTAAAAGTGTTTGAACAACAAATGTTATGACACTTTAGTTCATATGGCAGCAGAACATTTAAATAAAAGTGACCTTTACACTACTTTTGAATTCATTATTTGATTTTTCGTATACAATGTGATTAATCGCGATTAAAAGATTAATCGTTGCCCAGCCCTGGAGACAGTACTTGTATCACGTCACGCAGCTCACGACCCTGAAACGAACACGTTTTGATCAAACTGACCTGCAAAAGTCTCCCTCGGCCTCTGAGAAGGTGAGAGAAGCGAAGGGATTACTCTTCAGGTCCGTCACCGTGTTGTCCATAGGAGTCACATAGAAATAGATCACTCCGGTGCTGTTGTCCAGAGGTCCATCGCTGACTGAGAAGATGTTCCCAAAGGGGAGACCTTTGATCTGCGTGGGGAACAGAAAAAAAAAAAAAAGCAAATTTAATATCAACAAAGACATTCAATTAAGAAGGAAATTCAGGAATATTGTAGCAATTAATCGGTTTCAGCAGCAGCACTTGAGTATTTCTCAGGGACGTGGGGATCAATCAGGACATTTATAGGCTGCAGATAAACACTGATGCTGTCGACAAGAAAAGACGGAGCAGGCGGTTCTACTTGAGGCAGCTTCGGTCCTTAAGTGTTTGCAGCATGTTGCATATCTTTTATAAGCCTGTGCTGGAAAGTGCAATCTCATCTGCTGTTATCTGCTGGAGCAGCAGTATCAGAGCCTGTGACCTTAAAAAAAAAAAAAAAAAAGACAAGCTGATTTAAAAGAAAGGCTGATTCTATTCCAGGGACTGATCTGGAGCCTCTAGAGCTGAATGTGCAAAGAAGGATGCGTCATAAAGAGATAAACATAACGGTCAACACCGCATTTCCTCTTCGCACAACAAAGTAACTCAACAACTAGGGCTGGGCAAGTTAACGCGTTATTATCACGTTAACGCATTAATTTATTAACGGCGACATTTATTTTATCGCGCGTTAACGCATGTTGCTCACATGCTTTTGTTTTGAAAAGTCTGCTCCATGTGTTCACTGTCTATGGAAGTATTTCTGTGCCATCTGAGTTTGAATACGAATTTTTAAGATTGAAAATTTTCAGCATCAAAATCAGACTTTGAATTTTAAAAAACATCAGATTTCTAGCACTGAATTTTTTTTTTGCCTCTGAATTTTATTTTGTTAAAATAAATTCAGTGTTAAAAAAAAATTGTTGTCTTAAAATATTCAGTTTTTTAAAATTCAACACACAAAGAAATTCAACACCTCAAAAAATTCAGTGTAAAAAAAAAAAATCAACATCTCAAAAAAATTCAGTGTAAAAAAATTCAATTTCTAAAAAAAAAAATCAGTGTAAAAAAATTCAATTTCTAAAAAAAAAAAGCAGTGTAAAAATATTCAACCTCAAAAAATTCAGTGTAAAAAGAACCAGACTCAACATCCGGGTCACCAGGGAGAAGCAATCGATCCCTGTCTCAATTCAGCCAACGTCCAGCCAATCACGTTACACTCCATTGGTCATGTGACACCCACCCAGATAGTAAGACGGACCGGTCGGCCATGGCAGCAAACTCAGGTGATGGTGCTGCGGTGAGTCTGTTTACTTTAATTGTACAGTGTTAAAATGAATAATGTCATTTACTAAATCTATTTTAAATGTTTAATACAAACAGCAAATAAAGTAAACAGACTCACTGCAGCACCAGCACCATCGACTTTTTTTGAGATGTTGATTTTTTTTTTTAACTGAATTGTTTTGGGGTGTTAAATTTCTTTGCGTGTTGAATTTTGAAAAACTGAATATTTTAAGACAACAATTTTTTTTAACACTGAATTTATTTTAACAAAATAAAATTCAGAGGCAAAAAAAAATTCTGTGCTAGAAATCTGATGTTTTTTTAAATTCAAAGTCTGATTTTGATGCTGAAAAATTTAAATCTTAAAAATTTGTATTCAAACTCAGATGGCACAGAAATACTTCCATAACTGTCCTGCTGTTCTCTAGCTGGTTACTGCAGTGCAGCTCCATCTAGTGGCTCAAGATGTGTAATGACAACAGAAAGTCCAGTCCTCCATTATAAAACTAATTCAGTTCTGTGCGGCCCGTTTTTTAATTTCGTATTTTTGATCCAGGTCTAAAATTTAAATATTAAAAAAAAAAAAAAAACACAGGTATTTTTTTCTTTTTTTGTGTTAGATTAAAAAACAAAAAATGTAATAAAATGTCACTTTTTAAATGATACACGGATTGATAAAGTTACAGAACTTTAATATGGACATTTTCATTTTAAAGTTCTCCCAGACGGAGGATTCAACAGAAACAAGGTTATTTGTAACAACTGACAAGTTGAACTCCCCGTTAAAAGTTTCTGCTGTTACCTCAGAAATTAACTGTTTTAATGTTCTGATTGTGCTGAGACACAATCATTTTGTTGGATTTTGTTTGTAGACTTTTTATTTTTTTCATAAAAACAGGATGACATCAATGCCCTGTCAGTGGGAATAAGCTAAGCTTTATTTTATTTGACATTTTTTAAAATGAGATTTACACTAAATATGTGTTACTGAAAAGTGCTGATGTTAAAAGTGTTTGAACAACAAATGTTATGACACTTTAGTTCATATGGCAGCAGAACATTTAAATAAAAGTGACCTTTACACTACTTTTGAATTCATTATTTGATTTTGCGTATACAATGCGATTAATCGTGATTAATCAGGGAAATAATGCGATTAATTAAAAATTTTAATGGTGTCCCAGCCCTAGTTTATATATTATCTGTTGACTGGATCACCTGCCCTCGTTCATGGTCCTGACAGTTCAGGTGACCTTGGATCATGTAACTCAAAAAACACCTGTGGCTGCTTTGAATTCACGTGCACTATTAGATGTTCATTTGTTTCAGTGGAGGGTTTAAGTTGTGACAGATTAAAAGTGTCAGAAGGCTGCAGTCTTCCTGCTTCTTTTTTTTTTTTTTTTTTAAATTTTAATTCTTTATGCTCTGTGTCTAAACACCTTTCGCGCGTTACCTTGTCTTGAGCTGAAACGGTGGCCAGGTGTCCCCAGTCGCTGTAATGCGCGATGTACCTGGCGGTCCTGGCGGTCTCCTGGTGAGGAGGAGGAGGAGGGGGGGGGGGAGCCGCCGGACTGCTGCACCCTCTCGACGCGGTAGGAGAAGAGGCGGGAGGAGGACAGCCGCGCCACGGCGTCTCTCTGGGGCTTCACCTGCTCGCTGGGGGTCTCCAGGACGTCTCCGAGGACGCTGGCCTTCCACAAGCCCGCGCCGGCGTCCACCAGCAGCGCCGGGGCCACCTCCTCCGACAGGTCCGCGTCCTCCACGTCCACGTCGTTGGAGGACACCACCCAGGACACGGAGCTCCTCAGGGTGTAGCCGCGGCACAGACACAGCAGGCCGGCCAGCACCGCCAGGGGGAAGGGGCCGCGGGGGCCCATGTCTCTGAGCTGCCGCGCACACGCTCCGCTGTTTACTAACTCACGTGGAGCGCGCTTTCATAACACGAGGACGTTTCACTGCAGGGGGGTTCCCGCAGCGCCCCCTGCCGGTCCACCAGAGCACCGCCACTGTTGTAAAATATCTTCCTTTTTTTTTTTTTTTTTTTTTTTTTGTTGAACTCAAACTATTTTAGTACAAAAACACACGTAGAGGAGATACAGTATGTGTGTGTACATGTACAGTATATGTGTGTATATGTACAGTATATATATGTGACTAATTTCTATTGTGTGCAATATACATATACATATTCATTGACGTGCAATAACTTATCTCAGGTGTAGTAATCACTACCAACATATCTCTTGTAAATAAAGTCAGAGTTATTATTTATTATATATTCTCTATTGTTTGTTTTTATTATTGTTTTATCTTATTTTATTGTCCTTTTCCTTGCCAGAGTTAATTTGTCTAATTGTTATTCTTATATATTTAATTCTTGGTAAGGTGTAGTATTTAAAGTGTTAATTTACTTATTTTATATGTAGAGTATTGTTGTTTTTATAGGATGGAGCACTGCAACGAAAGAATTCCCCGCAAGGGATTAATAAAGTATTTTCAATTCAATTCAATTCAATTTTCTCTTTTTTATTGCTATTTTCACTTGCTGCTGTTAACGATGTAAATTTCCCCATTGTGGGACAAATAAAGGAATATCTTATCTTATCTTATCTTATCTTATAAGGCATTATACCAAACAAAAACAACAACAACAAATATTTAGGGGGGGTGTGATGAAAAAGACGTACAAACAATAGAATAAAATAAAAACAAATATACGTAAAATTTAAAATATAAAAGTAAGGTGTGGTGGAAATTTTTATTTGGTTTATTTCATCTTGTAATTTTGTTAACAATATGTTTAAAAGTGATGCCTTTCTCAACAAGACCAATACACATAGTCAACAAAGACCAAATGTCTGACAAAAGGCTAAGCCGGGGGTCGGCTGTGATTCATTGACCTGTGAGACACAGCATAGGAAGAGCTGTAACTTCCTAAATTCAATCAGTCTGTCTTGAGACAAATGTCTTTTTGTCTTAACCACCACCTGCTGTGTCTATTCTGTATGCAAAACCTGTAAGCACAATCAACATCTTCTGTCTTGGTATCCTGTATGCAAAACCTGTAAGCACAATCAACATCTTCTGTCTTGGTATCCTGTATGCAAAACCTGTAACACCTTGCTGTCTGGTATAAAAATCAGCTTGTTCTTTGTATCTGCAGAGTCATTAGCTGGCACTCTGCGAGTGTGGCTGGGTGGCTCTCCTGTGTGGCCACAAGTATTTGTATGTCTGTCTTTCTTTCTCTGTAATAAATTCTATTCTGATTTTCTCATTGAGATCGGATCTAATTTTTTCCACAACAATTTGGCGCTGCAAAGTAGGGTCCCTCGCTTGGCCGTCTGGACGGAGTGACGAGAGACCGAGAACCTCAAAAGTGCTGTTGAGATGGGAGCTGGGTCACTGCGTTCTGGCTGCCAACGCTGGGATCCAACGAACTTAAGTCCTACAATCTGATCTGGTGAGAAATTCATTTTCAAAAACACATTTGGTCTCGAAAAGGTTCAGATCTGAGGTGGTTCAGCATTCTCCATAGCATTTGGGGAAGTTTAGTCTGCAGGAGTGACTGCGACTGGTTAAGTTTCTGAGATCTGTTCTGAAACACTCCTTCTGTAAAGTAACTCAGAGGGTTAGGCTTTAACTGTTTGGGGCAGGCAAACAGATTTTGCAAAGACGTTTGCAATCTTAGCAAGAGTATGCATACTGACTCATAAAGAAATGAGTTCTGGTAAATCCAAACCTCTTTTCTGTTTCCTCAGAGTTCCAATGTGGAATAGGTGAGAGAAAGAAACGGCCGTGAGAGTGTTGAATGTCTGGACTCAGAAACATGGATTTGTCGAGTTTGAATGAGTTGGAAAGACTGAATGAGAAATTGACTGAAAGATTTGTGTAAAAGATTTGGAAGAATGTGAAACATAGCGCTTTGTTTTTTTTTTAAGGAGTGAATGTATCTTTATTGTTGATTCTGATGCTATTCCGCATCTCTAACCCCTGCGCATGCGCAATAATATATATATATATATATGTATATGTGTATATATATATGTATTATTTTTTTTGGTACCTTAAGTGTTGTATGTATGTCCTGTGCTTTGTCTGTCTCACTAAACCCCAGAACAGAGACAGTTGATACCCCCCCCCCCCCCCCCCCTTTTTCTTTTTTTACTCATTTGCTTTTGGCCAAAGCAATTTACAGTGATGCGACCTAGATTTTTTTTTTTTTTTAAACTGTCAGAACTGAAAGCCAGTCCTGATTTCAAAGTTTGTGTTTTTTTTTTTCTCCCTCCTTAAGGTGTACAGACAACAACCATGTACTGTATGCAAATCAGTGAAACCGGTTTTCCATGGCTGCTGTCACTTTTCACAGCTTCCTGTCTGAGGAACAGGCAGCAGCCATTCCCCCCCCTTATGGGACGTCCCCCCCCAGATCGAGCTGGGCCGGTACGTCTCCGTGCCCAGAGTCTGTAGAACGTAGTTCTTGATCTCGCGGCGGAAGTTGGCGTCGATGGCGAGCCACCTCTGCTGGTACTGCGTCTTCACATCTGGGTCTTTGGAGGTCAGGGAGTTCTTCACCTGCAGACCTGCAGCAACTCGGGCCACCTGGGTGTTTCCGGGGTTCGCCAGAACTTTGGACAGCTCCCACGTCAGGCCTTTCCTGATCCAGAAAGACTTCTCATCCCCCGACAACCAGATGGCTCGACAGGAAAAAAAGCAGCTCTTCCTGAGACCAGCAGACACCCCTGCTCACGAGTCATTCACCCAGCATCAGAGTAGACGCTCTACTCCACCTATCACCAGGCAGAAGTCATGTCCTCACCAACAGAGGGGACATCTCAGCTGAAGGAATGAGTGCTGATCGGCCTCTGGCCGCACTCCGAGCTACACGCTGCTCAACACAATTGCTTCCCTCTGCTTGGTGAGTGACTTTGGCTGAACCTGTGTGCACCGATGACTGCTTTGGAGACTCCCAGGAGACACAGACGATGGCAGCCTGCTGCACTGACAGGCTGTGGATTATTTTGGCTCAAAAATGATCCTAATTTGGATTGTTGTCGTCATTTGGCCCGTTTCCTGGTGGTCAGGAGTTTACTCAAGATTGCTGCATGACAAAAGATCTCACACTGCAGCACCTTTATGTGGTGTCAGCTCATGACACACCCCGCCATCGCTGCTCTCCAACTGACCCACATGATTCAATCTGGGGCTCGGATGTCCCACCTGACAGGAAACTCTGGTCAAACCTTTTTCCCCTTGATGGGAAAACTCATGCTCTGCCTGTAAACTGTGAACTACAAGCTGGACGAATTCATCAAGGACTCTGTGTTTGTAACACCTTGCTGTCTGGTATAAAAATCAGCTTGTTCTTTGTATCTGCAGAGTCATTAGCTGGCACTCTGCGAGTGGTGGCTGGTGGCTCTCCTTGTGGCCACAAGTATTTGTATGTCTGTCTTTCTTTCTCTGTAATAAATTCTATTCTGATTTTCTCATCAAGATCGGATCTAATTTTTCCACAACAAAGGCAGTAGAAGGCAAAGAGCATCGACATTTCAAAATAAAACAGGATTAAAATAAAAGATATTTTGATACATCAGCTGATAATTTTTTAGCAGAATTACTTGACTTTGTTTTCTTCAGAGAGACCGAAAAAAGTTTGAAATCATTTGAAAAACGTTGAAAAGAGGGTTTTATTTTCCTCCACTTGCAACAGTGGATGTGATATTCAGCAAGTAACAGAATAACGTTCACCAAAAAAGACACTAATTTGTCCTTGGTATCCATGTAAAAAATAATATTGGAGATTTCTATAGTCTCATCGCACATTACAGCGACTGGGGACACCTGACACCTGGGATGTCATTAACCTTTCGGTAAGCACCGCCCCCTCCCTAGTTACTGTTGCTAGGTCGGACATTCTCGCTGCTTTTCCATTAAAGGTGGAGTAGGTGTTGTTTGAAAAACGGTTCCAGCAATCCAACTCAAGTGAGATTTTTGAAAATATACACTCCCTCCCTCCCTCCTCCCAAAGGCTCCGCCTCCTCCTCTTCAGCTCACCCCTCGAAACCACGCCTTCACATGATTCACGACTGCATGAACCATAGGGAGGGAGGGAGGGAGGGGTGATATTTGATGGACGTATTAGGCAGCCAATCAAAATAGTGATGATCACTTTTTTGATTGGTCAGAGTTTTTTCTCTGATTATACCTTCTAGACTGGACCAAAATGTTTAGTTTTTTTTGCAAACATTTTATTTCAGTGGGTGCAATGGAAATGTGAAAAGGTTTTCAGGCAATATTGTAAAAAGTGTTGCAAAAAAACAACACCCACCCCACCTTTAAGGACAATGTTAATTTGCTATTTTTCCGATGCCTATCATCAGTATTTATATTCTACTATAATAACTCCGTGGTGAAATATTGCTGCTGGGGACCTGCAACAGAGACTCGAGGTGTCCAGAACGTTTGGAGGGACATTTTTATTCTCTTTAACAAGATAAAACAAACGCTGGAAAAATGCAGCTGTTGGTTAAATTGTCTGTCACACACCTACATTTGCTCCAAGGTAAGTTTACTTTGTTTATTAGATGATAGATTTAACCACCGTTTAGTAAAAGTAATAATATGATTTAGCTGCAGGGAGGGTGATGAGTTCTCTGTTAGCATTAGCATTAGCTCTGGTCCATAGGTCTGTCCCACACCAGAGCTATGTTAACATGAGACAGTCGCAGCATTGTATTAATATAATTAATAAAGTGATGTTAACATTACTAGCCTCACCTTATACCTGAGAAAATAAATATCCAGGTCCATATATATTTGTTGACAACGAGGCAGGCTAATAGCTGGCTAACGAGCTCTGGTCCATAGTGGAGAAGTCATCAACCCTGGACCAGAGCTAATGCTAATGCTAACAGACGACATTAATTTTTTTAATTTTTTTTTCACTGCGGGTTGAATGCTGTGCCATTTGAGGGATTTCCTTTGTTACTTTATCATTGTTTACCGCCGTTGATGATGAGTAACCATAGCAACAGCAGCGCTCCATTCAATGTCCCCCGTTTTTCCTGTGTTACACATCCTAAACACGAACTTATCCTTCCGTGTATCACAAAAATCACCATTCATGTGCGCATACATCACACAAAGCAGTTTGGGCAATCTTATTTTCTATTTTCATTATTTATTTGCAGATGTGCGTCTTCTTAATCACAGCAGCGATGCTGAGTCTGTTGGATCTGTGAGGAAAGTAAACCGTTTACACCCTTATTCATCCATTTTTCTACGTACAGAAGTTCTATAGTATGTTTAAGAGGGTGATTAAAAGGACACGAGCCTGTTCTTATTGATGGGGAGGTCACTGAATTTGGGACGATGTTAACATCTGACCTCCAGGTGGCGTCGTAGGACCAGATTTCCATCACACACTGACAGATTACAGAGTCACAGATTTGCTCTCATTTTAGGCCAAATCCACATTTTTCCACGTCTGTTCTGTCTCCTTCAACATTTCAAAAAATAAAATGTATTATTATTATTATTATTATTATTATTATTTCCACGTCACACTAGGTCAGGGGTCTTCAACCTTTTTTAACCTTTTTTAGCCCAGGGACCCCTGCTTGTAATTCTTACCCCCCCCCCCCCTTTTTTTTTTTTTTTTTTTTTTTTTTTTTTTTTTAATGTGTCACATTTTAAGCCTGGCTTATAATAACTTTTAGATGTATTTTATTCTGCTTATTTCACCTTATTAACCAATTCCTGACTGGGTTATTAGCCTACATGTGTTTATGGTTGATAAAACTTTCATGCATATCATTATTATTATTATTATTATTATTTATTTATTAATTTTTTTTTTGTGTAGTAGTTGGTATGAGACAAATATTTCTATTATTGTTATTTTTCCAACATAAAAACATTTAACTTCAGGCAGTTATATATTTAGAACTGCTATATATATATATATATATATATTATATATATATATATATATATATATATATATATATATATATATATATATATATTAGTGCTGGGCAATATGACGATACATATCGTGGGGACGATATAAAAGTGTGTATCGTGCCATTTCTCTCTATCGTTTATATCGTTTTTCTAACCTAATTTTATCAATTATTACAGCAAATATGTAATTAAATAACCTGCAACGATAAATTTGATAGAATCATATCTACTTCTACAAAGTAGCCTTTTATGTTTGCACTTTTATTCATGGTTAATGCCTTAAACAGAGTTCTCTTCAACCCTGATGTTTACTTTAGACACTTTATATTGGTTTGCAAACTTTGCACTACAAGGTTACAGATTTCAGAAAGTTGAAAAATATTTGTGTTTATTTTTTTATAGCTGAACTTCAGTGTCAAAAATGTGTTTTTTTTTTTCCTCCCAGAAACTGTTGTGCATTTTAAAAAAAATGTGAAAGCTACTGTACCTCTGTACCTACCTGTTTTTGCTGCACTAAAACGTATGTTTTTGTGACAGTTCAGCTAAATGTGCTTTCAAAATAAAGTTGAAAAGTAAGCAATGAAATTTTTTTGTCAAACTTTTCAGAGAATAACTGAAAACATACTTTATTATGGTATATCGTGATATATATCGTTATCGTGATATAAAATAGTCCATATCGTGATATATGATTTTTTTCCATATCGCCCAGCCTATATATATATATATATATATATATATAATATATATATATATATATATATATATATATACAGTCATGGAAAAATTAGACCACCATTTTTTTTCTTCACTTTCTTGTTCATTTTAATACCTGGTACCACTAAACGTCATCATGTGACCAAAACAGACAGAAAAGAAACCACTGAATGCATAAAAGCAGTGTTTTTGGCAGTACAACGCCATAGCTATTGATGTAAAAACTTAAGTGATTTAGGTTATAATCAAGAAAACCATGGAAAATGGTAAGATATCAGCTCTTAAATAAGACTCTTATGAGCATCTTTGTGGTTATCGTTATGTTTGTCCAAACAAATGTACCTTTAGTTGTACCAGGCATTAAAATGAACAAGAAACTGAAGAAAACAAGGGTGGTCTAATCATTTTTTCCATGACTGTATATATATATATATATATATATATATATATATATATATATATATATATATATATATATATATTTTTTTTTTTTTTTTTTAACTCTCAAATTAATTTGGTTAAAATTGCCTTTATTTCTTTTTAAGTTGGAGGACCCCTGCAGTACCTCCGCGGACCCCCTAGGGGTCACGGACCCCTGGTTGAAGACCACTGCACTAGATCATTAAATGAAATAAAGCATAATTCACTCGTTTAATATCTTCCCTTCCTCATCCATCGTTACACTGAGACAACAAATATTTGTATTAGAAGTTTAATTATTCAACATAAACCTTTCCCAGCAGTGAAATACTGAATTACATTGTGAGTTATTCGTGAACATATATACAGAATTGGTTTTATGATGTTCTCTTCAGCATATACTCCGCCCCTCCCTGTCTCTGGGTAATATATTAAGACTTTACAATTAAATAATAACACAGCAGGCTCATAAATTACAACGCAGCTGATTTATAACCTCTCTGATAATCTCCAACTTTCAGCACTTTAACCTAAACAAAGGTAGTTTTTTTTTTTCCTCCGGTGCCACACCCTTCCGCTGCATATCTTTCTGTGTTTTTTCCTTTTTAGTCCACGCTCTTATCGCTCCAAGCCATCGACTTCCTCTTGGCGAGCTCCATCCAGGAGGGCTGGCCGCTCCCGGACACGGACTGCAGCGCCGACGGCGGCGGCGTGGGTGACGATGACAGCGGCGGAGACGACCCCGCGGTTTTCCTGAGCCACCGGTCCTCGCGGGGGTTTTCTGGAACCCTGACGGGGCTCGAGTCTGAAAAAGAGAAATATAGAAAATGAAATGTCAGAGTGCAGTTAAGTCTCTCTGCTGTGATCGTTGCGACTCGTGAGTGTCGACACACCTGGCCTCCCTTCTGCTAACGCCTCTTTGCCAAAAGGTGCGGCCTTCGCTGGGGAGGGGGGGTCACCTGATGTCTGCGTTTCTATCTGAGATTTCCTCAATTCCACCTGAGAAAGAGGCAGTTTTAGAGGACAAATACATGCAATATCATTCCAAAAACAAGGTGGATCCTACAAAAAAAAAAAACCTGTAATACAAGAACTAAACGCTAAATTATAGGTAAAATGACTCAGCACCAGTGAAATTATCCGTCCGTGCAGGAAGGTATTTTAACTTGACTGCTTGTTCGCAGTTTAGATCGAGAGTTTGAAACAAAGTTTTAACAGTAAATTACTAAATTTAGATTTCCTAATATAACTTGTGGAGTTCCTCAAGGCTCTATCTTGGGGCCACTGCTGCTCAATATCTTCATGCTCCCACTCGCTCAAATTTATGAAAAACAACAAAATATGCTACAACAACTATGCTGATGACACACAAATCTACATAACCATCTCTGCATAACTGATACTCTGCCAACAGGGTTTTCCAAGACTGTTTCATGATGCACGACCTTATATATTTTACTGATTTACGCCCCTGCTCTCAGGACTCTTCCCTCAGACCCTAAAAACAGCCGTCATCAAGCCACTCCTGAAAAAGACCAGCTTAGACTCGTCACTCATGAGCAGCTACAGGCCGATATCAAACCTCCCCTTTGTTAGCAAGATTATAGAAAAAGCTGTTTTCAACAGCTACACAACATCTTGATGCTAAATAACGTTTGATGTTTACCAGTCAGGTTTTCGGCCACATCACTGAGACTGCTCTAGTTAAGGTCTTTAACAACATCCACTTGAACACAGGTAGTGGAAACATCTCAGTCCAGGTACTACTGGATCTCAGCGTTGACATGGTCCTGTCCTGTAACATCTTACAAGACTGGGAAGGACTTTCTGGCACTCCAATAAATTGGTTTATGTCCTATCTAAAAGACAGGGACTACTTTGTGTCTATATGTGACTATAAACCTTAGCATACTAAAATAACTGGTGGAGTTCCCCAAGGCTCCATCTTGGGGCCACTGCTGTTTAACATCTACATGCGCTCACTTGCTTAAACTATGAAAAACAACAAAATATGTTACCACAACTATGCTGATGACACACAATCTACATAACCATCTCACCAGGAGACTACAGTCCGATCCAAACACTGATCAGATGCATTGATCAAAGTAGAGGCTGGATGTGTCAGAACTTCCTTCAGTTAAATGAAGACAAAACTGAAATAATAGTTTTTGGAGCCAAGAAAGAAAGATTAAAAGTCACCACTCAGCTTCAAAGAGCTAAGTTAGAAACCAACAACAAAGCCAGAAATCTGGGTGTTGTTATGGACTCAGACCTAAACTTCAGTATCACATCAAGACAGTTGTGAAGTCACTTAAAGAACATATCCAGAATTAAAGAACTAATGTCTCTGCAGGATCTAAAAGAACTTGTCCATGTATTTATCTTCAGTAGACTAGACTACGTTAACGCTGTCCTGACAGGTCTCCCTAAAAAGACCATCAGACAGCAGTTAGTCCAGAACCTGCTGCTCCAGTCCTCACTAACACCAGGAAACTGGATCATATAACTCCAGTCCTCACTAACACCAGGAAACTGGATCATATAACTCCAGTCCTCACTAACACCAGGAAACTGGATCATATAACTCCAGTCCTCACTAACACCAGGAAACTGGATCACATAACTCCAGTCCTCACTAACACCAGGAAACTGGATCATATAACTCCAGTCCTAACACCAGGAAACTGGATCATATAACTCCAGTCCTCACTAACACCAGGAAACTGGATCATATAACTCCAGTCCTCACTAACACCAGGAAACTGGATCATATAACTCCAGTCCTCACCAACACCAGGAAACTGGATCATATAACTCCAGTCCTCACTAACACCAGGAAACTGGATCATATAACTCCAGTCCTCACTAACACCAGGAAACTGGATCATATAACTCCAGTCCTCACCACCAGACAAACCTGGAAACTGGATCATATAACTCCAGTCCTCACTAACACCAGGAAACTGGATCATATCACTCCAGTCCTCACAACACCAGGAAACTGGATCATATAACTCCAGTCCTCACTAACACCAGGAAACTGGATCATATAACTCCAGTCCTCACTAACACCAGGAAACTGGATCATATAACTCCAGTCCTCACTAACACCAGGAAACTGGATCATATAACTCCAGTCCTCACTAACACCAGGAAACTGGATCATATAACTCCAGTCCTCACTAACACCAGGAAACTGGATCATATAACTCCAGTCCTCACTGACACCAGGAAACTGGATCATATAACTCCAGTCCTCACTGACACCAGGAAACTGGATCATATAACTCCAGTCCTCACTAACACCAGGAAACTGGATCATATAACTCCAGTCCTCACTGACACCAGGAAACTGGATCATATACTCCAGTCCTCACTAACACCAGGAAACTGGATCATATAACTCCAGTCCTCACTAACACCAGGAAACTGGATCATATAACTCCAGTCCTCACTGACACCAGGAAACTGGATCATATAACTCCAGTCCTCACTAACACCAGGAAACTGGATCATATAACTCCAGTCCTCACTAACACCAGGAAACTGGATCATATAACTCCAGTCCTCACTAACACCAGGAAACTGGATCATATAACTCCAGTCCTCACTAACACCAGGAAACTGGATCATATAACTCCAGTCCTCACTGACACCAGGAAACTGGATCATATAACTCCAGTCCCAACTAACACCAGGAAACTGGATCATATAACTCCAGTCCTCACTAACACCAGGAAACTGGATCATATAACTCCAGTCCTCACTAACACCAGGAAACTGGATCATATAACTCCAGTCCTCACTAACACCAGGAAACTGGATCATATAACTCCAGTCCTCACTAACACCAGGAAACTGGATCATATAACTCCAGTCCTAACAACACCAGGAACTGGATCATATATAACTCCATTCCTCACTAACACCAGGAAACTGGATCATATAACTCCAGTCCTCACTACACCAGGAAACTGGATCATATAACTCCAGTCCTCACTAACACCAGGAAACTGGATCATATAACTCCAGTCCTCACTAACACCAGGAAACTGGATCATATAACTCCAGTCCTCACTAACACCAGGAAACTGGATCATATAACTCCAGTCCTCACTAACACCAGGAAACTGGATCATATAACTCCAGTCCTCACTAACACCCAGGAAACTGGATCATATAACTCCAGTCCTCACTAACACCAGGAAACTGGATCATATAACTCCAGTCCTCACTGACACCAGGAAACTGGATCATATAACTCCAGTCCTCACTGACACCAGGAAACTGGATCATATAACTCCAGTCCTCACTAACACCAGGAAACTGGATCATATAACTCCAGTCCTCACTGACACCAGGAAACTGGATCATATAACTCCAGTCCTCACTGACACCAGGAAACTGGATCATATAACTCCAGTCCTCACTAACACCAGGAAACTGGATCATATAACTCCAGTCCTCACTAACACCAGGAAACTGGATCATATAACTCCAGTCCTCACTAACACCAGGAAACTGGATCGTATAACTCCAGTCCTCAGATCTTTACACTGGCTTCCTGTTTGCCAATTAATTGACTTCAGAATCCTGCAATTAGTTGACAAAGCGCTAAATGGTTTAGGGCCAAAATCCATTCAGGATCTCCTGGTTCTTATGAACCCACCAGGTCCCTCAGGTCATCAGGGTCAAGTCTACTTTCGTGTCTTCTACACAAAATGTGCTCTAAAAATAAACTTGCCTCGTCTAACTGAAGCATAAGAGGCATATTCACGATAACTTTAAGACCGTGGACTCAACGAGTAGATTATTTTCAAAAGTGGATAAACAATCTCTTAGTCCCTGATCTAAGATTTTAAATCTTGGCAAGAACAGAACAATTTGCAGCGTATGTGGGGACATGCCAGGGAAAACGTTTAGGCCGAATGCCAACTGAGGAGTTTATTTTCTGCAGGACTTGCTGCAATCTGCTGCAGTAAATAACAGATTAGAGTGCCAAATCTGTTTAAAAAGTCACAGTTAAATCCACTGTTTGCATCTGTCCCGCTGAAGGAGGAAACACTGACGTTTGATGCTAACTGTGACCTGTTTTTAAAGATCTATATTTAGCGTGAAGCAGGTTTGCACCAACAAACAACTCTGGGAACGTGACCAGTGTTGCCAGATTTGGTTGAGCAATTTCCGCCCAATCGTGTTCCAAAACCCGCCCACTTCAGGAAAAACCCGCCCAATAAGTGTTTTCATACGAAAACAGATTTAAATGCATTTACAGTATTAAACAATTAAGCCTAAATAAAAAGTTGTATTTTATTATAGTGCATGTCACAGAAAATGTGCAAAAATGCACATCGTTTATCCCAGTGCCAGGGCCAAGTTAACACAGCAGCAGTAACATCAACCACGTAAATACCATTTCTTATAGTTTCCCCACTTCGGCATGATAGCCTACTTATTTTTCTAACAGAATAGCCGACCACTTTGAGTTTGAGAGAAGAGAATTCAATTTACAAGACTTGATAGCATGTTATGCTCCTAATAGAGCTCTCCGCTCTCAGAGTGCAGGGTTACTCGTCGTTCCTAGAATATCTAAAAGTAGATTTGGAGGACGGGCCTTCTGCTACCAGGCACCTTTTTTATGGAACCAGCTACCATTTTGGGTTAAGGAGGCTGACACCACCTCCACTTTTAAAACTAAATTGAAAACATTTTTGTTTAGTAAAGCCTACAATTAGTCTAATCTATAGTGTGTAGGGGCTAATAGTTATAACTATAGTTGTAGTAGCTCAGACTAGAGTAGCTCGTCTTAATCACAGCTTCGTCATAGCTATGCTGCTATAGGCCTACGCTACAGGGAGACACCACCATGATCTGCTGAGTGGTGTCTCCACTGCTCTTCTCCTTTGTCTTCCCTTTCCTCCTCCCTTCCTCCTCCTCCAGCTCATAATTATTTGGGAGCACCTTGTTACTGAAACTGTGCCCCATATTCTTTGCTTTCCTCTGGTTTGTTGTGCTGGTTTTGCCTCCTTTTTCTTTCTGTGTATTTGCAGGCCAGAGTGTCCTGGGTTTCATGCTGACTTGCAGTTCCATCCTCTGTCCATCCCGGGGTTCTCCTCCACTTGTGTTTGGGTGCCGACTGACGTGGTGATCGGCGACCTGGTCCTCTGGCCATCTCATCCCAGTGCTGCTACCTCCATCTGTTTATGTTTATATGGCCATTGTATTTAGTCATTTGTGTGCTCTCCTCTTTCTGTCCTCCATCTTCTCTCCGTCCTCCATCCTCTCTCTGTCCTGTCTCCCCTCTTTTCTTTCTCTACCCGGCTGGCCTTCGGCAGGAGGGTCCCCCCATATGAGCCAGGTCCTGCTCAAGGTTTCTTCCTCTTAAAGTGGAGTTTTTCCTTGCCATTGTTTGGCATTAAGGTTTTTTTTCTCCCTACGTGGGAGTTTTTTACCTGCCATTATCACTGATTGGATTTAATATTATAATCTTAGTTAATGATATTTGCTCGGGGGTCATGCTCTGGGTCTCTGTAAAGCGCCTAGAGACAATTGTCATTGTAACAGACGCTATATAAATAAAATTGAATTGAATTGAATTGAATTGAGTTGAGAGAGAGAGCGGGCTTCTGCATCAGCGTACTAAGGTTTGTTGAGGAGACGTCATGATATACTGAATTTTGTATTTGTACTGTTTTTAAACCATAAATACAATAGAAACCATAAAATAAAAGTTTGTTGTGCTGTTTTCACAATATAAAAAAAACCGCCAGATGTTGGTAAAAGCAGCCCAAATTGTGTATACCCGCACAATTCATTTTTTCCCCGCCAGCTGTAATCAAAAGTAGCCCAATTGGGCGGAAAACCGCCCAATCTGGCAACACTGAACGTGACATGGAGGTGCAGTTACAGAGAAAGTACCACAAACCCCCTTCAGCGACGGCGACGTGGTCCACTCTGCCCGCTTATCCAGGAAAGCCGCCCTGTCGCCCGCTGATCCGGTCCACACCGGCCGTCTGGAGGAGAGCGACGGGCCCTCCCTCTGCTCGCAGCCTCTCTCTGAGGCAGAGTCTGAAGCAGAACCCGCCGGCGGCGCCGCCACAGCTGAGGTGGCGGGTCTGAGCTGGGCGGCGGGCTGCTGGAGGCAGCGACCGCTCCGGGAAAAACCAGACGGTGCGGCGCTTCCCAGCGCAAAAGGAGACGTGGTTGCTGTTGGGACAGAAGAGCGCAGAGGAGACTGGGGCGTCCACGGGTTGGTCTGAGGCGCCGGATGGGACGCGGCGTGCGGGACGGACGGAGCCGTGCTCGGCTGCGGCGGGTCTTCCCCGGCGTGGTTAAAAGCTTGGGGTTCTCTGGGGGTATTTGACTGGACGGGAGACGTCACTGTTTGATCTGGTCGAGCCGTGAGATCCCGGGGGAACCTGCTGCTGAACAGCTGCTGGAGGCTCCGGGTCTTTTCCATGGCCAGGCTCATCCAGGACGTGTCAGAGGACGATGTTTGGGGGGCCGGCTGGAGCTCCTGGGGTGGAGTTTGTGTCTCCTTGATGCTGGAGGAGATTTTTTGGACTTCTGCGAGCGTGGCGTGGGTGTTGTCGGTGGCTGGAGGCGGGATGCCAGATGGTGCTGGATCTAAGGAGTGACAAAGGTCTGTCAGATATGCTTGGCAGCAGAGTTAAATTTAGCCAGGGTGGTGTTTTAATGAGTCCAAAGTTCACCTGTGATCACTGAAGACCTTATCTTTTAGAGATATTTACCTTCTGCAGCCTGTCTTGTTTCACAGATGGAGGTGCACAACGTGCATTCGTGCAAAGTTTAACTCCTTGGTGTGCTAAGAATGTGTCAATTCCTAAACTGGACACTATTACAGCGTAAAATATCTTATATTTAGGGCTGGGCAACGATTAAAATTTTTAATCGTGATGAATTGCAAGATTTCCCTGATTAATCACGATTAATCGCTTTGTATACAGAAAATCAAATAATGAATTTAAAAGTAGTGTAAAGGTCACTTTTATTTAAATGTTCTGCTGCCATATGAACTAAAGTGTCATAACATTTGTTGTTCAAACACTTTTAACATCAGCACTTGTCAGTAACACATATTTAGTGTAAATCTCATCTTAAAAAATGTAAAATAAAATAAAGCTTATTGCCACTGCCAGGGCATTAATGTCATCCTGTTTTTTTTATGAAAAATTTAAAAACAGTCTACTTTAAAATGTAAATGTCCATGTTAAACTTCTCTAATTTTATCAGTCCGCAATTATCTGTGTATCATTTGTTTTTTTACATTTTCGATTGTCAATCAAAAATTTAAAAAATTAAAAAGTGACTTTTATTTTTCTTTTCCTGTTTTTATTAAAAAAAAAAAAAAGCCTACAAACAAAATCCAACAAAAATGATTGAACATTAAAACAGGTAATTTCTGAGGTAACAGCAGAAACTTTTAACGGGGAGTTCAACTTGTCAGTTGTTACAAATAACCTTGTTTCTGTTGAATCCTCCTTCTGGGAGAACTTTAAAATGAAAATGTCCATGTTAAAGTTCTGTAAGTTTATCAATCCATGTATCATTCATTCTTTCCATTTTCAATTGTCAATCAAAAAAAATAAAATAAAATAAAAAGTGACATTTTATTACGTTTTTCGTTGGCTAACACAAAAAAAATTGAAAAAAAAATGCCTGTCTTTTTTTTATATTTTAATTTTAGACTTGGATCAAAAATACAAATTAAAAAACGGGCCACAGAACTGAATTAGTTTTATAATGGAGGACTGGACTTTCTGTTGTCATTACACATCTGAGCCACTAGATGGAGCCGCACTGCAGTAACCAGCTAGAGAACAGCAGGACAGTGAACACATGGAGCAGATCTGATGGAACATGGAGGAATGACCACAAACGTTTGGTTGCTGTCTAGAATTTTATTTTCAGACAGAATTGTTAATATTTCTACCTGAGTTCTCCATGTCTGCTTTAGCTTTCCCGTATGTTTTTCCTGCCAATTGTCTTCCTGTTCTGCAGCAGCCAGAAACAGACTTTTCAAAACAAAAGCACGTGAGCAACATGCGTTAACTTGCGATAAAATAAATGTCGACGTTAATAAATTAACACGATAACGCGTTAACTTGCCCAGCCCTACTTATATTTGATCACTTTTTTCCATCTTCTGCAGTCATGTTTCTAATACGGTTTCTGAATGGAACAAGAAAAAGGGTTTATCACAGACTCACCTGCAGGTCTGAGAGGAGAAGATGTGTTCACTGTCGGCTTTTCTGACATCCAGCTGATGTTGTCGCCCGTTTCCCGCCTTCTCTGGTTCTCGTGCTGTAGAGTCTTCGAGTGACGGTTGGAGGAGGTTTCAGACCGGTATTTCAGCGACTGGGATGTGGCCCGTAGTTTGATGCCAAACGCTGTCTTTCCGTCCTCCTCCTGGACCTCTCTCGCTTCTTCTGCCTCGTCCACCAGCTCCTGGCTGTTGTCCGTCTCCACTGCCTCCACAGCACCTGCGTCCACAGGTGGGTTTTTGGACGGTGCCGCCGGTTCTGCCTTCCTGTCCTGTGGAGCGACCGGGTTTTTGGGCGGCGCTCCCTCTTGCCTGAGGCGTCTCACGGAGAAGGGGCTCCCTCTGGACGGCGAGCTTGTGGGTTCCTCCCTCACGCTCTTCTCCTCTGCCACCTTTTGTCTAGCTTCAGTCTGTTCCAGCACTCCTGCGAAACCGATTAACCGTGACCTCTCCTCGTCTTGGTTTTTGAAGGCGCTGATGTAGAACTTGAAAGAGCCGGATCCTGGAGCCGGTCGCTTTATTCCCTTCGTGTTCTGATCTTCGGCCTGAGCAGCGGAGGAGGACCTGGACGCCGCGGGGAGCTGCTCGCTGGGCGTTTCCGTCTTCACGGCCTTGTCGGGAAGGTTTTTCTTATTGTAGAACATCACCTGTTTCCCAAAATCCACCTCTCTCCTGTCCTTCATTTCTGACTCTGACTCTATGAAGGACGAGTGTGGCCGTTCGCGGGTCGGCGCGTCCGCACGCCCGCGAGGCTTCGGCCGAAGGACCGGGGACGCCGCCGTCACGGGAAGAGCGTGGTTCTGTTGCAGAACGCTTTGGCTCGGTGGTCCGGGCGCCGACACCTCCGAGGTTTTTAACGGATGATGACCCGTCTCCTCCATCTCCTTCTCTGGAGTCTCTTGGTCCCTCACGGGCTCAAGGAGGTCCACGTTGTTTGGGGTTGGCAGCGGCGACCCAGAGGGACTCTGCAAGAAAAATAAGAAGAACTAACTGCGACTGTTTCGTGTTTTAAGAGTACTCAAGAAAAAGGAACTTGGCAGACTGTTAAATTAACAAAAGCACAACATTTAGCCTTGACGTGATCATTTTAAGTTCACGTCATGAGCATAATTATATTAATTCAGACTGAAGTGATAGCAGCAACTACACATGAAAAAGATCCGATCAAGTTGAGACAACAAGTCGACCTCTCAGCCGCTGAAAATCACGGAAGTTATCGCGAGACTTCGCAGTAGACCGTTGGAAGGAGACATCTGGTACCTGTGCAGGTAAGGGTAAACTGTAATCTTGCACCATCCTTCTAAATGACAAGAAGCAGTGCTGTCTGTCCCTCTTTATTGACTTTTGACATTTGATACTATAGATAATATTGCTTTAATCAAACGTCTTTCAGCTATTGGTTTTTCTCAGCAAGCAGTTGGATGGTTTGCAAATTATCTCAGAAGCAGAACCCAGGCTGTTCAGATAGAAGGTTCCTCCTCTGAGGTATTGCAAGTGAAAAAGGGCGTCCCTCAAGGTTCTGTGCTGGGCCCATTTTTATTCACTATTTACATAAATGATCTCGGACAGAATATTCCAAACTCAAATTTTCATTTCTACGCTGATGACACTGTTATATACTTTACAGCACCCAACTTACATTCGATAGAGTACAAGAACAACTTTGTCATCTGCAACTTGTTTTAAATGCAGACAAAACAAAATGTATGTTCTTTACCACTTCAAAAACCGCTAGATCAGCACTGTCTGAGAAATGGTCAACATATTGAATTGGTATCTACTTTTAAATATTATGGATTTTTAATTGATGACCACTTGTCTTTTAAGGAGCACATTCGGTATGTTGTAAAAAAAAAACTGAAACTTTTATTAGGATTTTACTTTAGGAACAAGTCTTGCTTCTCTTTTCATGTGAAACAGAAATTGGTGGAAACAACCTTTGTGCCTGTTATTGATTATGGAGATGTTTTGTATATGAATGCTTCTGCTCATTGTTTCCGTATGCTAGTATGCTAGATATTGTGAACCACTGAGATTCATTATGAACTACCGTCCCCTTACTCACCATTGTGAACTCTATTCTAAGGTTAACTGGACGTCTTTATGTGCTCGACGCCTCAGTCATTGGTATGTGTTCATTTACAAAACCATTCTGGGTATCACTCCGTCCTATTTGTCTTGTCTTTTAGCAAGGAAACAAGGAAGTCCCAATCTCCGATCTATGGATACTCTGTTATTTGTTGTCCCCAAAGTAAAAACTGAACTGGGCAAGAAATCATTTAGGTTTTCAGCACCTACTGCTTGGAATAAAATACAATCTGAACTTCAACTTAAAGCCCTTGTTACACTGAATGAGTTTAAAGCTCTGGTGAGATCATTGCAGTCTACCTTATCTGTGTACAGGTGTTTTATGTGAGCAAGTTTTAATGTTGTAGATTTTATGTGTTGTTTGTTGTTTTAATGTAACTATGCTGCCTTAAAAAAAGAGATCTTTGATCTCGATGGGACTAACCTGGTTAAATAAAGACTAATAAAAAAAAAAAAATGCAAGTGCAATCCCATACAGACATACCACCAGCTGTCAGTTTATCACTTTCCCTTATTTTTGTCTATTTGTCATGATTGAATTTGATAGACTTCAAATCAAAGACCATGTGCTGTCCTGAACCTTCCATTAAAGAGCAATGTGATATCAATAAGAGATTCTTCTCTTGGGAGTACAATACCAAACTGAAATATTACCTCCAAAAATAATGAAATTCTGTTGATAAAAGGTTTGCAGCAAAATATTGTAGTGATCTAGCAGGTCCTTCTGGGTCGTTTCCCAGCATCCTTTGCAGCCCTGGTTGTTTAGGTGTTTATCTGTGTTTATTTGTTAGCTATTTAATTTAATGCTGCCATGTAAAGTCTGTTGCTGGTTTTGACCCCCTGTTGATTCAGACCTCTTACATTTAACATGTTAATTTGTGTCACCCTGAGTTAAGTCTGTCTGTGTTTGAATCATATCTGTGAGTTTGGTGATTAAGTGTGTTACACTAAGAAACAAGAGGTTGATTAAATAATCCTTGTACTTGTGCCAAGATTGTCAGGTGTTGCAGACCAGGATCTGCTACAAAACTGTAACACAGCTGTAACAGTGCTCACAGGAGTTAGCCACCAGCTAATAGCACATGCTATTAGCACAACTCATCATGAGTTGAAGCATCACCATCAACACAAGTTGAACCAACCCAAGTAAATTAAGTTTGATTGACTGAATTAAATAAGGTCGGAAGGACACAATTTATTCACATGGAAATTGTTTCTATGATCTTTTTAAGCTCATCTAAAGAGTCATTTTTTTTAGTGCCGGCTGACAGACAGACCTGGTCCCGCCCCGCGGCGGGGAGCTTCTTCCTCGTGCTGGCCCTCTGGTTCCTGGGTTTGACAGACATCCGGTGGCGTGCAGCAGACGTATCCAGGTGGCTCGTGAGGCGGGCCGGCGCGCTGAAGTCTAACGGGGACTCGGCGGTAGAGACGGAGGAAGTTGGGAGGACAGAGAGGGACAGAGGATGGGACGGAGTCGGGGGCAGAGATTTGGCCTGTGCAGGTCTGAAGACGGGCGACAGTGGACGGGAGGACGGCTGAGACGTTGTCTGGAAGGAGACAACGAGGAAATCATTATATGTTGCTGTGAATTCAATGTAACACATAACCACCGTTATGATTTTTTAAATCGAACTCTTAATGAAGCTGCAGGTTCTGTGCTGCCACACAGACGTCGCCCGTAACACCCTGCTGATTTCAGCAGCTCATCGCCAATTATCACTAAGTGTCATAACTAGGGCAAGTTAACGCGTTATTATCGCGTTAACGCATTAATTTATTAACGCTGACATTTATTTTATCGCGCGTTAACGCATGTTGCTCACATGCTTTTGTTTTGAAAAGTCTGTTTCTGGCTGCTGCGGTTACAGAAAAAAGTAAACATGCAGAAAAGCTAAATCAGACATGGAGAACGGTAAAAATCTGTGAACTTTATAGTTCAGGTAGCAACTCAGGTAGAAATATTAACAATTCTGTCTAAAATAAACTTTCAAACCCCTTTGTTCAAGACGATGGCGTCATTCCTCCATGTTCCATCAGATCTGCTCCATGTGTTCACTGTCCTGCTGTTCTCTAGCTGGTTACTGCAGTGCGGCTCCATCTAGTGGCTCAGATGTGTAATGACAACAGAAAGTCCAGTCCTCCATTATAAAACTAATTCAGTTCTGTGGCCTGTTTTTTAATTTTGTATTTTTGATCCAAGTCTAAAATTGAAATATTAAAAAAACAGGCATTTTTTTGTGTTAGATTAAAAACCGAAAAATGTAATAAAATTTCACTTTATTTTTATTTTTTATTGATACACGGATTGGTAAAGTTACAGAACTTTAACATGGACATTTTCATTTTAAAGTTCTCCCAGACGGAGGATTCAACAGAAACAAGGTTATTTGTAACAACTGCCAAGTTGAACTCCCCGTTAAAAGTTTCTGCTGTTACCTCAGAAATTACCTGTTTTAATGTTCTGATTGTGCTGAGACACAATCATTTTGTTAGATTTTGTTTGTAGACTTATTTTTTATTTTTTTATTAAAAAAAAAACAGGATGACATTAATGCCCTGGCAGTGGCAATAAGCTTTATTTTATTTTACATTTTTTAAGATGAGATGTACACTAAATATGTGTTACTGACAAGTGCTGATGTTAAAAGTGTTTGAACAACAAATGTTATGACACTTTAGTTCATATGGCAGCAGAACATTTAAATAAAAGTGCATTTTACTCTTCTTTTGAATTCATTATTTGATTTTGCGTATACAATGCGATTAATCGTGATTAATCAGGGAAATAATGCGATTAATTGCGATTGAATTTTTTAATCGTTGTCCAGCCCTAGTAATAACATCATAAAAGGGCAGAACTGGTGCTAAACTGTTATGTCACCTATTAAAAAAACACCTGGCGCATGTGAGACAACAGAGACTCTAAAATGCTCATTCCATGTTTTTGGCTTTAAAATGCATCATGGCTTCCTGAACTCTCAAACGCTTTAAAATGAGAGATGAAGCATCACAATGGCCGTCGCAAAACCTTTCCTCTAGCTTCAAACTCCAAGTTGTAATTTATCTTCTTAAAACAGCTCTCGTGCACTTTTCTCTCCGTTCTGAGTTAAAGCTGTTTGCCAACGATGTAAAAGGCTCGAGCGTTTTATTTACTTTGATGAGTCTACATATCTGTGACACTTAACTGGGATGATAAACCACCTTGGAGAAGGTTTCCTGGGATGCGATGACCTCTCCCGAGGCATCATGGGAACTTTGGTGGCGGCTCCCCGGTTCCTCCGGAGATCTGACCGGCAGAACCATCGGCGGAGGCCCAAAATGCATCTTCTGCAGCTGCAGCTTCATCTGTGAGGACAAGGAAGAGGCGTCACGCCTCTAAAGGAGGTCCAGGATCCTGGGGGGCGTCTGGAGAACCAAACCTGAAGAGCTCTGATCTTGCTGTGAACGTTCTCCTGAGATAAAACCCTGGCCGGTCCGGAGCCCGCGGGGTCCTCAGCCTGGAAGATGCTGTCATGAGACAACGCTCGCGATCCCATCATGCCCTGGGAGCACCTGAGGCGGGGGAGATGGGTTCAAGCCACGGACCAGAAGATCTGAAAACGAAGCTGTCGTGTGGACTCACAGCAGATCTTCATCTGATCCCAGGTGTTTTCCCGCCGTCACGTCGCTGGCCGACTGGCTGAGCTCGGCGGTTTCCTCTGCATCTGCTCTCCTGCTCCTCCCCAACAGCCGACTCTTTAGAGACTTGCGCTTGTACTTCCTGTGTCCTGACAGACGTTGAGACGGAGACAGATCCAGGTCACAACAGCTCAGGGACGCACAAGCCGAACCCCCCCCCTCCATAACGGTCGCACAAGCCGACCCCCCCCCTCCATAACGGTCGTCGTTTCTGTAGTTTCCACGTTGTTCATTTTCTGCAGAAAACCTGCTTTGACTAAAGAAAGGCTCCTAATCTGGAAGTACAGGAGAGATTAACTCACCCAGAATGTCCTCCGTTCCTTCTTCTGTATCTCCGGAGAAAAAATCCATCAGTCTGATCGCTGAAAAAAAAAACAAAATAAAATGGAAGAGCGCAGAAGAAAAAGAAACATCAACGAAAAAGAAAAGTGAAGACGTGGAGTTTCTTGGACCTGCTGTCACATCGTGGAGGGAATCTGAACGCCTGGCCGGTACTCTCTGTTCTCAAGAACAAATACGGCCGTTCGGGTCAAAGGTTTATTGCAGCTCAGAGTCAGGAAATAAACTGGGCTTCGCTGGAAACGTCGTGGGCGGGAAAAGAAACTCTAAACTGGGGGGGTCAGACTCATTTCCACTGAGGGCCACATCAGCATCATGGTTGACCCTAACCCATAACCCCTAACCCCTAACCCTTAACCCCTAACCCTTAACCCTTAACCCACATCAGCATCATGGTTGACCCCAACCCCTAACCCTAAACCCTAAACCCTAAACACTAACCCCTAACCCCTAACCCTTAACCCTAACCCTTAACCCACATCAGCATCATGGTTGACCCTAACCCATAACCCCTAACCCCTAACCCCTAACCCCTAACCCTTAACCCCTAACCCTTAACCCTTAACCCACATCAGCATCATGGTTGACCCTAACCCTAACCCTACCCTAACCCCTAACCCCTAACCCCTAACCCTAAACCCTAAACCCTTAACCTCTAACCCCTAACCCCTAACCTAACACAATCATCATCATGGTTAACCCTTAAACAACCACCCTAACCCTTAACTAACCCTAACCCTAACCCCTTAACCCTAACCCTAACCCACATCAGCATGGTTGACCCTAACCCTAACCNGCCGTCACGGGAAGAGCGTGGTCCTGTTGCAGAACGCTTTGGCTCGGTGGTCCGGGCGCCGCGTCTGATGTTACCGCCGACACCTCCGAGGTTTTTAACGGATGATGATCCGTCTCCTCCATCTCCTTCTCTGGAGTCTCTTGGTCCCTCACGGGCTCAAGGAGGTCCACGATGTTTGGGGTTGGCAGCGGCGACCCAGAGGGACTCTGCAAGAAAAATAAGAAGAATTAACTGCGAGTGTTTCGTGTTTTAAGAGTACTCAAGAAAAAGGAACTTGACAGACTGTTAAATTAACAAAAGCACAACATTTAGCCTTGACATGATCATTTTAAGTTCACGTCATGAGCATAATTATATTAAGTCAGACTGAAGTGACAGCAAGCAACTACACATGAAAAAGATCCGATCAAGTTGAGACAACAAGTCGACCTCTCAGCCGCTGAAAATCACGGAAGTTATCGCGAGACTTCGCAGTCGACCGTTGGAAGGAGACACCTGGAACCTGTGCAGGTAAGGGTAAACTGTAATCTAGAACCATCCTTCTAAATGACAAGAAGCAGTGCTGTCTGTCCCTCTTTATTGACTTTTTAAAGGCATTTGATACTGTAGATCATATTACTTTAATCAAACGTCTTTCAGCTATTGGTTTTTCTCAGCAAGCCGTTGGATGGTTTGCAAATTATCTCAGAAGCAGAACCCAGGCTGTTCAGATAGAAGGTTCCTCCTCTGAGGTATTGCAAGTGAAAAAGGGCGTCCCTCAAGGTTCTGTGCTGGGCCCATTATTATTCACTATTTACACAAATGATCTCGGACGGACAGATCAACCACAGAAAACCATTTCGCTTAAGTCTGTCTGTGTTCGAATCATATCTGTCAGTTTGGTAATTAAGTGTGTTACACTAAGAAACAGGTGCTTGATTAAATAATCCTTGTACCTGAGCCAAGATTATCAGGTGATGCAGACCAGGATTTGCTACAAAACTGTAACACAGTTGTAACGGTGCTCACAGGAGTTAGCCACCAGCTAATAGCACATGCTATTAGCACAACTCATCATGAATTAAAGCATCACCATCAACATAAGTTGGACCAACCCAAGTAAATTAAGTTTGATTGACTGAATTAAATAAGGTTGAAAGGACACAATTTATTAACGTGGAAATTGTTTCTATGATCTTTTTAAGCTCATCCAAAGAGTCATTATTTTTTAGTGGCGGCTGACAGACAGACCTGGTCCCGCCCCGCGGCGGGGAGCTTCTTCCTCGTGCTGGCCCTCTGGTTCCTGGGTTTGACAGACATCCGGTGGCGTGCAGCAGACGTATCCAGGTGGCTCGTGAGGCGGGCCGGCGCGCTGAAGTCTAGCGGGGACTCGGCGGTAGAGACGGAGGAAGTTGGGAGGACAGAGAGGGACAGAGGATGGGACGGAGTCGGGGGCAGAGATTTGGCCTGTGCAGGTCTGAAGACGGGCGAGAGTGGACGGGAGGACGGCTGAGACGTTGTCTGGAAGGAGACAACGAGGAAATCATTATATGTTGCTGTGAATTCAATGTAACACATAACCACCGTTATGATTTTTTAAATCGAACTCTTAATGAAGCTGCAGGTTCTGTGCTGATGTCGCCCGTAACACCCTGCTGATTTCAGCAGCTCATCGCCAATTATCACTAAATGTCATAACTAGGGCAAGTTAACGCGTTATTATCGTGTTAACGCATTAATTTATTAACGCTGACATTTATTTTATCGCGCGTTAACGCATGTTGCTCACATTGTTTTGAAAAGTCTGTTATTGGCTGCTGCCGATACAGAAAAAAGTAAACATGCAGAAAAGCTAAATCAGACATGGAGAACGGTAAAAATCAGTGAACTTTACAGTTCAGGTAGCAACTCAGGTAGAAATATTAACGATTCTGTCTGAAAAAAAAAACTCTGTACTGCAACCAAACGTTTGTGGTCATTCCTCCATGTTCCATCAGATCTGCTCCATGTGTTCACTGTCCTGCTGTTCTCTAGCTGGTTACTGCAGTGCAGCTCCATCTAGTGGCTCAGATGTGTAACGACAACAGAAAGTCCAGTCCTCCATTATAAAACTAACTCAGTCCTGTGGCCCGTTTTTTAATTTCGTATTTTTGATCCAAGTCTAAAATTGAAATATTAAAAAAACAGGCATTTTTTTGTGTTAGATTAAAAACCGAAAAATGTAATAAAATTTCACTTTATTTTTATTTTTTATTGATACACGGATTGGTAAAGTTACAGAACTTTAACATGGACATTTTCATTTTAAAGTTCTCCCAGACGGAGGATTCAACAGAAACAAGGTTATTTGTAACAACTGACAAGTTGAACTCCCCGTTAAAAGTTTCTGCTGTTACCTCAGAAATTACCTGTTTTAATGTTCTGATTGTGCTGAGACACAATCATTTTGTTGGATTTTGTAAACTTTTTATTTTATTTTGTTAAAACAGCTCTCGTGCACTTCTTTGCCAACGATGTAAAAGGCTCGAGCGTTTTATTAACTTTGATGAGTCTACATATCTGTGACACTTAACTGGGATGATAAACCACCTTGGAGAAGGTTTCCTGGGATGAGATGACCTCTCCCGAGGCATCATGGGAACTTTGGTGGCGGCTCCCCGGTTCCTCCGGAGATCTGACCGGCAGAACCATCGGCGGAGGCCCAAAATGCATCTTCTGCAGCTGCAGCTTCATCTGTGAGGACAAGGAACAGGCGTCACGCCTGGAAAGGAGGTCCAGGATCCTGGGGGGCGTCTGGAAAACCAAACCTGAAGAGCTCTGATCTTGCTGTGAACGTTCTCCTGAGATAAAACCCTGGCCGGTCCGGAGCCCGCGGGGTCCTCAGCCTGGAAGATGCTGTCATGAGACAACGCTCGCGATCCCATCATGCCCTGGGAGCACCTGAGGCGGGGGGGAGATGGGTTCAAGCCACGGACCAGAAGATCTGAAAACGAAGCTGTCGCGTGGACTCACAGCAGATCTTCATCTGATCCCAGGTGTTTTCCCGCCGTCACGTCGCTGGCCGACTGGCTGAGCTCGGCGGTTTCCTCTGCATCTGCTCTCCTGCTCCTCCCCAACAGCCGACTTTTCAGAGACTTGCGCTTGTACTTCCTGTGTCCTGACAGACGTTGAGACGGAGACAGATCCAGGTCACAAGCCGAACCCCCGTCCATAACGGTCGTCGTTTCAGTAGTTTCCACATAATTCATTTTCTGCAGAAAACCTGCTTTGACTAAATAAAGGCTCTTAATCTGAAAGTACAGGAGAGATTAACTCACCCAGAATGTCCTCCGTTCCTTCTTCTGTATCTCCGGAGAAAAAATCCATCAGTCTGATCGCTGAAAAAAAAAACAAAATAAAATGGAAGAGCGCAGAAGAAAAAGAAACATCAACGAAAAAGAAAAGTGAAGACGTGGAGTTTCTTGGACCTGCTGTCACATCGTGGAGGGAATCTGAACGCCTGGCCGGTACTCTCTGTTCTCAAGAACAAATACGGACGTTCGGGTCAAAGGTTTATTGCAGCCCAGAATCAGGAAATAAACTGGGCTTCGCTGGAAACGTCGTGGGCGGATGTAGAAACTCTAAACTGGGGGTGTAAGACTCATTTCCACTGAGGGCCTCATCAGCATCATGGTTGACCCTAACCCCTAACCCCTAACCCTTAACCCTTAACCCTTAACCCTTAACCCTAACCCCTAACCCTTAACCCTTAACCCTTAACCCTTAACCCTAACCCCTAACCCTAACCCTTAACCCTTAACCCTTAACCCTAACCCCTAACCCCTAACCCTTAACCCTTAACCCTTAACCCTTAACCCTAACCCCTAACCCTTAACCCTTAACCCTTAACCCTAACCCACATCAGCATCATGGTTGACCCTAACCCCTAACCCTAAACCCTAACCCTTAACCCTTAACCCTTAACCCTTAACCCTTAACCCCACATCAGCATCATGGTTGACCCCTAACCCCCTAACCCTAACCCCTAACCCTTAACCTTAACCCTTAACCCTAACCCCTAACCCACATCAATCATTGTTGACCCTTAAACCCTAACCCTAACCCTTAACCCCCCCCCATCCGCACATTTGTTGACCCTAACCCCTAACCCTTAACACTAACCCCTAACCCCTAACCCTAAACCCTTAACCCTTAACCCTTAACCCACATCAGCATCATTGTTGACCCTAACCCCTAACCCTTAACACTAACCCTTAACCCCTTAACCCTTAACCCCTAACCCACATCAGCATCATGGTTGACCCTAACCCCTAACCCTAAACCCTTAACCCTTAACCCTTACCCCACATCAGCATCATTGTTGACCCTAACCCCTAACCCTTAACACTAACCCCTAACCCCTAACCCTAAACCCTTAACCCTTAACCCTTAACCCACATCAGCATCATGGTTGACCCTAACCCCTAACCCTTAACACTAACCCTTAACCCCTTAACCCTTAACCCCTAACCCACATCAGCATCATGGTTGACCCTAACCCCTAACCCTTAACCCTTAACCCTTAACCCTTAACCCTAACCCCTAACCCACATCAGCATCATGGTTGAAGGGCCAGATTGACAGCATTAATGTAACAAAATGTATTGAAAATCTAAATATATTAAACTACACCTTATTATATTGTTAAATAACAGATTCTGTATTTATTATGTATTCATGTTTCAAATATTTAAATCATTAATTAAACTCAGAGTTGTGGTTGTAAGAGTATCCTTACCTTGGTTTCAGAAGTGGAAACAATACTTTGTTTTTCTTGTGGGCTAAATTTAGCATACTTAGCTCCGTGTTTGCTGTCAAAATGCCGACGTAGATTAAACTCTTTCACGACTGACGCCGCCTCATAACACAAAAGACAAGACTGTTTTTTCACCTTGAGATACGTGAAACTGTCTTCCTTGTGCATCAATTTTTCTTTTCTTTGACATGTTGGGGTTACTTTGTAGAGGTTTTTCTAAGTCCATCAGTTCTGAAAATTGTCTTGAGTTCTTTCTCATGGTGAGATACTGTTATCTTGTGGGTAATGACGAAATGCATTTTGGGAGATGTAGTTTACTGTCAATTTGCGCTTTAAAGCGGCCTAAGCTTATTTTAAGTCTTAAAATATTGGTTTAAAATTTAAGACAATAATGCACAAGCTCTTGAGGGCCACATAAAATGACGTGGCGGGCCACGTTTGGCCCGCGGGCCTTGTGTTTGACACATGTGCTCTAAACCTTGAGGTGAACAACAGAGACTCCACAGAAGAGCAAGTGTCAAACACAGTGGGGATGAGGTGAAAACGGGGTTTTCTGTAGGTGGAGATCAGACATTTCACAACCTCCACGGTGTTGCGCTTCACCATCAGTGAAAGCTGAAAGATGGCTGCACCGACAGGCCGACGTGGAGATTACGTCTGAGACGTGTCCATCATGCTTCGTCCTCCTCTGGGGCCAGCAGAGCGCCGTCCTCCCCGGCTGCCCTGATAAGAGACGCTTCGGCTCACAGGCAAACATGCAAAGTCCACTTTGGACCTCTAATGTCGACGCACCTTTGATGCTCAGGGAGCATCTGAATAAATGAAAACTTCCAGACTCTGCCCTTCTGTCAAACTTCGTCTCATTTGCTGTGACGGAAACCAAAGTCCTACTGATTCAGAGTTTTCTTTTAAGCTATTTCACAAAGACAAGATGGATCCCCTGGAGAAACAAAGGATAATCCACTGGATTACTGACATTAAGATATAACAGCGCCACAATAATCCACGACCAGGGTTTCACCACAACCGTCTCACGTCTCGTACTCCAGCTAAAAAAAGAGACATTTCCAGCATCCCACAGAGGGACTCACCTGAGGCTCCTCCGGTCTCCTCTCCGTCCACCTTCCTCTCCACAGCTGTCACAGCCTCAACGTTTAAACCTCAAGTGTTCAGGTCGCGCACATCTGCAGATGTGGAGGCAAAGCAGCGAAGGGAAGCCCGACGCCAGGAAAGAGGAAGAGAGTGAAAGAGGGAGAAGGTCAGCGGATGACAGGAGAAGCAAATGCACAAAGAGGAAAAAGAGGACAGATGAGAAAGAGAGGGAGAGGGAGGGATACTCTATTACATTAGTGGTGCGCCGCGGCCCTCTGCGCTAAGCTCCTTATAAAACGCTAACCTGATTTTAGGCCCAGAAATGAGAGTAGAGGGAAAAAAAAAATAAAGCTCCACTTGGAAAGAGGACATGCATACGGGATTAGGGCTCATAGAACTGTTTACACATGGCGCCGGGCTGCTGGCGCTCCCAGACGATTACACGGGGCAAAAATTAGAAACAAACAAAAAAAACATTTCCAATCATGGAATCAGCTGTCTCACAGGAGGCCAGTATTTAAATTCAGCCCACATCAACCTGTGTTTTTATAACGTATCAGAACTTTATAACCTGCCTGTATCATCCGTCGAACATCCTCGTGTGCGTAAAATAGACTTTTAATGGACTAAACACTCCTCCAGCCTGGATTTTAATGTCCTATATTATTGTGCCTTATTGGCACACCTGGATTTTAAGCATAAAGTTCAGTTAAGTGCTTTTACTGGAACAGGTTACTTTCTTCTTCTAGTAATGGAGAAAGGCACAAAAAAAGTAGGACTGATTGTTCTGTCTATTACGGGTGAGCTACTTTCTAACTGGGATGATATTTATGGACAAAAAGCCGGAGCTCCGTGGAACAAATGTGCAGTTAAACATGGAGGAAGCGATGGTACGTCCAGTCTCAAAAGACTCCAGCTCTGAGATAAAAACGCAAAGAAATCTTAGATTAACACCTAGGGCTGGGCAACGATTAAAATTCTTAATCGCGATTAATCGCATGATTTCCCTGATTAATCACGATTAATCGCATTGTATACACAAAATCAAATAATGAATTCAAAAGTAGTGTAAAATGCTCTTTTATTTAAATGTTCTGCTGCCATATGAACTAAAGTGTCATAACATTTGTTGTTCAAACACTTTTAACATCAGCACTTGTCAATAACACATATTTAGTGTAAATATCATCTTACAAAATGTGAAAATAAAATAAAGCTTATTGCCACTGCCAGGGCATTAATGTCATCCTGTTTTTATAAAAAAATAAAAAAAAAGTCTACAAACAAAATCCAACAAAATGATTGTGTCTCAGCACAATCAGAACATTAAAACAGGTAATTTCTGAGGTAACAGCAGAAACTTTTAACGGGGAGTTCAACTTGTCAGTTGTTACAAATAACCTTGTTTCTGTTGAATCCTCCGTCTGGGAGAACTTTAAAATGAAAATGTCCACGTTAAAGTTTACTAACTTTACCAATCCGTGTATCAATCATTCTTTCCATTTTCAATTGTCAATCAAAAATTAAAAAAATTAAAAAGTGACATTTTATTATGTTTTTCGATTTTTAATCTAACACAAAAAATCGAAGAAAAAAAAAGCCTGTTTTTTTTAATATTTCAATTTTAGACTTGGATCAAAAATACAAAATCAAAAAACGGGCCACAGAACTGAATTAGTTTTATAATGGAGGACTGGACTTTCTGTTGTCATTACACATCTGAGCCACTAGATGGAGCCGCACTGCAGTAACCAGCTAGAGAACAGCAGGACAGTGAACACATGGAGCAGATCTGATGGAACATGGAGGAATGACCACAAACGTTTGGTTGCAGTCCAGAATTGTTTTTTCAAACAGAATTGTTAATATTTCTACCTGAGTTGCTACCTGAACTGTAAAGTTCACAGATTTTTACGGTTCTCCATGTCTGCTTTAGCTTTTCTGGATGTTTACCTGGTAATTCTCTTCCAGTTCCGCAGCAGCCAGAAACAGACTTTTCAAAACAAAGCATGTGAGCAACATGTGTTAACGTGCGATAAAATAAATGTCGGCGTTAATAAATTAATGCGTTAGCGCGATAATTACGCATTAATTTACCCAGCCCTAATTAATGCACATCCCAGAGGTTTTGAGGCCAAAATGTTAGATCTTAGCAGGAAACACACAACAACTCTTTTACAGCCGTTGAAACCGTCCTGGGTTCACACCGATGAATCCAGCTCCGGTGCAGCCGCTCAGGCTACTACTCAGACACCGGGGGGCTAGCTAGGCCACTGGGCTACAGTCAGGGGGGGGAGGGCAGCTGGAACACCTCCACATTCATGACCGTATGACCAAGCACCTTTTCTGTGCACAAACCCCAGCTGTTTTAACCAGAAAAACAAATCCAGCTGCTGACATCTGCACTACCACAAACAACGTAGTCTCAATTTAGTTATCTTTGTTTTATTGATTAAAAAAACCAATTGTCTACTGCAGCCGTTCCCAAACTTCAGAATACCAAGGCCCAATTTGAAATGTGAAAAATCTCCACGGCCCACCGAAACCTTTAATCACAACTGTGATCAACATCCAGGACCAGGAACCATGATCTGATATTAATGTGAGGGGTCAACAAATAAGGTGACACTTGTCATATTAAGTTAAGATGACGGTAGAATAACACTTAACTGGTTTGTTTTATTACTTCTTAATGTTTTTTTAATCATGTCATGAATATTTTACAGTAATTAAAAACATATTTAAAAAAGATTGAGGATTTAAAACACCTTTGTTTAATTTTAATGACCTCTCATGGCCCACCTGCAGTCCCACGACGACCCACCAGGGGGCCGCGGCCCACACTTTGGGAATCACTGCTCTACAGTAGATTAAACCTTTCAAAAAAAGAATAAAGACGAAATGTCGAGAATAAAGACGAAATGTCGAAAATAAGGACAAAATGTCAAGAATAAAGACGAAATGTCGAGAATAAAGACAAAATGTCGAGAATAAAGACGAAATGTCGAGAATAAAGCGAAAAAGTCGACAAAATGTCAAGAATAAAGACGAAATGTCGAAATAAGAAAATGTCGAGAATAAAGACGAAATGTCGAGAATAAAGTCGAATAAGAAATAAAATGTCAAGAATAAAGACGAAATGTCGAGAATAAACACGAAAGAATAAAGTCAAAATGTCGAGAATAAAGTCGAAATGTCGAGAATAAAGACAAAATGTCGAGAATAAAGACGAAATGTCGAGAATAAAGACGAAATGTCGAGAATAAAGTCAAAATGTCGAGAATAAGGACAAAATGTCAAGAATAAAGACGAAATGTCGAGAATAAAGTTGAAATGTCGAGAATAAAGTCGAAATGTCGAGAATAAAGACAAAATGTCGAGAATAAAGACGAAATGTCGAGAATAAAGTCGAAATGTCGAGAATAAAGTCGAAATGTCGAGAATAAAGACAAAATGTTGAGAATAAAGTCGAAATGTCGAGAATAAAGTTGAAATGTCGAGAATAAAGACGAAATGTTGAGAATAAAGACAAAATGTCGAGAATAAAGACGAAATGTCGAGAATAAAGTCGAAATGTCGAAAATAAGGACAAAATGTCAAGAATAAAGACGAAATGTCGAGAATAAAGGACAAAATGTCGAGAATAAAGACGAAATGTCGAGAATAAAGTCGAAATGTCGAGAATAAAGTCAAAATGTCAAGAATAAAGACGAAATGTCGAGAATAAACACGAAATGTCGAGAATAAGGACAAAATGTCGAGAATAAAGTCGAAATGTCGAGAATAAAGTCGAAATGTCGAGAATAAAGTTGAAATGTCGAAAATAAGGACAAAATGTCAAGAATAAAGACGAAATGTCGAGAATAAGGACAAAATGTCGAGAATAAAGACGAAATGTCGAGAATAAAGTCGAAATGTCGAAAATAAGGACAAAATGTCAAGAATAAAGACGAAATGTCGAGAATAAAGACGAAATGTCGAGAATAAAGACGAAATGTCGAGAATAAAGACGAAATGTCGAGAATAAAGTCGAAATGTCGAGAATAAAGACAAAATGTCGAGAATAAAGACGAAATGTCGACAATAAAGACGAAATGTCGAGAATAAAGTTGAAATGTCGAGAATAAAGACGAAATGTTGAGAATAAAGACGAAATGTCGAGAATAAAGTCGAAATGTCAAGAATAAAGACAAAATGTCGAGAATAAAGTTGAAATGTCGAGAATAAAGACGAAATGTCGAGAATAAAGACGAAATGTCGAGAATAAAGTCGAAATGTCGAGAATAAAGACGAAATGTCGAGAATAAAGTCGAAATGTCGACAATAAAGACAAAATGTCGACAATGAAGACAAAATTTCGACAATAAAGACAAAATGTCGAGAATAAAGTCGAAATGTCGAGAATAAAGACGAAATGTCGAGAATAAAGTCGAAATGTCGAGAATAAAGTCAAAATGTCGAGAATAAAGACGAAATATCGAAATAAAGTCGAAATGTCGAGAATAAAGTCAAAATGTCGAGAATAAAGACGAAATATCGAAATAAAGACGAAATGTCGAGAATAAAGTTGAAATGCAGTTTCCAGAATTCCAGAATCATTATAGTTTCTTTTTCTGAATAGGCACAATTTCTGACACAATCTCTTCAAAGTACGAATACTTATTATAATACTGTGTCTATGTGATAAAAGCACATTGAATCAGACATTATGTTGGTAGAGTAAAGCTGGTTTGAATAAATCCGTCGTAGGTATCCGTCTGTCCAAACCACTTGATTTCATGTATTTGAAAAATGATTTCAAATCAAATGCACGTGTTTCCCCGCAGCAGCGCAGCTGCGTCATGGTTTAACGTTGCGCTCTGATTCCTTCTGTCCTCCAACAACTACAGACAAATGGATGACAGAAGTTATTACGACTGCCTGTTATTCATGCGGTTTCCTGCTGGATTATAAAGTCTTCATCTCTGATGCCAGAGGAGGACGCGCATCAAGATTAAGGCCGATAAATAATCCGATCGCACCCCTGCGTGAACCCATGAGAGAAACCAGTCCTTCAACCCGAGAGTTCCCCGTGAAAACGTGTAAAATCATCATTTTTTCCTCCCATTTTGAAATGTTTTTCCTTCTCCAAAATGTCACTACTCACAGCGGATCCATCCTCGAGTATCTGAAACATCCGACGCGCTTAAATAAGCGACTCCACATAAACGCACGAGAGAAACGTTTCTCCTGCAGAGCTTCAAGTTGTCTCCAGGTAATCTGTTTTAGTGGGTTTTATCTGTTTAGGTTTTCCTGTTAATCATCAACTGAAAGTCTTGTGCAGCCTTTTATGGAAGTTTGTGATGTGACGTTAAAACTCAAAGCACCGTCACGAGACCGTCGTGACCTTTAGAAACCGGGTTGGACCTGACGGCTGTGGTTTTATTACTGAACAGCACGTGAAGCTGAGGGAATATTCAGAGAGACACGGTTTTTAAATGCTTTTACGGATGACTAAATCTGCAGGCTGCACGTCTTTTTTCTTTAATATTTTCTGTATTAACCTTTCTGAGAACTACGGCTGGGCAACAATTAAAATTTTTAATCACGATTAATCGCATTATTTCCCTGATTAATCACGATTAATCGCATTGTATACGCAAAATTAAAATAATGATTTCAAAAGTAGTGTAAAATGCACTTTTATTTAAATGTTCTGCTGCCATATGAACTAAAGTGTCATAACATTTGTTGTTCAAACACTTTTAACATCAGCACTTGTCAGTAACATGTATTTAGTGTAAATCTCATCTTAAAAAATGTCAAATAAAATAAAGCTTATTGCCACTGCCAGGGTTTTAATGTCATCCTGTTTTTATAAAAAATAAAAGTCTACAAACAAAATCCAACAAAATGATTGTGTCTCAGCACAATCAGAACATTAAAACAGGTAATTTCTGAGGTAACAGCAGAAACTTTTAACGGGGAGTTCAACTTGTCAGTTGTTACAAATAACCTTGTTTCTGTTGAATCCTCCGTCTGGGAGAACTTTAAAATGAAAATGTCCATGTTAAAGTTCAGTAACTTTATCAATCCGTGTATCATTCATTCTTTCCATTTTCAATTGTCAATCAAAAAAAAATAAAATTAAAAAGTGACATTTTATCACGTTTTTAATTTTTTAATCTAACACAAAAAAACGAAAAAAAAAAAAAAAAGCCTGTTTTTTATATTTCAATTTTAGACTTGGATCAAAAATACGAAATTAAAAAATGGGCCACAGAACTGAATTAGTTTTATAATGGAGGACTCAACTTTCTGTTGTCATTACACATCTGAGCCACTAGATGGAGCTGCACTGCAGTAACCAGCTAGAGAACAGCAGGACAGTGAACACATGGAGCAGATCTGATGGAACATGGAGGAATGATGGGAAAGTTTGGTTGTAGTCCAGAAATTTTTTTCAGACAGAATTGTTAATATTTCTACCTGAGTTGCTACCTGAACTGTAAAGTTCACAGATTTTTACCGTTCTCCATGTCTGTTTTAGCTTTCCCGTATGTTTTTCCTGCCAATTGTCTTCCGGTTCTGCAGCAGCCAGAAACAGACTTTTCAAAACAAAAGCATGTGAGCAACATGCGTTAACGCGCGATAAAATAAATGTCGGCGTTAATAAATTAATGCGATAATAACACGTTAACTTGCCCAGCCCTACTGAGAACATGTGAATAGTTCAGCTTTTAAGGCAACTTGGATGCAAAGTCCACGTGGGCCCAGAACAGTCTGAACGTCTGTCCATCTGCTGATTAAGACTGTGCAACACGTTCAAAGGTCACAGGGTCGGTGACGTGCACGTACCTCTATCTGTGACGGTGCAGGAGAAGCAAAAAAACATTACCCTACAAGTCGCTGCTTGAATGATACGCTCCTTAGATGTGACGTAAATGTGTGAAAGTGCAGACAAGAGTCTTCCAACACAACCTCGTACATTTTCACCTTTATGTTGCAGTAATGCCACAAGCTCATTGCCATTTTTTAATTTTTAATACAAAATCTTTATGTTTGCATGTGTTTTCTCTAGATTAATGGGTGAGTTAACGCGTTACTATCGCATTAACTCATTAATTCATCAACGCCGACATTTATTTTATTGCGCGTTAATGCATATTGCTCACATGCTTTTATTTTGAAAAGTCTGTTTCTGGCTGCTGCAGAACCGGAAGAGAATTGGCAGGAAAAACATGCAGTAAAACTAAAACAGACATGGAGAACGGTAAAAATCTGTGAACTTTACAGTTAGCAACTGTAACAACTGACAAGTTGAACTCCCCGTTAAAAGTTTCTGCTGTTACCTCAGAAATTATTTAACTCAGATTGTGTAAAGTTTTAATTTCTGATTTTCTAAAAAAAACGTTGTTAAACCCCTTTGTTCAAGACGATGGAACATTTGGTCATTCCTCCATGTTCCATCAGATCTGCTCCATGTAATGTTCACTGTTTCCTGCTGTTCTCTTCAGTGGTGAATTAAAGTCTGACGTCTTTGAGTGCAGGAGAGGGTCCAGCCCGTCCACGTCTCAGAAACTGGTCCCACAGATGTGTAATCTGGCGACCAACCAGAAGAAAGTCCAGTCCCGATCCTCACAGTCGATCCCTTTATTTAGACTTCTACTACACAGCAGACAGCAGACATTCATGGTGTTATAAAAGCATTTTTTAATGTTTTTTTAAAAAAAATTATCCACCAGATGGTGGAAAGCATCCTGTCTGTGTACAAACGCAGTCGCAGAGCAGATCTATGCTGCAGATCTGTGCTGCAGATCTATGCTGCAGAAGTACCAGAGGTAGGAGGGAAAACCCTCCAGAGCACAAAAGTAAAAGCTTCTGTTAGAAATCCAACACCAGTGTACGAAGGTGGACACAACCCCGTCAACAGTCCACGTCCACGTTTCCAGAGCAGGTGAGTGAAATTAAACTTCGTGAGTCAGAAGAAGAAGAAGAAGAAGAAGAATCTCGGCGCCGTGGTTCTCATAGAGTTTTGGTGTGCTTGGTGTGGAAAATGTCCACGGTGGTCTCCTGGCACGGCCTGAGGTCGTAGTCGCAGTATCCCACGGAGAAGCGTCCCTGAGGGACACAGCGAGGACAGAGCTCATCACCATGACGACAGCAGCCACCTGAGGACGAGCACGAGTTCTGAGGCGTCGAGTCTCACCTTCGGCTTCTTGAAGTAATCCAGGCCTCTCCCGATTTTTATGATCCAGCCGTTGTCAAACCTGGAAAAAATTAAGTCTTGTTTTAACTAGCACTTTTTTTTTTTTAAGGACACAGGTTGTTTTTTTTAAAAAAAAAAAAAAACTAAAAAACAAAATGGAGGCGCAGCGTCACCTGATCTCTCTGTCGTGGATGGTGGAGGAGAACTGCAGGTCCAGAGTCACCCCCTCGGCGCTCAGACTGTCCCTCAGCTCTGCCAGAGCGCCGCCCTGCTGGCTGCCGTCGGCCTGCAGGACACAGACGAGCGTCAGAGAGACGACGACGTGGGCGCCACCGTAAACGCGCCGCCGTAAACGCGCCGCCGTAAACGCGCCGCCGTAAACGCGCCGCGGTTTAACCGGGTGACTTACTTCGTCCTGTGACGTGAGGAGGTGGAATGCTTTTCACCTTGCAGGAGGACTTGAGCAGCATCTCACAGAAACGCAGGAAGTTGTACAACTGGAGGGAAGAGGTGAGAGTTTTCCTGAGCACGTGCAGATACTTCCTGAACATCTGGATTAAAGAAAGCTGGGAAAGTACTGGAGAGATCAACACGTTCCAGTTGGCATCAAGTTATTTAAACCACAACTGGTCCAATGAAGGGCTTCCTTCAACAAATACACTTTAATGCCAAAAGTATTCACTCACCATTTAAGTCACTCAATTTAAGTGTTACAATCACTTCTAACAATCCACAGCCAGCTGTTAGCAGTGTTGTACCCGATAACTCGGATATCACGACGAATAGCCCCGATAACATTTATATTTTATCAACACAGCAGTGTCTCGCTCCCTCTGAGCCTTGAATGACCAGCAGTGAATGTTATGTTCAAGTGACGTCGGCATAATCAGAAAAACGATTTCTCAATCAGGAAAATCAAGAATACCCCCTCATGCCAGAAAACAACTCGTTAACTCGGTCATAATTTTAATAGTTGCTGACTTGAATTGATATTCGCAGTATTTTCCCTCATGTTACACATAAAAAAAGAAAAAAATAGAAAAGGCTGAAAGAACGACTAGCAAACAAGGGAACGTGGGAATTTACGTTCCACCTTGAATGCAGCCTGCAGCACAGCGCTGATCACAACAAACATGGCGGCGTGGAACTTCGTTAAAGTTTCAGAAGAAGATAGTTTGGTGGTTATTTGTGACGAATCCTCCGAGTGAATTCTACGAGGAGGGAAGCACAAGCTTTAATACGTAAAACCTGATCACCTACAACATAACAATCGCTTCCATGGAGTTTTGAAATCACGCTAACGTGAGCTAATGCTAACGTGCACAAGCCAGCAGCAGTCTCCCCTCTCCCTCATTCCTCTCATCTAAAGCTTCCATGTGATTAAAAAAAAATTAACTACTGAACCTCATTTACTTTAATTAAAGGTATTAATTTAAATAAAACCACAAGCCAAAATCCTTTAAATGTTAATCTTTTTCAGTTAGTAATTCTGATGCATGTATTTCCATCAGTTCAAGGAGCCTTTATTTTTTATATCAGTCAGTAATGAACCTTATTTAAGTTAATGTGAGATATCAAATAGGTTTGTTTGATAGCTTTATGAAAATGTTTGAGAGGCTTGACAATAGTTTTTCATTGGAAAAAATAAATATCTGTTCATTTAAAGAGTCCAAAACTGTTTTTGGTTTTGTTCATAGTATTGATGTAATGATCTTAGGTATATGTGTGTGTTATCGGTTATCGGTTATCGGTTTTAAAAGACAGTTATCGTGCATCCCTACAGAATACCAAATCATTTCGGTATAATTCCACGTTCCCAACCCTGTGGGAGCAGCTTGGAGACGTCCTGGACCTTCTGGTCCATCATCTGGGTCGGACCTGAACCCGCTCGCCTCCTAAACCTTCCCAGAAGAGTTGAAGCTGTTACGGACGAGCCACCATGATGTCAAACCCTCTGGATTAAGTTCATAAACGTGTGAAGGCAGACGAGCTAATACTTTTAGCGACACGGCGCACGAGTGGAAACGAGCTCTGAACCAGAGTTCAGGAAGTGTGCCCCCCCCCGTTACCGTCACCACAATGATTTAAAAACAGAACAACCAAAATGCAAGATTCTTTTTTATAATGTAGAAACAATCATAATAAATGCTTAATAATTAAACCAGCAGTGATCGACTGCTGCTGAATATGTCATTAACTCAAGTGACGATGTGGGAATGTTGCTTTTACCAAACAACTTCCTAATTTGAAACATTAAACGTACTAATTAAATAAATGACATTTAAGGGTCATTCTTCAACTACGGTCAAATTTGGTCTCAAAAATTTTAGAAAATCAACCATGTATTTTAGGTAATATTTTGATATGTTATGCTTATCCATTATGTGTAAAAATACATTCTGGTAGCTGTTGTGATGTAATTATATAGATAAAATATATTCTATTTTTTTTTTCTTATTTTAGTCAAACATTCAGAGGAAAGCATCATTTCCATCACACCACAAACAATGTGTTTTACAAACAAAATTATTTACAGAACTCATGTTTTCAAAATATTTCATGAAATTTCACACATAAATGATCCCAAATATATAAATATATTTATTTTCAGGATTGTAATTTCCATCACAATAAAAAACGTGACAGGAAATGACTGTTGTGGAAATGACAATGTGTCACATTTTTTCCAAAAATCTCATGTAGTATTAGCATGCTAATCTCTGTTTTAAGGCTAGCATTAAATATATACAAAAGACACGACGTGAAATGTTATTTTAATAATTATTTATAAATTTAAAGAAAATATGAGCTGTTTGGAAATGAAGACCAATAAACATATTCTTTGTTTGGGAAATATTTACCTTGATTTTTTTCAGCTTTCATATTCTTCCAGGGAGCTAGCTCTGCTCTCCTGTGATTGACTGTTACCATGGTTACCATGGTTGCAGGTGTTCAAACCTTAAAAAAACCTCGCTAAGTTACATTTTTTGGTGTGTGATGGAAATGACAGTGACCCCAAGGAACAGGTGTTCTTTTTATAAAAAAAGACATTTAATACTACTATCTTACAACACACGGTATGTTTCATTAAAATAGGTATTTATGTAACATTTGTCTGTAAAGTTAGTTTTTAAATCAAAATGTAATTCAATATTTAGAGGTATTGAAGGTCGAAAATCTGATTGAAGGGACGATCGCACAATAGCACAATCCATACATATAAAACCATGGTTTATGGAGTAAAAATAACACTTGACCTTTAAGATTAATTTCTGTACGTTCCTCTTGGTGTCAAGTAACTGTGCCAAAAACAAAAAAAATCAAGAAATGTGTTTTGTATCTATTATTCCTGCAAAGGACACAAATTGTACCGTAGTAGAAGAATGACGTTTAAGCTGGAAACAACAAGCGTTCAGACTGAACCGTCGTGGCTCTGCAGTTCACCGTCTCCTGGACGTTCCACCGTCATTCAAGCTTCGCTGATCTAATAAAACGTTTGTTGCGTGAGGGAAGCAGTTACTTGGTGGGTGTGTCGTATGTACGGATCCTCCACCCAGACCTCTGTGAGAGCGCCGCTGACGTACGGCTTGAACAGAGCCTGGTAGCTGTAACCGGTGGCATCCTCCGATATTTTTATCTGCTCGTGGTATTTCCCATCTGTCGGGAGGACGGAGAGAAAAGAGAGCTTTAAAAACACAAACACACCAGAAACCTCCATCTGAATCAGTGAAAACTCATCCTTCATCCTTCTCCTCCCGCTCTGCAGTCATATACAGTGATCCCTCGCCAATTCACGCTTTAAGTTCCGCGGTTTTAGTTATTCGCAGATTTTTCAGAAAAAAAATCAAGAAAAAATTGAGGAAACATCACAGGATGTTGTGCGTGTTCTCTCACAGTGCAGAAATGCTGTGAGCCAGCCTGGCCCCCTTAAAGAAGGTGGCCTTATGGGTAATGATATGGCCTTATGGGTAATGTAGTGTGTGTGTCGTGGGACGGCAGAATGAAAACGGGGTTAGATGAAAAGTGTAGTTAGCATCAACAGCAGCCCAGCGTGTATAGATTTACATTCTCTGTTAACCGACAGGAGCCCAACAATACAACCTGTGTGATGTTACAAGTTCCTGCAGTGACACAATAAAGTTCCCGTTCCATGCAGAGAAAACCGGACTGTTTCTGTTGTTGTTGTTAGCGTGTTAGCCGCTAATTACAAGCCAAAAATAGCAGAATACCAGCGGTTTGTTTACTACGGTTCAGAGACCAGAGGCTGTGAAGGAAACAGAAAGACCACAGTTGAGCCTTTGTCTTGCTTCGCTACTTTTTTGTGATTTTTAAACATATTTTAAACACATTATTGAGGCTCGGGGGGCTCCGGCTCCCGTTCGTGGATTTTGATTTTCGCTGGGGGGCGCCAGTGTTGTGAAATTTCTTCCCACTCATTTATCGTCCTACCTGAGGCGACTGCGCATGCGTACAGCAGCAACTTCAGGAGGCCGTAATATTCTGCTGCCTGACCGTTATCACGGAAGAGAAAAGGTTAGTTTCCTGTATTTTTAATACTTTGTATGGACAGTATTTAATGCATATACGTTTGAGGGACAAATCAGATGCTCCGAATTCCTAACATTTAATACTTTGTATGCACATAATTGTAATACATTACATGACGCGAGCAAAATGCGCAATTAAATTAGTGACTTATGATTACTTTTTAAAGTTACATCTGAACATTTTCTGCAAAAACCTTAGCAGATAATTATGGTTATTAAATGTGTATAATAATATGCTACCACCCAAAACACAGAGGAGAGCAGATATAAGTGCTGGTATGAAATTGTTACAATGAAGGAAAAAATTACAGATGCAGCTATAATTTTCCCACTACGGTAGGAAAAAATTTTAGGTAGGAAAAAATTTCAGAACACCGGTCTCCATTAACCGCAAAAAATAAGGGATCACTGTATTTCACTTCCATCCCACAGCTTCACTGCTACGACTGATGGATGATAATTATATCCAGAGATGCACTGAAAGCTCTGACTTACAGTTTTTTTTTCTTTCAAGAAACATCAACAATGAAATGCAGCCAAAGCTGCAGGTTTTATGTGCTGCTTTCAGCCTCTCAGCCTTTATTAGGCTCCAACTGAGCATGCTCAGTAGGGTGATCTATTTTTAGGGTTAGATTAAGTTTCTAGTCTCCAACGCTTTGGTTGTAGTTACTCCAATGTTTTTGTTTGGTTTTACTGTAAAGCAGGAGCAGGTTTCACTGTAACTGTGTCACTTACTGGGGTGAACAAAAAAAAAAAAAAAAAAAAAAAAAAAAAGATAAATCCAGTATCTGCAGCCTATTGGCTGAGCCCAGAAACCAGCCAATCAGGAGGGAGCATCTCTTATCGTATCAGAAAGCGTCCGTAGATGTTTGTTGGGATGAATCAAACAAACCAAAGTAGCTGCTCCAGTTACCTTCTTTCATCTGGTTCACGTGACCTTTGATCTGCTCCGCTCTGTCCATGTAGCCTTTGATCTTCTCCCGGTAGTGTCCTCTCTTTGACTCGTCTTTGATGGCTGCTCACGTGACACCAGAAAAACAAAAACAAAATAACAGTCATTCACGAACTTCGGGCCGTTTACACCACATTTATGTCTCTAAAGAGGGACCAGAGACCTCTGAGCACGTCCATCAGCAGCTGGATTCCTTCCTGGTAGCAGACCAGAGACTCCTGGAAGCGGCCGCTCTGGTCCAGCTCCACCGCGCGCTTCAGGACGGACACGGCGGACGTCTCCATCCCCGACACGTGGTTCTGGCTCATTCTCTGGTCTATCTTTTAGTTTTTTCTTTCTTTTAATAACTGTGTGAAACTAGCGCGTTCTCATGCTTAGTTAGTAATCAGGAAGAGGCTGAGAGGAGTCGCGCCAGCCTCCTGAACATAGACATTTAACGCTAGATGCTGCCTGCTGCTAGTGCGCATGCGTCAAAACCAAACGTGTCATTTCTGGATGAAAACAGGTATGAAAAAAAAACTTAAATAATAATGATAATAATCTATACAATATTTATGTTTTTACTTTCTAAGTATGGACCATTGTCATTGGGAATATATTCTATTAAAGAACATCATGTCATTTCCTTAATAACGTTAAACACGTTTTTCTCATGATTGATCATTTTTATTCAAAAACAAATATGATATCACTTCACCTTAGAAGTTTTTGTTTTCCAATTTTGCCACATGGTTGAAATAAATGTGTAACATCTGTTGACGTTCCTCTGAAAAAATGTGATCAGACATCAGCTGGTGCTCATCTGAAGCAAACCAAAGAGGAGGAATGATAATATCAAATTACTTATTAATTTTAAGAAATAAGTCTCTAGTCTGTGTAGAGAATGACGTAAATGAAAGGAGAAACGTTCCCCTTTGGCCTCGGGATTCACAACATGACAGCAGGTCTTGACGCATGCGCGTCCAGCGACACTTTTTGTCGGGTGCAGCATCTATGTGTTGTATTTCTATGCTCGCGAGTGGCTTTGTGTGCACCATAAAAATAACTCCCCGGAGAAACGCCCCGACCGTATTCTTATTAGTGATAATTAGCCACGGGTGTTTTCAATAAAACACGGAGCTAGAGTCGTTACATTTAAATCTGATATTTAAATTTTAACTCGTCTAATTTTACATTAAAAAAAAAAAAAAAACTGGAGTGAGGTTACAGCATAAAGGGAGGAGGAAACACTCGGAGGAGTCATTTGAATGTAACTCCTACCCGTTTCCGGTTTGGACGTAGGGAATCGAGCACAAATGTGATAACTTTGGTTCTCTGTGTGGAGCCTTTTCTGTTATTTTGGTAAATGTAGGTCGTATATCGGTGCTTGGTTCTAGAAGTTTCGGTAGACTCAACAGAAGTTGCTCTCTAACGGTTCATCGAAGCTGTAACCTTGACGACCACGTTCAACATGTCCGGTGTCTGTCGCAGCTTCGCGACTCTGTCGGTCAAAGTGAGTGTTTTTAACGGTTTTAAAATCCTCCAACTGACCACATTTAGACATCTGGTTCAGCATCTGGCTCCTGTGATTCCACAACACGTTTAATAACTTTATTTTCAAATTTGAAATGTGGACAAATGTGGCTGTTTGTGTCTTCATTCGCCACACTGAGGTACCACAGTTCACATTTATTTGCTTTTTTTGAGCTTTTTCAGATCCTGTTGGCTCTTCATTTTATTTTTTATTTCTTGAATAGCCTGTAACGACATTAAGTTTTAACTAAAACATATGGCGATGCCTCTTTTTACCATTATGGCCCACGTTTATGGAACAGCTCACCTGAGGACCTGAGGAAGGTAGAAACTGTGAACATGTTTAAAAGTAAACTCAACACCTACCTTTTTAGTCTAGCTTTTAACTAAATCTTACATATTTATTGTGTTTTTAGCCTAATTTTTATTTTATTATCTTAACTTCTTAGTCTGGGTCTTAACTGAATCTATTTTATTCATTGTATCTCTCACTATCTCTTAGACTAGTTTTAATTGAATTTTATTTATTTTATCTTATTTTATTTTTTTATTTTATTTTGTTTTTTTTTTGACTAATTTTACATTGTAAGTTGGGCATTTAACTGAATTTTATCTATTTTATTATTTTATTTTTTAGATATTTACCAAATTTTAGGCAATATAGTTATCTTATCAAGTATTTTCTCTCAGGTGTTTCCTCACTTCAAAGTAGCGAGTGTGAGATGGCGTTTCCTCACCATTCTTCCTCACAGATCTTAAATTCTATGTTTTTATATGTGTGTGTGTGTGTGTGTGGGGGGGGGGGGGGGGGGGGGGGCATTTGTGTTTATTGTTTCCTGTATTGTTTTTATGTAAAGCACTTTGAGCTGCTCCTGTCTGCATGAAAAGTGCTCTATAAATAAAGTATGATTGATTGATTGATAACCATTCAAACTTCTTGAAATTTAAAGCTTTCCAGAACTTTTAAATGACTCTAAATACCAAAATAAATCGCTGCGTTGAAGATCACTGCGCTCACATGAGATCTGATGTTCAGAAAATAGTTCATTAGTTTTGTATTCATGGATTCTGGCACACATGTTTTAACATCCTTTTCAACTGCTGATTACGTTCCAGACCCTGACAGAAGCAGTTTTGTCACCTTGTGGGTGGCATCAGTCGGCACGCAGCAAGTTTTCCAAAGCAAGACTCCCCAAAAGAGGTAAGACTTTAAAGCTCTTCCCTGATGTGTCGCTGTTTTCTACAGCTGCTGTGGGTTCGTTTGGCTCCTGATCTGTGACAGATGACTCTATTAAATAAAGACCTGCGCCGGCTAAACCTTTAATAACTCCACGGTTTCACCTGTGATGATCAGCCGTCAACATACTGCTTTTGTTATTCGAGTGAAAGAAATCCACACATATAAGATGGCAGTTCTATTTTTAAATAATTTCCCAACTGTTCAGTGAGCTGAAACATTTCTAAAAGTGTCAGTTTCAGCTCCTTCCATCCATCATGTGGCTCTGCTGGACGCCAGAAGAAGGTTTTCTGTTCAGGCGTCTACGAGTACTGGGGGCCTTCCAGTCGTGACCAGTGACTGAACCTTAGCGGGGTCTAGTTTGTGTAAATGGTCCAGAGATGTCAGGAACCGTGTGGGATCATCTCTGGTCCAGGCTGCTGCGCCCGACTCGCTCTGTTGTCTCTGGTCAAGAGCTCCGTGTTTTTCTTCCTCGCAGCTTTTTGAAGAGAGATCGAAGGAACATGAGAAGTACGGTGGTGATCCAGAGCAACCGCACAAACTGCACATAGTCACTCGAGTGAAGAGCGTGATCCGAAGGCCGTACTGGGAGAAAGAGATGGTGAAATACCTCGGGCTTCAAAAGGTGAAACCCTCCCAGAATTGTTGGCTGTGTTTTACTTGAAGCAGATGCAGTTATCGGTTCAGGCACAGGTAGAGGCCAGAGCTCCTCACCTGGTGACGTGTGCAGCCTCTGGGTTTATTCCTCTGGTTTTTCTTCCCTTCAGATCCACGATCCCGTCATTCACAAAAACACACCTGCTGTCAACAGCCAACTTAAATTCATCAAGCACCTTGTGAGGTAAGACGGCTTCTCCAAAAGTGGCAACTCTCCTGCTGCAGGTTTTCCTTCTCTCTAATCCAGCCTTTCTCAACCTTCCTCACCCTTTTTTCAGTCACGACACCTTTCAAAAGTGAATAAAATCTCACGACGCCCCAGAGTAAAATATAATCTAAAGCTCCGACTGTAAATGCATCCGTCCCGTTTATTTAGTTTAAATAACCTGAACAGGATATCTGCACCAGAGTAGGCCTCAGCAGGAAAGCTTCTCTTCATCCGTGATGTGCTTGCTTCCATCCATCATCCTTGTATTGCCTCTTTTTAGCCTTATCGCTAGCAGCTAGCTTTGGTAGCTATGGAGCAGATTCAGAGCTGGTGGATGAAGGCTTGATGAAGAAGTCGGCTCCTCTGTGATGTTCCGTTCCTGTGGGGCTTTTCTTTTTAGAAAACCATCCATGATGCTGCTAAAAAGTTCTCTTTGCTATCTGTGAAATAAAATTCCAGCGGTTAAATGATATTACGACGTAAGCTAACTGGGCAGTCACGTTGACCTTACGCTGACCCCGTACTGACGTTGTTAACATTGGGAAATGGACATGTGAGACATATTTTTATTATTCATTTCATGTCCAATTATGCATCTTATTTATTTATTTATTTATTCATTCATAGGGAAAAAGTATGTATTTATGTATTCATTCATATATTTATACAACGCTTCCTCTACTTACGAAATTAATTGGTTCTGGAAGTAGTTTCATAACCTGAACATTTCTTAAGTGGAGACGCGTTTTCCATGTAAATGTCCTAATCTGTTCCAAGCCCCCCAAAATTCAAACATTTTTTAAAATAAATTATAAATAATATATGAAATGACGTAAAAACCTGTCAGAAATACATGTTAGAACTAGAAAAGCACTCAGAGAGCTCAGACCTCCACTAAACGCAACAATTATCGAAAACTTGAAAGTGATCCAGAATCCAGGATTTCTTCCGGATCAGAACCAAAATGAAATCAGTTCTTCCTTTTCACATTTCTGACAACTCCTGAAAATTTAATCAAAATCCAACTATAACTTTTTAGAGTTATCTTGAACACAGACAGACAGATAAACGCCAGCAAAAACAAGAGGCCCTCCTAGCCAATGGGATGCCAGGAAGATGCTAAGCGATAGCCAATGGCAGAGCAGCTCGGACGCACCGCTTTCAAACCGAGATCCAGAGCCGACAGCTATGTTTACGTTCAGTAAACTCTGGGAGCTGCGAGTAGCAGCGCTACTGGATTTATGACTTTAGTATCCTGAAATTTCTTTCGTAACTAGAGGCAATATTTTCCCTTTGAGGCGTTTCGTAACCTGAAAATTTCATATGTAGAAACGTTCATAAGTAGAGGTACCACTGTATATGAAATGTCAGAATAGGTCATTTATTTTGACGACACCCCGGTTGAGAAAGGCTGGTCTAAACCTGCCAGATACTGAGAGAAATCCAGAAGTGTTCACCTGAAGGGGTTTGTTCCTGAATGTTCCTCAGTCTTTCATCTCCTGGTCCCTTCAGGATTCAGCCTCTGAAGACCCCCCATGGTCTCCCTGCTGAGCAGGACATGGCTGACACCTACATCAACGGCAGAGGAGAGCTGATCGTACGTCGTCTCCTCCAACCAGCCGACCACAAGGCCGTTGAATCTTAGCTTTACTGTCACTCTGTTAAAATATCAATTCTTCTTAAATGTTATTAAAATAAGAAAGAAAACCCTCAGCTTTCTCTTTTTCATTATGAGAAAATGAGACGTTTTGCGCTGATATGAAAAATGCTGCACCTGAGACACAGTCTGATCATGTTTTAACCACCAGAACCTTCATTGATCGTAGTTTTTTTTTTCAGAACAGTAATTCACAGATTAGTCCTTTAGCCTGATGATTTAGGGTTTTACAGAATTTGGAGGAACCAACATGAGAGCCTGGATCCATCCTGGTCCATCAGCGGTCCAGCCTGCTGCTGGTGGTGTGATGGTCCCAGTACCAGCTGATTCTGGTTTAACCACCAGTCTACCTGAGGATCTACCTGAGGACCTACCTGAGCATCTCCATCCCTTCAGGACCACACTGGACCATCTTCTGATGGATCCTTCCAGCAGGATGATGAACCAGGATCATCTCTTCTCATAAAATCATGACTTTGTCTTGAAAAATTGCAACTCTTTTCTCTTCATCCAGTCGTAACCTCTCAGAAAACCAAAACTCCTTAAATTAAAAAACTTTTTTTTTTTTTTTTTTGTCATAAAAAACTAGGGCTGGGCAACGATTAAAAATTTTAATCCCATTATTTCCCTGATTAATCGCATTGTATACACAAAATTAAATAATTAATTCAAAAGTAGTGTAAAGGTCACTTTTATTTAAATGTTCTGCTGCCACGTGAACTAAAGTGTCATAACATTTGTTGTTCAAACACTTTTAACATCAGCACTTGTCAGTAACACATATTTAGTGTAAATCTCATCTTAAAAAATGTAAAATAAAATGAAGCTTATTTCCACTGCCAGGGCATTAATGTCATCCTGTTTTTTTTTTTTTTAATAAAAAGTTTACAAAATCCAACAAAATGATTGTGTCTCAGCACAATCAGAACATTAAAACAGGTAATTTCTGAGGTAACAGCAGAAACTTTTAACGGGGAGTTCAACTTGTCAGTTGTTACAAATAACCTTGTTTCTGTTGAATCCTCCGTCTGGAGAACTTTAAAATGAAAATGTCCACGTTAAAGTTCAGTAACTTTATCAATCCGTGTATCAATCAAAAATAAAAAGTGACATTTTATTATATTTTTCATTTTTCAATCTATCACAAATGGAAAAAAAGGCTGTTTTTTATATTTCAATTTTAGCAAACAGGCCACAGAATTGAATTAGTTTTATAATGGAGGACTGGACTTTCTGTTGTCATTACACATCTGAGCCACTAGATGGAGCCGCACTGCAGTAACCAGCTAGAGAACAGCAGGACAGTGAACACATGGAGCAGATCTGATGGAACATGGAGGAATGAACACAAACGTTTGGTTGCAGACCAGAATTTTATTTTTCAGACAGAATTGTTAATATTGCTACCTGAGTTGCTACCTGAACTGTAAAGTTCACAGATTTTTACCGTTCTCCATGTCTGTTTTAGCTTTTTCGCATGTTTACCTGCCAGTTCTCTTCCGGTTCCGCAGCAGCCAGAAACAGACTTTTCAAAACAAAAGCATGTGAGCAACATGCGTTAACGCGCGATAAAATAAATGTCGGTGTTAATAAATTAACGAGTTAACGTGATAATAACGCGTTAACTTGCCCAGCCCTGAAAAAACTAAAGCTTTTTCTTCAACAACGGGAAGTTCTGATGCTGTCATATAAACATGGACCAGAACATCTGAGGATCGTTTCCAACAGCTGGTTGGATCTTTGACACCAAGAATGAAGGTTCTGGAGGAGGACCAACCTGGTACCAGACAGATGAGTGTGATAATGTGACCAGGGAGTGTGTATTTATGAGAAGAGAAGTTACTAATGAACCTTTAACTACAGGAAAGATGTTTCAATCTGAAACGTGCATCTTTTCATGAGTCTGATTCAGATAAAATTCTTTTTAAGGCTCGGTATTGCCACATCGACCCAAACTCAGACTGGATGGATTTTTCTCCTCTTCTGCCTCTCACTACTTAAATATACATTCAGACTCTACATCGATGTTTTACCCGGCTATGGACTCATAAAAGACCACTGCAGATGTGTAACTTACAAAGGAAAGTAATAATCACAAGACCACAATTTATTAAATATTTTTTCTTTTACTAAGTCTGCATTACTGAAGTCAAACTTGCTAAAAGGTAAAGTTATGCAAAAATGTATTCTGAAGCTAAAATCAGAATAGATTAGACGTTGGCACACATGCGTCACTGACAGTTACACAGTAATGAAGGAAGAGAAGCCGACGGACGACAGTCACGGACAAGTTTTTCATTTTCACAGTCGACTCTTTCAGTTTCTATGACGACAGGTTGGATAAACTCCAGAATGTTAACAGGTGCGATCAGCTCAACTAAAATTAACTGCAGAGTCCGTCTTTACCTTGAAAACAAACTTTATCACCAAAAACACATTTCCACTGCGTTGCAGCCACAAAAGGAGCAGCTGACATGAACGCAGTAGCACACAGGTGTCATACACAGGTGCACATGAACACAGGTGTCACACACATGAACACAGGTGCACATGAACACAGGTGTCACACACATGAACACAGGTGCACATGAACACAGGTGTCACACACATGAACACAGGTGCACATGAACACAGGTGTCACACACATGAACACAGGTGCACACACACACATGAACACAGGTGTCACACACATGAACACAGGTGCACATGAACACAGGTGTCACACACATGAACACAGGTGCACATGAACACAGGTGTCACACACATGAACACAGGTGCACATGAACACAGGTGTCACACACATGAACACAGGTGTCACACGCATGACCACAGGTGTCACACGCATGAACACAGGTGCACATGAACACAGGTGCATGAACACAGGTGCACATGAACACAGGTGACACATGAACACAGGTGTCACACACATGAACACAGGTGTCACACACATGAACACAGGTGCACATGAACACAGGTGTCACACACATGAACACAGGTGAACACATGAACACAGGTGCACATGAACACAGGTGTCACACACATGAACACAGGTGCACATGAACACAGGTGTCACACACATGAACACAGGTGCACATGAACACACGTGTCACACACATGAACACAGGTGCACATGAACACAGGTGTGTGTCACACATGAACACAGGTGCACATGAACACAGGTGCACATGAACACAGGTGTCACACACATGAACACAGGTGTACATGAACACAGGTGCACATGAACACAGGTGTCACACACATGAACACAGGTGTACATGAACACAGGTGCACATGAACACAGGTGCACATGAACACAGGTGCACATGAACACAGGTGTCACACACATGAACACAGGTGCACATGAACACAGGTGTCACACACATGAACACAGGTGTCACACACATGAACACAGGTGTACATGAACACAGGTGTACATGAACACAGGTGTACATGAACACAGGTGCACATGAACACAGGTGTCACACACATGAACACAGGTGTACATGAACACAGGTGTACATGAACACAGGTGTCACACACATGAACACAGGTGTACATGAACACAGGTGTCACACACATGAACACGGGTGCACATGAACACAGGTGTACATGAACACAGGTGTGGGCGGTGATGAGGACAAAGCTGGAGATCAATCTGTCCTGACTGAGTGGTTGGACACGTTAAAAGGAAGATGTACCTGACACCAGTGTTCCTCGTCTTTTAGCCACGGTTACCTGCAGGGAAACATGGCGCCTGATGGAGCACCTGGCCATAAAGAAATGCAGGGGCGTGCACAGACATTTTGGGGGCGTCTCAGAAAAATAAGGTGTTGAACTGTCTTATAGCAGTTAGCTGTGTTCTGCAGACACATTTTAATAGTGTATTTATTTATCATTGTCAAAGTTTTAATAATAACCTATTAATGTAAATACAAGATTACTGCAAGCTTTGTAACGTAGAAATAACTTATGGTTGGTACAAAATAATATATTTAGCTAATACAGCTTCATGCCTGATTTAGTTCCACTAAACCACTTTAATTCAGGGACAGCTTTTAAGATATCTCAATAAAATGAGTGGAAAAGGCCCTAAACATGAACATGACTCATCATCCTCAGGTGAGATGCTTCATCCAGGTGAGCAGAGAGCTGCTGGTGGTGGTGGTGTTTAATGTTTTATTTAAAAAAAAAAAAAAAAAAAAAAACGTTGAGGAGGGCACCTGCTTGGTCCAGAGGTCAACGGACAGGTGCTCTAGCGCCACCTGGTGTCTATCTGTGCACGCCACTGACGAAACGGCTCAGGGAACAAAACATTGAGATGGAACCAGGTCCAGGAAACTCCCCGGATCTGAATCCCAGTAAGAACTTGTGGACCATTAAAAAACCCACAGATTCTGACAAACTCCAATCATTGATTATGCAGGAACGGACCGGCACCAGTCGGGATTTGGTCCAGAAGTTGATTGACAGCATCCCAGGGAGATCTAGCGAATATTGACTTATTGCATTTATTATGTGTAATTCTCAATAAAAGCTTATAAAACTGATGAAATGCTTCTAATTGTTATTTCATTATAACATAGAAACGCCTGATTAAAAACTTTGAAGCAGCAGACTTTGAAAATGTGATATTTTTGTCCATGACTGTAGATCTATCATCTAAAAGGTTTATGAAAACAACACGGGGCTCAGATGTGTGAACGGTTACGAGGTTCAGTCGGTACTTTTACCGATTTAATCGATTTAACTGATGTGGATCCTCTCAGCTGGTTGGAACTGGGCGTTTTTTTCAGGATGACTTATTAAATCAAAAACAAAACAACTGACGCTTTAGCCAAACTAGCACCGCGAGGACACGTGTCCCTTAAAAAAAACAAAACGGGACTTTGTGCCTTTCGGTTATTCAGTTTAAATACGGCTGAAACACAAATCTGATAAATGAGTTGATATTTAATTAACTATGCACATGATTATGAATAAAATAAAAAGGGCCGTCTGTGAGAGCGTTACTGAGGTAGCTCTGAGGGAGAAAACAGGCCGGTCGGCTTCAGTCGTCTCCAGAGTCGGAGTCGGAGTCGTAGCCTCGGCCTCTGATCGACTTCTTCTCCACTTTCGTGACCTTTGAGCCCGATTTCTGCGTCGCTGTTGGAGGTTCCATCAGGTTACCGCTGCGACGACACGAAGACACGACGGTTAAATGAGGTTTAACGGCGGTTTCGTACGTTTCTGTGGTGCCTCACCTGTAGTTGATGACATCAGCACAGCCGAGCCTCCACTCCAGCACCTCCGTGGAAAACTCGTCTGTGTTGCCGAGGTCGGTGAAGCCCACGACGTAGTCCTTGGTTTTCCCGTCTATGAGCAACGCCAGCGTGGGAATGACCTTGATGCGCAGCCTCTCTGACAGAAACGGGGCCTTTTCTGCGTTCAGCTTGATGAATTTGGTCTCGACGTGCTTCTTTGCTAAGATGGACAGGTGCTTGTCGAGGATCTTGCATCTGAACCCAGAGGACAGAACGACAAGTTCAGACGCTTCACAATGAACGTCTGACAGCACAGCAGAGCAGGTACGTGCACCTGTAGGTCCCACCGACGTGACATCACAACAACCATCCAGAGTCACGCTGCAGATTCCCGACAGCTCCAGATATTCACCTTAATATCTGTGAGTCAATTTCACGATGAGTCTTTGAGCTACTGGTGCACGATAACTATCGGACAGATAACAGGAAATTATGACATCATTCCAATAACTCCGATATCATGACAAACAGCCCCGATAACATTTATATTTCTGTCAACACAGCAGTGCCTCGCTCCCTCTGAGCCTTGAATGACCAGCAGTGAATGTTATGTTCAAGTAACGTCGGCATAATCAGAAAAACGATTACTCAATCAGGAAAATCAAGAATACCCCCTCATGCCAGAAAACAACTCGTTAACTCGGTCATAATTTTAGTAGTTGCTGACTTTAATTGATATTCGCAGTATTTTCCCTCATGTTACACATAAAAAAAGAAAAAAAATAGAAAAGGCTGAAAGAACGACTAGCAAACGAGGGAACATGGGAATTTACGTTCCACCTTGAATGCAGCCTGCAGCACAGCGCTGATCACAACAAACATGGCGGCGTGGAACTTGGTTAAAGTTTCAGAAGAAGATAGTTTGGTGGTTATTTGTGACGAATCCTCCGAGTGAATTCTACGAGGAGGGAAGCACAAGCTTTAATACGTAAAACCTGATCAGCCACCTACAACATAACAATCACTTCCATGGAGTTTTGAAATCGCGCTAATGTGAGCTAATGCTAACATGTGCAAGCCAGCAGCAGTCTCTCCTCTCCCTCATTCCTCTCATCTAAAGCTTCCATGAGATTAAAAAAAAAAAAAAAAAAAATCATTGAACCTCATTTAATTTAATTAAAGGTATTAATTTAAATGGAACCACAAGTCAAAATCCTTTAAATGTTAATTTTTTCAGTTAGTAATTCTGATGCATGTATTTCCATCAGTTCAAGGAGCCTTTATTTTTTATATCAGTCAGTAATGAACCTTATTTAAGTTAATGTGAGATATCAAATAGGTTTGTTTGATAGATTTATGAAAATGTTTGAGAGGCTTGACAATAGTTTTTCACTGGAAAAAATAAATATCTGTTAATTTAAAGAGTCCAAACTATTATTGATTTTGTTCATAGTATTGATGTAATGATCTTAGGTATATGTGTGTGTGTTATCGGTTATCAGTATCGGCCTTTAGGAGCTGAAAGTTATCGGTTTTAAAAAACAGTTAGCGTGCATCTGGAGCTGTTCACACATGATGATTAAGACGTGTGACCACAAGCCGATTCTGCAGCTGGAAAATTGGGCCCCAAGTCGTACTGTCTTAACATGTCCTTGGACTTGGAAAGATTTGACCAAACCACAAGACACACGGAACGATGTCCTGAGGACAGGCAGGTCCAAAAGGTAAATGTCGGGTCATAATACTACAACAAAATCAGCACTGACACCTCTCACCAATAATAACTGGTTTCGTCTTGAAGCTGCAGATCCTGAACGGACTAAAGAAAAGGGACACCTGGATCCAGCTGATACCCGGTTTAAGTTAAGACTTTAACACAGCTGAAACGCTGTGACCTTAAGAGAGTTGTACATGAACAAACGCCATCAAACTTCAATGAAATCAATAAACATTTTAAAACCTTCTGCTTCTGCATTCAGGTTTAGTTTTTATTAAATAACAGTGTGATATGTGTTGTTCATTTGAGGTTGTATTTATTTAATTTTAGCACATGTAAAAAGCCAATTCTTACGTTATGAAATTCAAGTTTGGAATGAAAAGCGTTTGCATTTTATTGTGTGAATGTAACAGCTACAGTCTCACCTGAAAGTTGAATTCCTGTAGAAGTGGCAGACAACTTTTGAGCTTTCCTTCACCTCACTGAAAAAGTCTTTCTCACTGGGGATTTCTCTGTACTCTCCATGGCCTTTAGACAACCACTCCTAAAAAAAAAAAAAAGAAAAGAACAACAGAAAGAGAGAAAACTGCTTTTACACTCAGATACAACAGTCTACAGTCTGTTCACCTGTCCAGGTGGATTCACAGAAACAGTCCATCTCTTAATGCACAGATCTGTCTAAGATTTCCTTTGTGAGATTTAACCAGTTTATTACATAACTGTTTCCCAAATCTACTTTCCAAATCTAATAGAGTAAAACACAGAAAACAAGAAAACAAAATCTCGCAAACACCTGGAGGCTACTGAACATTTTAACCGCCTTTTCTCCACTACCAAATTTAAATGCTAATTCCTATTTTAGCACCCTAAAAAAATTTAACTGCCAAAGTGTTTTATTTCTGAGTTCAGCTGCAGTAACGCTTTATAAATCAGAACTGCACATTAAAAATGTATTGTTGGTGCACCAACATTGCAAAAAAAAACACAAACAAAAAAAAACACAAACAAAAAAAAAACCAGCGCAATAAATGGTAGACTACTATTTTCCAAGTGCTGTATATTAACGCTCTAAATGTCAATATGTTTATCCAATCAGATGGAATGTTATTGGCAACATGTCCATTTAGATTTTTATATAAAGAGTGTTACTGTTGTCATCACAGGATTCACTTTTCTATTTAATCTTAATAAAGCCATGTTTCTGGAATAGAAATAATACTTTTTATTTTTGAGTGTGTGTCTGCGTCGACTATTTACTGTCAGGGATCGATTTTAACTACAAAAGTAAAAAAAAAAAAAACATCCTTAAAAAAGCCAGTTTTATTATCAGTTTTCAACTGTGACATCACACATGTCTTCCAAACATCATGCAGCCCTTTTTAAAATATGGCTTTGTGGAGAAATTTACCAAAGAACTGTAAAGGTTTCCAATGACTTTGAATTAATTGAACTGAAAGCATCAATTACACATTATATGGCTGACAGGCAGCTTGCTAATGTTGGACAAAATGAACAAAAGATTTGTTGAGAAAAATAGTTTCATTTATTTAAACAGTGCAAATTGTTGCTTGCAAGCTTTTAAAGGTGGGACACGGGGGTTTAGAAAGAAGCTTAGAATATCAATACCCACGGCTGAAAAATCGATACTCTCTGGGAAAATAAAAAAAAAATATATATATATAGCAGAATTGCTCTAGTCTAAACAGATTTAACTTTCTACAACTATAAGATTTATAAAATGTTGCACTTACCTGCTTCTGTTTCTGAGCTTTCTTAAGTGCCTCTAATCGCCTCTCCTTCAGCCTGTCGAAATCATCTTCATCCATTTCATTCAGTTTACTCAGCTGAGTATCCACCTGCTCCTCCACCACCTTAGCCGACTGCTCCAACACCTTAGCTAAGATTTCTATTGCTTGGCTGGCCATGGCTGCCCGCTAGCTCTGAAGTAGTCCAGATCTGAAGGGGTAAACATGAGACACCAGACAATAACGATATGACAGACAGTTCGGAAATCGACTGCTGAAACTGCACAAGTTCAAGATTCAAGATTCTCTTTATTGTCATTGTCACAAGTACAACGAAAAGTAAGGTGCAGGCCTTCAGTAGAGTGCACTATAGACAATATAATATAAACAATATAATATATAAAACCGATATAAAAAAAAAACCAATATAAAACCAATATAGAAAACAATATACAGACTTACAAAGTCTAGGGAACTGGTGAAGTGAAGTGGCGAAGGTTCACGTGAAATGCACGACTGTGGTGTGAAGGCAGAACTCAGATTATGTTCTGAGTTGTGTCTCTGCAGTCTGATGTAAAAGCAGACACATCCTTTTATCAGCCTTTGATGAACCCCTCAGAGAAACATCGATTCATTTTAAATGGTAATTTGGAGGGCTGAAATTTGTTTTGTTCAACTTTACCACATAACTTTGATAGATGCTTATAATTATACTAGGGGTGCACGATAACTATCAGGCAGATAACAGGAAATTATGACGTCATTCCGATATCATGACGAATAGCCCCGATAACATTTATATTTCTGTCAACACAGCAGTGTCTCGCTCCCTCTGAGCCTTGAATGACCAGCAGTGAATGTTATGTTCAAGTAACGTCGGCATAATCAGAAAAACGATTACTCAATCAGGAAAATCAAGAATACCCCCTCATGTCAGAAAACAACTCGTTAACTCGGTCATATTTTATGAGTTGCTGACTTCAATTGATATTTGCAGTATTTCCCCTCATGTTACACATAAAAAATAGAAAAGGCTGAAAGAACGACTAGCAAACGAGGGAACGTGGGAATTTACGTTACACCTTGAATGCAGCCTGCAGCACAGCGCTGATCACAACAAACATGGCGGCGTGGAACTTCGTTAAAGTTTCAGAAGAAGATAGTTTGGTGGTTATTTGTGACGAATCCTCCGAGTGAATTCTACGAGGAGGGAAGCACAAGCTTTAATACGTAAAACCTGATCAGCCACCTACAACATAACAATCACTTCTATGGAGTTTTGAAATCGCGCTAACACGAGCTAATGCTAACGTGCGCAATCCAGCAGCAGTCTCTCCTCCCCTCATCTCTCTCATCTAAAGCTTCCATGACGTTAAAAAAAATAAAAAATAAAAAAATCACTGAACCTCATTTACTTTAATTAAAGGTATTAATTTAAATGGAACCACAAGTCAAAATCCTTTAAATGTTAATCTTTTTCAGTTAGTAATTCTGATGCATGTATTTCCATCAGTTCAAGGAGCCTTTATTTTTTTATATCAGTCAGTAATGAACCTTATTTAAGTTAATGTGAGATATCAAATAGGTTTGTTTGATAACTTTACGAAAATGTTTGAGAGGTTTGCCAATAGTTTTTCATTGGAAAAAATAAATATCTGTTCATTTAAAGAGTCCAAACTATTTTTGATTTTGTTCATAGTATTGATGTAATGATCTCAGGTATATATGTGTGTTATCGGTATCGGCCTTTAGGAGCTAAAAGTTATCGGTATCGGTTTTAAAACAGTTATCGTGCATTCCTAAATTATACCCCGGTTTCATTATATGTGCAGAATATTGCCTGATACGTCTTTTCAAAGCACCTGGATGTTTTCTAGATGACTGTCAGGAGGGCTTTCACTCAGTTTTAGCTGCAAAGCACAAATATATTGACACCGTTCACTGAAGCGTTGGTTTTCAACGATTGTGTTGCATGTTTGCCTAAAAAGCCCTCATTCTTGGTTAAGCACACAAAACATATGTGAGTGAGCAGCTGGCGTGTACTGGTAAAGGAAACTAACAATAATGATCGGAGCAGCTCCATAAATAACCGAAACCTGCCAGCAAATCAACCATCCCTGGGCTGTCTCTTTTAAATGTTTACCACACTTTTGTGGACTTTTGGAGACACCTGTGCAGTAAACTAGCCTCTGAAATGTGATGCTTCAACCGCTGGTCACGCCTTGTGTCTGGGTTTATACCGGTTACTCGTTAGCAGTGAGTTGTCTGCTGACTAATAAAATATTTACTTGTTCGCTTTTTACTGTAACTGGACGAGTCAGCTCCATCCAGAAACCAGATATAAATACATTTTTTAAAAAACCAAACACACAAAAACCAGAACTTACGATGACCGTTAAGCTAGCTGGCTAACGTTAGCGCTGCTTGCGTGGAGTTAAAAAAAAAAAATACGCGAGAACCTATACGTCTAAACGATGATGTTTTAACATAGAAAAGATTTAAAACTGTAACCAAACTTACGTTAAGTTAATAAACTGAAGGAACCGTGCTGTTCAGAGACGGTATTGTTCAGCGACCGGTCCGTACGCTTCCTGGGGGATGTGACGTAACGTTTTTCGTCACTGTCCCGGCAGAGGTCACGCCCCCTTACTGACGGCAAGTTTTTTTTTTTTTTTCCAAACTTTATTTTACACTTTCGATATCTGATTTAAACTAAGTTTCGGGCTTTTTATCTAAATGTAATACGAAACTTACAGCATTGAAGTTTGGTATTTGTAGCTGTGAATGTGATATTTCCCATACATTGTGAATAAATTAACAACATGTAGCATTTCCACATTTTTTTGAGGTAACATCTCTCCATCAAATAATACATATTTGCCTGTTAAGCAAATTTCTTTTAACAAAAAAAGACAGATCAGTCCACTGGAGAAAAGCAAAGTTTCCTCATTGCTTTTACAAAATGTTCATTATAGAATGACATTTATGCTTATTTATTAAAAATGTTTTAACTCAATAACAATTATGAATATAAGGAACTGTAAGGATTGCCTGTCATCTGCATTATTAGGAATATTAAGGAATAATATTCCTGTGTGTTTACATGTTCAGAGTTTCATATTGGGATACCTCTGTACCTCTTACCTAAATAAAATCGAATGTATTTTTTAATTAAGATCAGAAATCTAATGCTTTATTTGTTCAAGTGGCTTCTTTGCTGCTCTTCTGGAGGCCAGCCCACCCTGGAGATGCACACTCCCCCTCGTCTGTCTGGCTGTGGTTGCAACGTTTAAGAACTGAGCAGGACAGACGCGTTTATACAGAGTTCTCGGTTTATTGTCAAGGTTTAGAAAAACTTACAAACAAGTTCACAGCTTCAGGTCTTCAGGCACAAGCCAGTTTAAAAGAACACAACGCAGGCCATGTTTGAGCCGTGGCCGTTCCTCTCAGGAACGATGACGGGAGAGGAGAAGCAACATCTGGGAAGTGAGCGAAGATCCACACATTCCAGATTACATTCATTTCAACGAGTGTTAAAATGATGTCACACTGATCTGATTTGCATATAAAGACGCCGCTTCTGACAAGTCTTTTTTCAAATCGCGTTCCCGACCTCCCCTGCGGAGAGATCAGAAGCCAGTCGTGTCTGCCGAGTGCTCGTCGTGACCGATCATTAAAGTTCAATTCACAGAAATACAGAAACGTAACCGTGTGCTATACAAGTGACTCCAAACTATGAATTACAAAAGATGGGCCACAGAGTTAGAAAGATCAACTGCGTCTATGCAGTCCAGCATTATTTCAGTTTACAGACTTAAGAAACGTGTGAAAACGCACCGTTATCCTGTATTTACTCGCAGTACAAATGATTCATGGATGTGACATTATTTTGAAGGGACGTCTCACGGAAGGAAAAACAAATAAAACGCATGAGCTGCTTGATTGTAATGAGTCGTGTCAATGCCCTCCAAGTCTGAGTGCAACAGAGAATCAGAAGAACTTTGACCAGGTTAAAAACACCTGGACATAAAGAGTGAGAAGTGTTACAATTCAAAGATAGTTACTAAGAATCCACTACAGGTAAACAAGAAGAGGCAATTTCCCCTCATACGCTTTTGTCTTTTTGAATTGTTTGACAAGGATCTTTAAAAATGTTATTTACACTCTTATAATAAAAAGATTTGGCACTTTTTAAGAAAAAAAAAAAAAAGATACAAATGCCTGCAGCAGTTGTAGATATTTCACAGATACTTGCTGGAAACGAGAGCACCAAATTATCAATAATCAAATGTTGTTGCTGTACCATTTCTGAGATCATCGTACGCCTGATGCACGAGCGCGCCGCCGCCAGGAGATTCAAAAACGGATGAAAAGATGCGTTTTGACAAGACGAGGAAGATCGGCTGCTGTGTCGGATGGAAAAAAATGCTCTGCAGGAAAAAAGGATTCGGAGAAGTCGCCAGCCGGGGCATCGAGCAGACGCGTGAGGAACGGGCAAGCATGCGCTATCTGCAAAAACCTTTAAACGGAGATTTAAAAAAAACACAAACGAGGAAAACAGAATGACGGATTTACAAAAAGCTGCTTTGATTTTCATAGACTCGGGTTATAGTGAAACTGTGGACGTTTTAGTTTCAGTTTCTCGTCTTTAAAACAAAAGAAACGATGTACTGAACGTGTCTCTAACTCGAGCTGCGTTCGTTTGTACATCTTTGTTGTTCTGATCCGCTGAGGCGGCTGGCAGATGTTACAGTGGTGATGCGCTGCAGACACAATGACGCGGTCGTGTAGACGCCACGACGTCAGTACGATTCTTGTAAGAATAAAAACAAAAACAGAAACGCAGGTGGCGCCACCTCCCACCACGACCTCCTCCTTCACGCTATCTTCAGGACGCTGCCGTACGCCTGCTGCACCACCAGCTGCACGTTGTCCAGGATGAAGTCGAAGGCCATGCTCCAGACGGACTCCACCGACTGCTGCATGAGCCTTCAGGAGAAACAAAGTTCACCGTGAAACTAAACACGAGGAAAAAAAAGGTAAAAGCGGAGGAGACGGATACGACGACGCGGCACTGACCTCTTCATGTATTTTATGATCAAATCCAACTTTTCCAGATCTTTATCCTCAATCAGATCCGTGCAGTACTTCACCACCTGTAGGATGTCCTCCTCCATGGGATCTTTAAAAAAAAAAAAAGACATGTATACATCTTTAAAAAGCCACCACTTCCTGCAAACCCATAAATAACAGTCAACTGGACGCAGCGTTGAACCCGCACCCGTGATGGTGGTCACCCATTCCCGGAGCAGCGTTTTAATGTCCGTCAGGTCACAGGCTCCGGCCAGCGTCGGAGCGGGACGAGGTACCGACGCCGTCAACGACACTGCGATGTCCAGACTCGAGGTGGACGGACCGTTTTCAATCTGGGCGGCGAAATTAAGCGTGAGCTGCCATAAATGTTTTCATTTTCACAGTACGCAAACTCTCTAACTGTGCTGGTGAAATAATGGATGAATTCACCTTTGGTACATTTATTGGGTCTTGTGATTTTACAGGAAGGGGCGTGGCTTTGGCTGGACTGTTTGACATCTGGCGCCGTTTCAGGGGTGAAGTTCCTTTTTTAAGAGGACTGATAGCGTTCTTCCTCTTGTAGCGCCGCTTCACCCGACCGACGGAGAGTCCCACGCTGCACTGCTTCAGCTGCAGCAGCGGATTCTTCTGCTCCACTGCAGATAAACCAGAAGAAAAAGAAAAAAAAAGTAGGATTAAAACTAGGGCTGGGCAACAATTAAAATTTTTTAAATCGCAATTCATCGCAATATTTCCCTGATTAATCACGATTAATCGCATTGTACACGCAAAATCCAAAAATGAATTTAAAAGTAGTTTAAACGTCACTTTTATTTAAATGTTCTGCTGCCATATGAACTAAAGTGTCATAACATTTGTTGTTAAACACTTTTAACATCAGCACTTGTCAGTAACACGTATTTAGTGTAAATCTCATTTTAAAAAATGTAAAATAAAATAAAGCTTATTGCCACTGCCAGGGCATTAATGTCATCCTGTTTTTATAAAAAAAAAAAAGTCTACAAACAAAATCCAACAAAATGATTGTGTCTCAGCACAATCAGAACATTAAAACAGGTAATTTCTGAGGTAACAGCAGAAACTTTTAACGGGGAGTTCAACTTGTCAGTTGTTACAAATAACCTTGTTTCTGTTGAATCCTCCGTCTGGGAGAACTTTAAAATAAAAAATGTCCATGTTAAAGTTCAGTAACTTCACCAATCCATGTATCATTCATTATTTCCATTTTCACTTGTCAATTAAAAATTAAAAACAAAATTAAAAAGTGACATTTTATCATGTTTTTTAATCTAACACACAAAACAAAAAAATGCCTGTTTTTTTTTTTTTATATTTCAACTTTAGACTTGGATCAAAAATACAAAATCAAAAAAGGGCCACAAAACTGAATTAGTTTTATAATCAAGGACTGGACTTTCTGTTGTCATTACACATCTGAGCCACTAGATGGAGCTGCACTGCAGTAACCAGCTAGAGAACAGCAGGACAGTGAACACATGGAGCAGATCTGATGGAACATGGACGAATGACCACAAACGTTTGGTTGCAGTCTAGAATTTATTTTTTCAGTCAGAATTGTTAATATTTCTACCTGAGTTGCTACCTGAACTGTAAAGTTCACAGATTTTTACCGTTCTCCATGTCCTTTAGCTTTTCCTTAAGTTTACTGTTTCCGGTTCTGCAGCAGCCAATAAGACTTTTCAAAACAAAAGCATGTGAGCAACATGCATTAATGCACGATAAAATAAATGTTGGCGTTAATAAATTAATGCGTTAACGCGATAATAACGCGTTAACTTGCCCAGCCCTAATTAAAACAAAACCCGGGCTGTTAAAGCGAAGGGACTGGCCCGTTGACTCACCTATCTTTGCCTGCGGCTGGACATTCAGAGCACAGCTGTAGGCAGACTTCAGTTCTTCCTGTAGCTCCTTAGGAAGGGCAGCGAACACATCTGGATCGACCTGCATTTCAAACGCCAACAATAAAATTAGCTTTAATGCATTTTTAAAATCATACATGAGGTCAACGCTTGTCCACAATTCTTCAGTCATTTCAAATGGGCATTTCCTTTATCCCAGTTCAGTTCGGCACCAGTGATTAATAACGACATCATGGTAAATTGGCTGACTGCACTTACTGTTACTCCTGTTCAGATTTTTATTTTTATTTTTTAACTGGTGGATTTAAAGCGGCATACTACACATAACAGAGTATCCGGCGACAGCCACTTCATACTCTCCAGCCTCGAACTTCAGCAGATCTGAAACGGCCGGGTCTCTACCTGTGAGAAGTTCGGCAGCTCCAGCACGATTCCTGGACTGTCCGGCTGGTTTGGGATCTGGAGAACCAGCGTTCCGGCGGGCGGAGTGTAAAGCGTCGGCTGGAGGGGCGAAGCTGGTCGAGGGTTGGGCGCCGCGAGCTGCAGACCGGGGGAGTGGCAGTTGCTCGGCCTGGCGTCTCTCTTCGTCCACGACTGCTCGATCTGCACCCTCAGCTCTGCCGGCAGGGCCTCCAGCACGGAGCGATCCACCTTCGAGGTCGGACGCAGAAACGCCACGTGAGGAAACTGATCCGCTCTCCGCGCCATCGACCGGGCGGAGACCCCCCGGACTTACCTGTGAAGGAGACGGGACCTCGATGCTGACGTTGAGGCGCGTCCTCGAGTGTTTGGGCGTCTGTCTGCATAGAGGCTGTTCTTTGCTCGTTCCTGGAACTGGCTCAGCGGGTGACGTGGGATGTGGCGACTGAGCGACTCCAACATCTGCAACACAAACCCGACTTACTTGAGTTCCTAGACAACAAAAGAGGAAAACCTGCATCGCTGGGACGCTGCAAACCTTTGTTACTGGACCCCTGGCCCAGCAGCATGTCTTTGATGGAGCGGGTCCGAGGCCCACGGGACTCTTGCGGGAGAGACTGACTTCCCTCGAGAAGCTGAACCTGGATGCCGATGCCTCTCAAGTCCTGCACCTCCAGCTTCATGGCGTGGAACAGTTTCACGACCGCTGTGGCGATCAGCTGGCCACTGTCAGTGGACTGAGCGAGCATCACGGTCCTGGCAGAAACCCAGACGGATCAAGGTTAAAAATAATAACTTAACTGGTCCCCTGCATCTAGGGTTGGGCATCGTTTGGATTTTAACGATTCTGATTCTGATTCCTGTTCAAAACGATTCTCGATTCTGATTCTTTGATGTGTAGGTCAACAGATCGCGACTTATCTAACAGTAGAATTTTTTCATTAAAAAAACTGTGACACATTTACACAGGCGACAGGTCATTTTTATTCTTACACATGCTTGTATACACAGAATTCATTTACAGCCTAAATGTTAAACAACTCACAGTTGGCAGTCGGCCTCCAAAATACATTTTGCCCAACAAAAAACTAAATCAACAGTTTCTGTTTAGGAAGACGATCATATCTGCTCTTTCAGTAACAGACAGATAAACGCTGACAAAAACATAACCTCCTTGGCGGAGGTAAACATTGTTTGTTTACCTGGTTGCTGGGTTACGCTCATACAGACAAGGGGCCCTCCTAGCCAATGGGATGCCAGGAAGATGCTAGCCGATAGCCAATGGCAGAGCAGCTACAAGTATGTTTACGTTCGGTAAACTCTGGGAGCTGCGAGTAGCAGCGCTACTGTATTTCTGACTTTCGTATCCTGAAATTTCTTTCGTAACTAGAGGCAATATTTTCCCGTTGATGCGTTTTGTAACCTGAAAACTTCGTATGTAGAAACGTTCGTAAGTAGAGGTACCACTGTAGATGAGAAGGCAAGAGTTTCTGGATGAAGACGGACTCTGTTGAAGTCGAAGAAGCGACGGGAGCAACGCAGTGAATTAAATACGCTACACTCGTTTATTTTTGTGATGCCATGCAGGCGAAGGTGTTTTGCCATATTAGTCGTGCTCCCTCCTTTGGCAGTAACACGCTTCCCGCAGGTGTTGCACTGCGCCAGGTAGCCGTCATTTCCAGGACTGAAATGCAGCCAAACTGGAGAGCGGCGTCTCTTGGGATCCATGTTGTGGCGAGTGAAGTCCCGTCGGTGACGGACGTGACGTCGCCACTAGCGCTTGAGTACGCTGGGCGGAGTAACATCAACAAACAAGTGCAGTAAATCAAAACAAATAAAAATAAATAAATAAATAAAATAAAAATTAGCGCGGACATTTAGGGACCGAAAAAAGGAATAGAAATTCAAAAATCTTCTAAACGATTCCAGAACCGGAGCCGACTCCTACTTGGAATCGTTTTTCGGTGCCCAACCCTACCTGCATCACACGTTGGTGCGATCACACCTACCTGGCTAAGTTATCACATATGCCGTGACCACCATATTTAGCCGGCTCCACCGGTGCTCCAACCTTGCGAACCATGACCTTGAGGGTGACTCTGCGACCCCGCAGGCCCGCTTCCTGCAAACGTTTTTGCACCTCCATAGATAAATTGTTGAGGAAACACTCTGCCTCTTCGACCTGTTGAGATACGGAGCGAGTGCCTTAACATGAAGGGACGGCCGGCCAGCTTACAATCAAAGGTGTGAAGTGGTGGCGGGAAAAACCTTTGTGAAGCGAATGTTGTAGTTCATCTCTGCGGAGACGGATTTTCTTTCCTTCTCGTAGCGGACGGGCCGGTCATCTAAACCCCGACAGAATCGGAACAGCGTTTGTCCGGTGCGGGAACCGAACTTCTTCTGCAGCTGAGATAGAGACACCTGCTGCAGGTCCCCGCATGACTTCACGCCCACGTCGGACAGCTTTTTGCTCATGACGTGCCCGACACCTCGAAAGAGAAAAGGCAGGGTCAGTCCCTCTAGGGATGCATGATAACTGTTTTAAAACCGATACCGATAACTTTCAGCTCCTAAAGGCCGATACGATAACACACACATATACCTAAGATCATTACATCAATACTATGAACAAAATCAAAAATAGTTTTGACTTTTTAAATGAACAGATATTTATTTTTTCCAATGAAAAACTATTGTCAAGCCTCTCAAACATTTTCTTAAAGTTATCAAACAAACCTATTTGATGTCTCACATTAACTTAAATAAGGTTCATTACTGACTGATATAAAAAATAAAGGCTCCTTGAACTGATGGAAATACATGCATCAGAATTACTAACTGAAAAAGATTAACATTTAAAGGATTTTGGCTTGTGGTTCCATTTAAATTAATACCTTTAATTAAAGTAAATGAGGTTCAGTAGTTTTTGTTTTTTTATTGTTAATCTCATGGAAGCTTTAGATGAGAGAGATGAGGGAGAGGAGAGACTGCTGCTGGCTTGCGCACATTAGCATTAGCTCGCGTTAGCGTGATTTCATAACTCCATGGAAGTGATTGTTATGTTGTAGGTGGCTGATCAGGTTTTACGTATTAAAGCTTGTGCTTCCCTCCTCGTAGAATTCACTCGGAGGATTCGTCACAAATAACCACCAAACTATCTTCTTCTGAAACTTTAATGAAGTTCCACGCCGCCATGTTTGTTGTGACCAGCGCTGTGCTGCAGGCTGCATTCAAGGTGGAACGTAAATTCTGACGTTCCCTTGTTTGCTAGTCGTTCTTTCAGCCTTTTCTATTTTTTTTTCTTTTTTATGTGTGACATGAGGAGAAATACTGTGAATATCAATTAAAGTCAGCAACTACTAAAATTATGACCGAGTTAACGAGTTGTTTTCTGGCATGAGGGGGTATTCTTGATTTTCCTGATTGAGTAATCATTTTTCTGATTTTGCCGCCATTACTTGAACATAACATTCACTGCTGGTCATTTAAGGCTCAGAGGGAGCGAGACACTGCTGTGTTGACAGAAATATAAATGTTATCGGGGCTATTCGTCGTGATATCGGAGTTATCGGAATGACGTCATAATTTCCTGTTATCGGCCCGATAGTTATCGTGCAGCCCTAAATCCCTCAGATATTTTCACGTAGAAGCTGAGCGGCTGCAGGTGGACATCTGTAACCAGCAGGTGGTGCTGTGTACCAACCTGGTAGTCTGGTCACAGGCAGGTCCCGGATAAAGTCATCCACTTCTTCAGACTTGAGGTAATACTGCCCGTTCGGCTTGGCCTTGCGGGTCGCTAGCCGAGCCAAAAGGATGTTGGACCCTGAACAAATCAGATTAATCGGTTTGAATTCAGAACACATGACTACTGCGCTGATTTATTTAAACGGGCTCACGAAGGCTTACCCATGCCCACTGACGCACAGCAGCCCGTCTTCTCCTCGATGTCTGCTCTGATGGCCTGGGCCAGATCATCTGGGCTGATGCCCAACTCAGCCAGCAGAGCAGAACCATCTACCAAGGCTTCATCGCAGCTGAGAGCTTCAATGTCATGGGTATAACTACAAAGAGCAGATACAGGGACGGTTGTGATGTGAAACAAAACTAAGACGTGAAGGACAAAACTTAGGTTTTATTTATTTTTTTCTCACCTGGCCAGAATCCCGTACATGCTAAGAGCTGCTTCTTTATAGGCCTCAAAGTCATACGGGACAGACTGCAGTGAGGGACACAGCTGTTTTGCTTTGCCAAAAAACATCCCGTTCTTCACACCCGCCTGCCTGCATCAGAATTAATGTTTATTCACATTTCCGTTGGTCGAAGGCGGCGCTGATCTGCGTTCGCGTCTTACCTGGCCTCATAACTGCAGGAGGCGATCTCTGCCATGGAGAGAGCAGCAGCAGCAGCATCCTGGTCCACGCCGTTGGAATACAAGGTGGGGCTCTCTTGTGAGGGAGTTGCATGCAGGAGATCATCTTCTCTCTCTGAAGAGGAGCAAAATTATACTCGGTTACAACTGGGGCTTGTAGAGGAATGCGCCGAAGCAGGCCTGTGAATGTCAGGACTCTCCTGGACAAGTTAGGGAACCTCACCTGGCTGAGGATGAGCATGTCTTCTCTGGTAGTACTGCATCTCCACCTGAGGGTTGGCCCCGGGCCTCGCGGGCACGCTGCCCCTCCCTCGGTTACTGGTCACGGCGACGGGCTTGCCTGCAGGAACACCGCGGACGTGACCCGGAGCAGTAAGTAAGCACATTTCTTTATTTTATTTTTTTTTTTAAACAAATATCAGTGCATGGGTTACTGATGGACACGTTTCACAGACGGCACACATCTGAACAGAAAAATAGCTGCTTGCCTTTGAGCTCCGGCCGATGTCGGATCCCCACAGACACAAAAAAGCAGTCCATGTCCACGTGGAGGATGCAAGATTTAACACCGACTGGTGCTGATGTACCTGACAGGGACAAACAGATTAAATCAGATCATCTGTGGACACTTTTGACGTTTCCCCCCCTTCACGCAAACTAACAAATAAACTAGGGTTGCACGATAACTATCGGCCCAAAACTAGGAAATTATGACGTCATCGACATCCGATATCACGACAAATAGCCCCGATAACATTTATATTTCTGTCAACACAGCAGTGTCTCGCTCCCTCTGAGTCTTGAATGACCAGCAGTGAATGTTATGTTCAAGTGACGTCGGCATAATTAGAAAAACGATTTCTCAATCAGGAAAATCAAGAATACCCCCTCATGCCAGAAAACAACTTGTTAAGTTGGTCATAATTTTAGTAGTTGCTGACTTGAATCGATATTTGCAGTATTTCCTCTGTTACACATAAAAGAAAAAAAAAATAGAAAAGGCTGAAATAACGACTAGCAAACGAGGGAACGTGGGAATTTACGTTACACCTTGAATGCAGCCTGCAGCGCAGCGCTGATCACAACAAACATGGCGTCGTGGAACTTGGTTAAAGTTTCAGAAGAAGATAGTTTGGTGGTTATTTGTGACGAATCCTCCGAGTGAATTCTACGAGGAGGGAAGCACAAGCTTTAATACGTAAAACCTGATCAGCCACCTACAACATAACAATCGCTTCCATGGAGTTTTGAAATCACGCTAACGCGAGCTAACGGAAGCTAATGCTAACGTGCACAAGCCAGCAGCAGTCTCTCCTCTCCCTCATTCCTCTCACCTAAAGCTTCCATGAGATTAAAACATAAAAAATAAAAAACTACTCAACCTCATTTACTTCAATTAAAGGTATTAATTTAAATGGAACCACAAGCCAAAATCCTTTAAATGTTAATCTTTTTCAGTTAGTAATTCTGATGCATGTATTTCCATCAGTTCAAGGAGCCTTTATTTTTTATATCAGTCAGTAATGAACCTTATTTAAGTTAATGTGAGACATCAAATAGGTTTGTTTGATAGCTTTAAGAAAATGTTTGAGAGGCTTGACAATAGTTTTTCATTGGAAAAAATAAATATCTGTTCATTTAAAAAGTCAAAACTATTTTTGATGTTGTTCATAGTATTGATGTAATGATCTTAGGTATATGTGTGTGTTATCGGTATCGGTTTTAATAAACAGTTATCACGCATCCCTAATTACTACGGGACACAACTGTAGCATTTACATCACAGCAAAACCCAATAAGCATCAAACATCAAGCCTCTTTATTCTGTCAGATTGATTACTCCCATAAAATATTTTGATATTTTACAAAATTCTTTCTTCGTGGGGCGTCTCGCATGAAAGCAGGGAGACACATTTAAAGACGCGGGAAGCATGAAGCGGAACAAAAGGTCTGAATTTGAGCTTGAGACAAGCGCTGAGGACATTTACAGAATGAATCCTTTTCTACCTTGGCTGTCCGAAGATCGCTGAGCTCCAGATTTCCTCAGTCGATCTTTCCCGGGGAACGAGGGGCTTCCCGCTGCCTTCTGTTTGCTGTGGAGCTCATTGATGTACTCGGAGAAGCCGATCCTCCACGTGGAGATCTGGTGCAGGCGCGAGCGGGAGTAGAACTCGGATATGAGGCCGCTCGTCTGCTCCTGCAGCCAGCGCCGAAGCCCTGGGCGCCGCCTGGTCGACGGGAGGGTCGGGCTTGTCCGCGGCGCCGGCTGGGCTGGAGGAGTCCAGGTTGGGTGGAAACGCGTTCTGGTGGCTTCCGTTCAGTCGGACTGAAGGAAGAGAACGAGACGTGTTGGACGGGTGAGTCGGCTCAGAAATCAGGGAGCGGTTTAGGAGGGAGTTGGTGTTCGCTGGCGTTCACAGTCTCGGGGCAGACGGGCGGTGAGGATTTAGTTCTCGGGCCTTTGGCTCCTGGTGCACTTGACTGCTCCACGGAGCCGGGGGGCGGGTCCGACTGCCGTGGAGGGCTCGGGGGAAACTCGTACGGGTCGGGCCTGGTGCGTGACTGCACCGGAGGACTTTGAGGTTTGCCTGGTGAACCCGTGACTCTACATTTGGGCGTGTCCCTGTCAGAAGAGGAACGATTTCTAAAAGAGGTCAGGTCCTCTGGCTTTAAGGCACCGTTAATGAGATGAGCGTGTCCATTAGTCAACGGAGTTTCCTTCGCCACCTTCGACGTCCCGGCAAGACAAGGTCCTTCTTTCCCGCCTCCTTGCGTTTCATTCATTTTTGGAAGGCTCAGGACGTCTGATGAGGTCTGCATTAGTCCATTTCTATGTTAGAAGTGACAAAGAAAAACATGCTTTATTTAACTGGATTTGATGGAGCAAGATGCTCTAAATATTGCATTAAGAACTAGGGCTGGGCAAGTCAACGCAATATTATCGCGCGTGTTGCTCACGTGCTTTTGTTTTGAAAAGTCTGTTTCTGGCTGCTTCGGAACTGGAAGAGAATTAGCAGGTAAACAAGCGAAAAAGCTAAAACAGACATGGAGAACGGTAAAAATCTGTGAACTTTACAGTTCAGGTATCAACTCAGGTAGAAATATTAACAATTCTGTCTGAAAATATATTCTAGACTGCAACCAAACGTTTGTGGTCATTCGTCCATGTTCCATCAGATCTGCTCCATGTGTTCACTGTCCTGCTGTTCTCTAGCTGGTTACTGCAGTGCAGCTCCATCTAGTGGCTCAGATGTGTAATGACAACAGAAAGTCCAGTCCACCATTATAAAATAAATTCAGTTCTGTGGCCCGTTTTTTCATTTCGTATTTTTGCGACAAGTCTAAAATTGAAATTAAAAAAAAAATTAAAAAAAAGGGCAATTTTTCGTTTATTTGTGTTAGATTAAAAAATGAAAAACATAATAAAATGTCACTTTTTATTTTTATTTTTGATTGAGTCTAAAACCACCTAAGTCTAAAATTAATTAAATTAAATTAAATTTTAAAAATATTTAAAAAAACAGGCATTTTTTCATTTTTTTAGGTTAGATTAATAAAACGAAAAACGTAATAAAATGTCACTTTTTTTTTTATTGATAAACGGATTGGTAAAGTTACTGAACTTTAACATGGACATTTTCATTTTAAAGTTCTCCCAGACGGAGGATTCAACAGAAACAAGGTTATTTGTAACAACTGACTAGTTTAACTCCCCGTTAAAAGTTTCTGCTGTTACCTCAGAAATTACCTGTTTTAATGTTCTGATTGTGCTGAGACACAATCATTTTGTTGGATTTTGTTTGTAGACTTTTTTAATTTTTTATAAAAGCAGGGCATTAATGTCATTTTTTATGACATTAATGCCCTGGCAGTGGCAATAAGCTTTACTTTATTTTACATTTTTTTTAGATGAGATTTACACTAAATATGTGTTACTGACAAGTGCTGATGTTAAAAGTGTTTGAACAACAAATGTTATGACACTTTAGTTCATATGGCAGCAGAACATTTAAATAAAAGTGACCTTTACACTACTTTTGAATTCATTATTTGATTTTGCATATACAATGCAATTAATCGCGATTAAAAAAATTTTAATCGTTGCCCAGCCCTATTAAAAACTCTTGAATTTGAAAGTAAATATACCCACAGAACCTAGTCTGAACTCACATCTTCAGGTCTTCCTCCCGGTGGGTGGACTGCTGAGACTTGTGTGGGTACTTTGTGTGGTGAGGGTTACACGGCGGGCTGTCTGGAATCCGTAATGAGCTGACTGGACGCCGAGCGATCCGGTTGGGGGCTGGCCAGGCGAGCGTCAGAGCTGCACTGGGCGCACTGAGGGTGAGCTCCACCGCGGCCGGGGGCGGGGGCCGGGGGGGCGGGCCGGGGCCGGGGGCGGGGCCGCTCTGGCAGCTGGGCGGGAGCTGCCCGTTGTGGGGAACAGAGAGCTCAGTGTTGCGCTGCGGCGGATGAAGCTTTTGATTGGCGTTCGGCTGACAGGAACTGCGGCTCGGCCCGGCGACCTCTGAGGTCTGGCGCGGAGTCATGGCGGGGAAGAGCGCGTTCCTCTGTTTGGAGTACAGCTGGTACTCGCCGTGCGGCAGGAGACGCCCAGCCTTGATGCTGCGTTTAACACATGATAAAATAGACTTTCAGGACTCCCGTGCAATGACGCGGTAAGATAAGTTCTCATTTTTGCACACAACGCACCTGTCAGTGATCCACTCCGGCCTGATGACCTTCTCCCCCTTGAGCTCCTGAATTTTACAGTTGGGCAAGTTATTGGCGATGATGTGGGTGGTCTTGGAGCGCGAGTAGTAGACGTGGAACTGACCCCCGTGGAGCATCATCAGTCTGCGGAGTTCATCTGCGCTCGGGTCTGGTCATTAAAAAAAAAAAAAAAAAAAAAGGTTCATGTCAGCTTTGAATTTCAGCAACTAGCAGAAGCAAAAAGAACAGTTCAGTATTCAGATTTCTGACTGATGTCACATCCGTCTGCAGAATAACAACTCGTCAAAACACATAACGATAACTAAATTATGATGTCATCCCGATAGTGCTGGGCAATATGACGATACATATCGTGGGGATGATATAAAAGTGTGTATCGTGCCATTTCTCTTCTATCGTTTCTATCGTTTCTAACCTAATTTTATCAATTATTACAGCAAATATGTAATTAAATAACCTGCAACGATAAATTTGATAGAATCATATCTACTTCTACAAAGTAGCCTTTTATGTTTGCACTTTTATTCATGGTTAATGCCTTAAACAGAGTTCTCTTCAACCCTGATGTTTACTTTAGACACTTTATATTGGTTTGCAAACTTTGCACTACAAGGTTACAGATTTCAGAAAGTTGAAAAATAATTTGTGTTTATTTTTTATAGCTGAACTTCAGTGCAAAAATGTGTTTTTCCTCTCAGAAACTGTTGTGCACTTAAAAAAAAAATGTGAAAGCTACTGTACCTCTGTACCTACCTGTTTTTGCTGCACTAAAATGTATGTTTGTGACAGTTCAGCTAAATGTCCTTTCAAAATAAAGTTGAAAAGTAAACAATGAAATTTTTGTCAAACTTTTCAGAGAATAACTGAAAACATACTTTATTATGGTATATCATGATATATATCGTTATCGTGATATAAAATAGTCCATATCGTGATATATGATTTTTTCCATATCACCCAGCATTAAATCCTGATAACTCCGATATCACGACGAATAGCCCCGATAACATATATATTTTGTCAACACAGCAGTGTCTCGCTCCCTCTGAGTCTTAAATGACCGGCAGTGAATGTTATGTTCAAGTGACGTCGGCATAATCAGAAAAACGATTTCTCAATAAGGAAAAATCAAGAAAAAAAAAGATTCTCGCTCGCAAACCATTTAGTTACTGAGACTGAGATTAAAATCATCTCATGACCTGTGTTTGCTGATGTAAGGTAGATCATTTGCAGGGCTTTTTTTTTCTTATTAAATTACAGACATGACACTTTCACACTGGATTACTATCACAGAAGACCTCCGCAGTTATTACAGGTCACCTCAGCTCCTCAGGTAATACTAGTCCAACATATAAAGCGGTGCATGTCAACTATATAGTCATTTTGCTCTCCTTTTTTCATCAGGTAGAGACAAAACCGTGGGCAGGATACACCTGAGGCTCCGCCTTCCATGGATGCTTTGTGAAGGCGTTGACCACGCCACAAACGAAGGAAATCTGTGAAATGTGACTTAGTGGGAACGGAGCTGCAACGGAGGAGGAAGCAGAAAAAGAAATGCTGATGCAGAAACGGAACGCAGAACGCCGGCTTTCAGTGTTACCTGTGTATCCGTTGACATAAATAGCTACTCCGACAAAGATGCCCGAGCACGTTCCCTCCTTCTGCTTTTCTCTGGGGGCGTCGAGTTTGAACTGCTCCTCCAGCTTGGAGACCTTGGCAGCCATGTAGCCGCCCTGCAGGACAGGAAATGCAGCGAGTAAGTGACAGAAAACAGGTAAGAACCAAAACTGTGAGAGTGAACACAACAAAACACAGTTCACCTGATGCTTATAGAGGCAAACAAATATTGAATCTGAGCATTTTTATTTACTTCTTTTTTTTTTTAGGGGGGATGAATTTGAATTTGATTCCATCAACACATTTAAAAACAAAAAAGCTGGTGTGTTGACGGTAGGGGTGCACGATAACTATCGACCCGATAACAGGAAATTATGACGTCATCCCGATAAGTCCGATATCACGACAAATAGCCCCGATAACATTTATATTTCTGTCAACACAGCAGTGCCTCGCTCCCTCTGAGCCTTGAATGACCGGCGGTGAATGTTATGTTCAAGTGACGTCGGCATAATCAGAAAAACGATTACTCAATCAGGAAAATCAAGAATACCCCCTCATGTCAGAAAACAACTCGTTAACTCGGTCATAATTTTAGTAGTTGCTGACTTTAATTTATATTCGCAGTATTTTCCCACATGTTACACATAAAAAATAGAAAAAAAATAGAAAAGGCTGAAAGAACGACTAGCAAACGAGGGAACAGAGGAATTTACATTACACCTTGAATGCACACAGTGCGCTGATAAAAACAAACAAACATGGCGTGGATAATATGGAACTTCGTTAAAGTTTCAGAGCAAGATAGTTCGCTGGTTATTTGTGACAAATGCACCAAGAGAAGGAGGGAAAAATAGCACAAGCTTTAATACATCAAACCCGACCAGCCACCTGAAACACAACCATCGCTTCCATGGAGTTTTGAAATCGCGCTAACGTGAGCTAACATGAGCTAACATGAGCTAACGTCAGCTAACGTGAGCTAACGTCAGCTAACGTGAGCTAACGTGAGCTAGCCAAAAGCAACCCTCCCCTCCCCTCCCCTCTCATTGCCATCATCTCTCTCATCTAAAGCTTCCATGAGATTTAAAAAAAAAAAAAAAAAAACTACCAAACCTCATTTACTTTAATTAAAGTCATTCATCTGAATGGAACCACAAGCCAAAATCCTTTAAACATAATTTCTTTGTTACTATGGAGTGCACTTTTTCAGTTTATTCACACAGACAAGTCTAACTTGTGTCAGTACATTTAGCACTGTGCATTATATTTTATTGTCATTGAGGAATTAATTTTTTCAGTTAGTAATTCTGATGCATGTATTTCCATCAGTTCAAGGAGCCTTTATTTTTTATATCAGTCAGTAATGAACCTTATTTAAGTTAATGTGAGATATCAAATAGGTTTGTTTGATAGATTTATGAAAATGTTTGAGAGGCTTGACAATAGTTTTTCATTGGAAAAAAATAAATATCTGTTCATTTAAAGAGTCAAAACTGCTTTTGGTTTTGTTCATAGTATTGATGTAATGATCTTAGGTATATGTGTGTGTTATCGGTTATTGTGCATCCCTAGTTGACGGCATAAAATTGGAAAAGAACAAACCTGGGTACATGAAAAGCAGAGCAGGGAGGTTTATACTCTGAAAGTCCCGTTTAAAAGGCCATCAGAGAGCGGAGCATTAAAAACTGACACGTCTCTGCAGTGGAGATCACATTAGGGCCTCAGGGACGTTTCTGAAAACCATTTTCAACCATTTGCAGCTTCTCTTTGCATTCCTGAACGCAAGCTGAAAGTCTACCATCCAGGTAAAAAGAAAAAAAAGAAGAAAAAGGTTTTCTGTTCACTACTTTTAAGTTAACGGCGCAATTTCAACGCCCCACTATTTTGGAAACCCGCAACACGACGGCGTATCAAACACCTGTGCAGTGTGGTGCACGTTTTCTAAGTTCACTTATTCACTTGACAACTTGCCCGGTGTTTCATTGGCGTGTGCACGTTAAAACTTAACGGGGCATCTGCATGCATCCAACACTTTACGGGGACTGAAGATCCTTCTGAGCTGCTGCGTTTAACGGCTGCTGTGACGATGCGAGTGATGCTCACCCTTTCACTCCAACCGTTGTCATCGCTGGAGTAGGCTCTCTTCCTCATCCATCCATCTCGACTCATACTGAGATACCTGAAAACAATAAAAAAAAAAAAACTTTCAACACATGTTGTTCACCGATCCTTCATTCAGGTTCTGCCTCGGCTTAACAAACACGTGAAACTTATTACTGACATTTGATGGTTTTAGTTTATTATTTATGTAACAGCCTAGTGCTGGGCAATATGACGATATATATCGTGGGGACAATATAAAAGTGTATATCGTGCTATTTCTCTTCTATTGTTTCTAACCTAATTTTATCAATTATTACAGCAAATATGTAATTAAATAACCTGCAACGATAAATTTGATAGAATCATATCTACTTCTACAAAGTAGCCTTTTATGTTTGCACTTTTATTCATGGTAAATGCCTTAAACAGAGTTCTCTTCAACCCTGATGTTTACTTTAGACACTTTATATTGGTTTACAAACTTTGCACTACAAGGTTACAGATTTCAGAAAGTTGAAAAATAATTTGTGTTTATTTTTTAAAGCTGAACTTCAGTGCAAAAATGTGTTTTTCCTCTCAGAAACTGTTGTGCACTTTAAAAAAATGTGAAAGCTACTGTACCTCTGTACCTACCTGTTTTTGCTGCACTAAAATGTATGTTTGTGACAGTTCAGCTAAATGTCCTTTCAAAATAAAGTTGAAAAGTAAGCAATTAAATTTTTGTCAAACTTTTCAGAGAATAACTGAAAACATACTTTATTATGGTATATCGTGATATATATCGTTATCGTGATATAAAATAGTCCATATCGTGATATATGATTTTTTCCATATCGCCCAGCACTATAACAGCCTGTACATTTCACATCATGTGCATTAAACAGTCATTTACATGTAACAGAGCCAGTACAGTTGATCATTTAGTCCTGTGTTTGTGTAATTTATCTGTATATTTCATAGCCTGTGCAGCTGATAGTTTAGTCTGTAATTTATTTTCAGCATAGCCTGATTCAGGGGCGTAAATCACAAGTTATTGCTTTAACTTACAAGGTGACAATTTGATGTTTGCCGATATTGCAAAGTCTTCCAGGATATCATTTTGGTGATCAATGAGACGATCCGCTATGTTGACTGAATACAATCACTTCCCTTCATTAAAATACAGTAAGTAAAACACACATTTTTGTTTCTTGTCTCACCCAGACAGTTAAATGAAAAGGCCACTTGACAACACGTATTGATGAGCCTCACGTGCACTGGTGTCTGGCCGATATTTCCATTTTCCGTCGACAAATCATCCAATAAATCAATCACACCAATCAGAAAAAATGGCTAATATGTATTTTAATTGTTAAAAGGAAAGGGCGTTCAATTGCATTAAGATATTTTGGAAATGTTGATTAAAAAAAAAGTGTTGATAAACTTTCTCTCATGCACAACTAACGACCCAAATAGTGTCACTGCTGCCAAATAGTGCTCTGAACATTGTAAAAGTCTCTGTGTTCATAGTCTGCACATTCACATCCACTACTTTCATACCAGCTGCCTTGACATTCCAGTTTATTTCACGTTCCACAGCCTCTACAGTTTGTTCTTCCTGTAAATCTTTTTGGCGTGTTGCACCTTGACCTTGCAGCTGTGACACTTGAATTTCCCAGCTCGGGATCGCTTAAGCCCATCTGTAACGCTAAAAACTAGGGCTGGGCAACGAAATGTCAAATAAAATAAAGCTTATGGCCACTGCCAGGGTATTAATGTCATCCTGTTTTTATAAAAAAATAAAAAAAGTCTACAAAAAAAATCCAACAAAATGATTGGACAATCAGAACATTAAAACATTAATTTCTGAGGTAACAGCAGAAACTTTTAACGGGGAGTTCAACTTGTCAGTTGTTACAAATAACCTTGTTTCTGTTGAATCCTCCGTCTGGGAGAACTTTAAAATGAAAATGTCCATGTTAGGGGTGTGTGTGCTCGCACTTCACACAGAAACAGACTCAATAAACTGATTAAAAAAGCGAGCAGCACCATGGGCATACCTCAGGACTTTGTTGAGCAGGTGGCTGAAGTGAGGATGCTAAGGAAAATGAACAGTATCATGAACAATGACACTCACCCACTACATGCCCTGGAGGTGTTTCGGAGGAGCAGCTTCAGTGGCAGGCTGATCCCACCACGATGCAAAACCGAACGCTACAGAAAGTCATTCCTTCCAGCTGCCATCAAGCTCTATAATGTGCAATAACTGTCCTATGTGCAATACTCCAGCACTTTACTACTCAGCACTTTAGCACCCCAGCATCTTAATTTTAATTTAATTTAATTTAATTTTAATTTGCTTTTAAAATTAATTTTAATTTTATTTTTTAGTGATCTGTTTTTATATTTGGTTGCTGTTACTTAAGTGTGTGGAATGTATGAATGAAAACGCACTGATGCTGCTGTAACACCTTAATTTCCTGCAAAAGATTAATAAAGTATCTAATCTAATCTAATCTAATCTAAAGTTAAGTAACTTTACCGATCGGTGTATCAATCAAAAATAAAAATAAAAAGTGACATTTTATTATGTTTTTCATTTTTTAATCTAACACAAATAAACGAAAAATTGCCCGTTTTTTTTTTTTTTTTTTATATTTCAATTTTAGACTTGGATCAAAAATACGAAATTAAAAAATGGGCCACAGAACTGAATTTATTTTATAATGGAGGACTGGACTTTCTGTTGTCATTACACATCTGAGCCACTAGATGGAGCCGCACTGCAGTAACCAGCTAGAGAACAGCAGGACAGTGAACACATGGAGCAGATCTGATGGAACATGGAGGAATGACCACAAACGTTTGGTTGCAGTTTAGGATTTTGTTTTTAGAGAGAATTGTTAATATTTCTACCTGAGTTGATACCCGAAATGTAAAGTTCACAGATTTTTTTTTACCGTTCTCCATGTCTGTTTTAGCTTTTTCGCATGTTTACCTGCGAATTATCTTCCGGTTCCGCAGCAGCCAGAAACAGACTTTTCAAAACAAAAGCATGTGAGCAACATGCGTTAACGCGTGATAAAATAAATGTCGCCGTTAATAAATTAACGAGTTAACGCGATAATAACGCGTTAACTTGCCCAGCCCTACTAAAAACTAGTGACCGACACGCCTTTTAATTTCTTAAGACACGAGGGACGTCCGGCTGCATTGAGACATGTAGGGAAAAGTCACAATTTATAAGTCCTGACAAACTTTTCTTGCCAAATAATGAGCCAAAGTGTCACCGCCGGTGCTCTGAATGAAGGTATGAAGCCAGGACAAAGGTTGAGGCTGAGGACGGGGCTGGTGCCCGGGGACATGCCCGGGCAGAGTCCCCCCCCCCCCCAACACTGACAGGTCGGTCTCAACAACACCAGCCCCATGTGGCCCCTCTGACAACTCAGTAGCCGCTAACGCTAGCCTAGCTGCTCACACCAACACGATCCTTCCCGCCACCGTCCTGTCAGTCCGACACGGAGCGCTCGAGCTGTTTTCACCGCACTAGCTAACAATGCTGACAACAATATTAATAGTAATAATGACAATAACGACAATTTAAAATCGGAAGCTAGCACACAATGAACAGGCTGCAACTGATGCAACTTCAGCGGGCTGTTAATCCCGGTAGTAAACAGACAGCCGTCCAGAGCCGCCGCTGCCCGGGAGAAGTCACTGCTTTTTACCTGTTTATGCTGTCAGACGAGGCTGCTGGTCGCAGGCTTGTCTGCGGATCCCGCACGGCACACACGCACCGATCAGGTTAAACGAGGTAACAGCAAAGCGGAGCCGAGCGAACAAACCCACCACCCCCCCTCCCCTCCAGACAGTTGGATCGACTCCGGGCTCTCGGTTCCGTTGCTCAGAGGGATCCCGGTGGCGAGCTGGGCTCCGTTTATTCTGTCACGCCGCCACGCCGCGTCTCCCGAACATTTTCGCTCACCCTCCCGGTCCTCTCGCTCTCCATTTCAGCCGCCTGTTCCGTTCGCCTCCTCTTTTCTCTCGGCGAGCGTCAACGGACGGGAGACGTAAAGCTCGCACTTCCGGGGACGTTATTTTTCAAAGTAAAAGCATTCGTTCCGCGCTGAGGCCAGTGTGAAAGGAGGAGAAATTGTAGTTTCTCTACTGACCACTACCTTTTCTTTCATTCTTGCTGAAACAGTTTTTTTTTAAATTATCACACATCACACCTGACACTTTTCTCCACCTTCTTCATCTCTGCTTCGTGTAGCCTCACCGCTACACTTCACACACGTATTCTGTCTTGTGACAGGTTCCCTTCATTAGGGATGGGGATTGATAAGATTTTTCCAATTCCATTATCGATACTGTTTAACGATTCAATTTCTTTATCGTTTCTCGTATCGATTCTAATTTGGGGAAAAAGGAGAAGAAACAGTTTTATTAGCATCAATTTTTTTTACTTAGAAGTCACGACCTTACAAACTCAACAGCGAGGTCAAAAGAGGCCCAAAGCCTGGATAACGTGTTAACTGTTGTAATATGTAACTGTGCAAATACACAAGAATATGTAACATTTTACCAACAGATTTTTCCTAATAGAAATTTTTTTAAAAATCTCCCTTTTAAAAGGATATATGAGCTCACTAAGCACTCAAAAATAATAATAAAGAAAGATAAATACTATCAAATACAACGGAACAGTGCATAGTACAAATCTGCAAATACTATGAAGAATTAACAATTCTTTAGCAGAATAATAATAATGTCTTCCAGCCTCTGAACCAGCCAGACTCTCTCTCTCGTCACAGTCATCTTCTAAATGTGATGCAGAAGGCATTCGTTTAATAGCATAGCGCTAATGTTATAGCGTGTTTTACAAAGAAGCACATAGGCAGCGGGATAGCTACTAACCAGAGTTACCAGAGGTGATCTTAGCTTGGCTACTGCTGCTGGGTTGAGATCCATCAGTCCGAAGCGTCAAAAACACGACACTCGTTAGCATGTTGTGTGCGCAAATGTTTCTGCGTGTTAGCCGTGTTCCCTCCCGACGCTGTTATCTCCACTTTACAATGACTGCTAGTTGCCTTGTTGCCATCTTTCTTTGGTGAAGTGAAGCCAAACTTTGGAGCATTTGAACCTGGTGGGCGCCATTGTTGTTTACAACTGCAATGCTAACGTGCTAAACCGACGTAGCTTAATCACGTAAGTGCTTTCTGGAATTGACTGAGCGTAACTTGCGTAAATTACGTGAGATTCATGCTGGTTGGAATCGATAAGAGAATCGCTGGATAAACTGACAAACGATTCCATGGAATTGAAACACACAGAACCAGTTCTCTACAGGAACCAGTTCTCTACAGGAACCAGTTCTCTACAGGAACCAGTTCTCTACAGGAACCGGTTCTCTACAGGAACCAGTTCTCTACAGGAACCGGTTCTCTACAGGAACCGGTTCTCGATTCCCAACCCTACCCTTCATTCCTCTCCTCTCCAGATCACACCTCCACCTGCTCCCTGCTCTCACTGCAGATCACAATGTCATCTGTGAACATCACAGTCCACAGAGGTTCCTCTCTGACCTCATCTCCCAGTCCGTCCATCACCATAGCGAAGGGTCTCAGACCTGATCGTTAATGCAGTCCCACCTCCACCTTGATCTCCTCTGTCACACCTACATCACAGCTCACACCATTGTCTTCTAGCTCTCATCCATGTCCTGCATTACTCTGACACATTTCTCTGCTCCTCCAGACTTCCTCCTCTCAGCTCGGTCATCTGCTTCCTCAACGTCTACAAAGACACTGCAGCTCCCTCAGACCTTCTCCGTACATCTCTATCAGCATCCTCAAAGCGAAATACTGCATCTATTACTCTTTTTTTTTTGGCATCCTGCTGTTCGCAAAATGCCTACTTCTTCCCTTAGTTTGGTTTCCACTCCTCTTTCCATATTTATTCCATCCATTTTACATACTGTATAATTGTTGGTATAGTTATGATATTGAATCAAATCAAATCAAACTTTATTTATAAAGTGTTTTTCATGCCCTCAGACAACACAAAGTGATTTACATAAAAATAAAAACATTGTACATTAAAGTAAAATAAAAGCCATCACAGACCCTAATACAGTGATCCCTCGCCACTTCGCAGTTTAAATTCCACGGTTTTAGTTATTCACGGATTTTTTCAGAAATGTATAATATAATTTTAAAAATCGCGGAAACATCACAGGATGTTGTGCGCGTTTTCTCACAGTGAAGAAATGTTGTGAGCCAGCCTGGCCCCTTTAAGAAGATGGCCTCATGGGTAATGGTGTGGCCTTATGGGTAATGTAGTGTGTGTGTCGTGGGACGGCAGAATGAAAACGGGGTTAGATGTAAAGTGTAGTGAGCATCAACAGCAGCCCAGCGTGTATAGATTTACATTCTCTGTTAACCGACAGGAGCCCAACAATACAACCTGTGTGATGTTACAAGTTCCTGCAGTGACACAATAAAGTTCCCGTTCCATGCAGAGAAAACCAGACTTTTTCTTTTGTTGTTGTTAGCGTGTTAGCCGCTAATTACGAGCCAAAAATAGCACATTACCAGCGGTTTGTTTACTACGGTTCAGAGACCAGAAAGAAAGACCACAGTTGAGCCTTTGTCTTGTTTCGCTGCAGCTCGCTACTTTTTGGGGTTTTTAAACATATTTTAAACACATTATTGAGGCTCGGGGGGCTCCGGCTCCAGTTCACGGATTTTGATTTACGTGGGGGTCGGGGGGGCTGCACCGTCCCCATTAACCGCGAAAAATAAGGGCTCACTGTATGCTATATAACACTTAAAAAAAAAAACACACACACACACACAGCAGTCCTCCAAATACCCCCCCCCCCCCCATGCACCACAAACATAACACAACCCCCTAATTTCTGCCTCTTAAATAAATAAAGTATAAAAATGCTACTAATAAACAAAAATAAATAAGTACATATCAAAATATCTGGCTTGAATACTCAATGTACTCAGCCTAGCCGTATGTGAAATAGCTTATTTATTTTATTTTACTTTTTTACTCAGGAAAACTAAATTGTATTACCTTCGCATTTTGACTGAAGTTTGAAAGCAATTTTATTTTCAAAAACAAAAGACGCGCAACTTCCGGTTGTGCGGCTCCTCGTGAGCTAGCTTGACGCATACCACCCCGGCTTCTCGTTTTCAGCTCTGAGTCCAGCGGTAACACCGCCGCTACGCGGACGAGCGCGTTCATGTCGCCTTAATTCACCACAACAGTCGCTGGAAGCTCTGGACAGTTTTGGCTCGAGCCCGCTGGACCGGAGCAAACCCCCCCCGGTGTCCTACCGGGACCGCGAGAAAGACGCAAACGGCGCGAACCGTCGACGTAACGCCGTTTTGTTTGAACCCACCGTTCATCTGACACCGCGAGGCTCTTATGTTCTTAACGGCAGCCTCTGGCGGCGGTGTCGCCCCAGGGCTTACTGTTTTTGTCACATTTTTTTTTTTTTAACGGTGTTTGTACGCCGTCTGGAACCGTTGTCCTCAGACGGCACCGACCCCGTTGCGAAGGCAACCAAACCGCTGTGACGCAGAGGCACGTGCATCTCCAGCCAGTCAGCCGCAGCTCCATCGGTACGTGACAACATCAAGAGTCACAAAGGGGTTGGAAAAAGTACATTATGTCACGGCTGTAAGGCAGAAGAGGATTCAATAAAATAAAAAAAACAATATATATAGAAATCTTGGACAACCAGTAGGTTGTATGACAACCATGATAGCCGAGATGTGGAATACATTTAGATATATTCCAGAGAAAAAAAACATAAACAGCCTATATAGAAGGGATTCAGAGCGAAACAGACTGCTTCTTTCACAAGGAATGCAAGGATGCTGTCGACCCTGTCCCAAAGAGCCTTCTTATTGGTTGCTCTCTGTTGCTATGGTACCAGACATCGGATGCTGAGGCTTAATCCTCGGCACCTCTGCTGGTGCAGCAGGAAGTGGCTCATGGGTCTGGTTCTGACACAGTCATTCACGGTCACATCCCAGCTACTTCCCCTCGCATCCAATACCATTGAGCTTTCAGGTTAAAGGTTGGGAAATTAGGATCTTTTTTATGGTTACAGTTAGTGCTGGGCAATATGACGATACATATCGTGGGGACAATATAAAAGTGTGTATCGTGCCATTTCTCTTCTATCGTTTCTATCGTTTCTATCGTTTCTAACCTAATTTTATCAATTATTACAGCAAATATGTAATTAAATAACCTGCAACGATAAATTTGATAGAATCATATCTACTTCTACAAAGTAGCCTTTTATGTTTGCACTTTTATTCATGGTTAATGCCTTAAACAGAGTTCTCTTCAACCCTGATGTTTACTTTAGACACTTTATATTGGTTAGCAAACTTTGCACTACAAGGTTACAGATTTCAGAAAGTTGAAAAATAATTTGTTTATTTTTTATAGCTGAACTTCAGTGCAAAAATGTGTTTTTCCTCTCAGAAACTGTTGTGCACTTTAAAAAATGTGAAAGCTACTGTACCTCTGTACCTACCTGTTTTTGCTGCACTAAAATTTATGTTTGTGACAGTTCAGCTAAATGTCCTTTCAAAATTAAGTTGAAAAGTAAGCAATTAAGTTTTTGTCAAACTTTTCAGAGAATAACTGAAAACATACTTTATTATGGTATATCGTGATATATATTGTTATCGTGATATAAAATAGTCCATATCGTGATATATGATTTTTTCCATATCGCCCAGCACTAGTTACAGTAAGTCTCCAGGGAACCTAAATGAGTCAATGCAATGCAAAGTTTCTGCATAATTAGTAGCAGAAAAACGAGAGAAGATAAAAATCGTCAACCCCGATCCGCTGCTCCTGCACAACCAGCTCTTTAAAACATTAAATCATCCTGCTAGAAAAGTTGTGATTTGTATAAGAGGATAAAGGAAGATTATGCTCATGAGACATAAATGTGTCTCTAATTCATTATTACAAAATATTATGTAGAAGTCAAGATTTCAAAAAGGAACTTACTGCATCCGTACAAACACAATCGTGTACAAGTCTTGAAGGTACGTCTGGCTACAGTCCAAAACATGAAATAAGGGATATTCTTTCTCAACAATAACAGCAATAATTACCATGTTTGGTAAAACCCCCCTTCACCTTATAACCAAGAACATTTACTCATGAAACGCTCTTAAGAAGTAGCATAAAAATAAAAGAATGACTATTTCCTTTTGTATTTGTACCTCTCCAGATCTTCTCTAATGGATCAAGTAAAAATTTGAAAATGCATCCGTTAGTTACAGATTAAAGTTGTGATTTCAAAACATCTTGTGAGAAGAAGCATGAAGCAGCTGAGTACACTGAGGAATGTGTCTTCTAGCTTCTGAGCCAGCGCAAATATATTTAACGTAGCGGTGCACGATAACTATCGGGCCGATAACAGGAAATTATGACATCATCCCGATAAGTCCGATATCACGACGAATAGCCCCGATAACATTTATATTTCTGTCAACACAGCAGTGTCTCGCTCCCTCTGAGCCTTGAATGACCGGCAGTGAATGTTATGTTCAAGGGACGTCGGCATAATCAGAAAAACGATTACTCAGTAAGGAAAATCAAGAATACCCCCTCATGCCAGAAAACAACTCGTTAACTCGGTCATAATTTTAGTAGTTGCTGACTTGAATTGATATTCGCAGTATTTTCCCACATGTTACACATAAAAAAAGAAAAAATAGAAAAGGCTGAAAGAACAACTAGTAAACGAGGGACTGGAGAAAAAAAAACATTGCGGCGATGGTATGGAACCTCGTTTAAGTTTCAGAAGAAGATAGTTCACTGGTTATTTTTGACAAATGCTCCAAGCGAAGGAGGGAAAAATATCACAAGCTTTAATACGTCAAACCTGATCAGCCACCTGAAACATAACCATCGCTTCCATGGAGTTTTGAAATTGCGCTAACGTGAGCTAACCTGAGCTAACATGGGCTAACCAGCAGCAAGTCTCCCCTCCCCTCTCCTCTCCTCGCCATCATCTCTCTCATCTAAAGCTTCCATGATATTTAAACAAAAACCCCAAAACTACTGAACCTCATTTACTTTAATTAAAGCATCCATTTTAATGGAACCACAAGCCAAAATCCTTTAAACATAATTTTTTGTTACTATGGAGTGCACCTTTTCAGTTTATTTACACAGACAAGTCTAACATGTGTCAGTACATTATGACCTGAGCATTATTTTTATATTGTCATTGAGGAATGCATCAGTTCAAGGAGCCTTTATTTTTTTTTATATCAGTCAGTAATGAACCTTATTTAAGTTAATGTGAGATATCAAATAGGTTTGTTTGATAGCTTTATGAAAATGTTTGTTGCCAGTAGTTTTTCTTTGGAAAAAATAAATATCTGTTCATTTAAAGAGTCAAAACTGCTTTTGATTTTGTTCATAGTATTGATGTAATGATCTTAGGTATATGTGTGTGTTATCGGTTATCGGTATCGGCCTTTAGGAGCTGAAAGTCATCAGTTATTGGTAGGGATGCACGATAACTGTTTTTTAAAACCGATACCGATAACCGATAACACACACATATACCTAAGATCATTACATCAATACTATGAACAAAATCAATAATAGTTTTGACTTTTTACATGAACAGATATTTATTTTTTCCCAATGAAAAACTATTGTCAAGCCTCTCAAACATTTTCATAAAGCTATCAAACAAACCTATTTGATATCTCACATTAACTTAAATAAGGTGCATTACTGACTGATATAAAAAATAAAGGCTCCTTGAACTGATGGAAATACATGCATCAGAATTACTAACTGAAAAAGATTAACATTTAAAGGATTTTGAGTTGTGGTTCCATTTAAATTAATACCTTTAATTAAAGTAAATGAGGTTCAGTAGTTTTTGTTTTTAATCTCATGGAAGCTTTAGATGAGAGGAATGAGGGAGAGGAGAGGCTGCTGCTGGCTTGCCCATGTTAGCATTAGCTTCCGTTAGCGCGATTTCAAAACTCCATGGAAGTGATTGTTATGTTGTAGGTGGCCGATCGGGTTTTACGTATTAAAGCTTGTGCTTCCGTCCTCGTAGAATTCACTCGGAGGATTCGTCACAAATAACCACCAAACTATCTTCTTCTGAAACTTAAACGTAGTTCCACGCCGCCATGTTTGTTGTGATCAGCACAATGCATGCTGCATTCAAGGTGTAACGTAAATTCCCACGTTCCCTCGTTTGCTAGTCGTTATTTCAGTCTTTTCTATTTTTTCTTTTTTTATGTGTAACATGAGGGAAAATACTGCAAATATCAATTCAAGTCCGCAACTACCAAAATTATGACCGAGTTAACGAGTTGTTTTCTGTCATGAGGGGGTATTCTTGATTTTCCTTATTGAGTAATAGTTTTTCTGATTATGCCGACGTCACTTGAACATAACATTCACTGCTGGTCATTCAAGGCTCAGAGGGAGCGAGACACTGCTGTGTTGACAGAAATATAAATGTTATCGGGGCTATTCGTCGTGATATCGGACTTATCGGGATGATGTCATAATTTCCTGTTATCGGCCCGATAGTTATCGTGCACCTCTAGTTATTGGTATCGGTTTTAAAAAACAGTTATCGTGCTTCCCTAATTTAACGGTAATATAAGAGGATCATGCACGTGTCCCCTGTCTGCACTTCTGTGCCAGAGCCAAGAACGTAAACTCACCAAGAGGAAATTTATCGTAACGTTTCATCCACAAATCCAGCAAACAAAGATGATATTCTCCTTTTATTTATTTTTTCTCCACGTTTCCCTTAAAAAGCTGTCGTCCATCAAATATTGCACAGTAAAAACATACAGGTGAAAATATTTGATACTTTAAAAGTGAGAGTCACTGAGAGGATTTTCCTACTGTGGAGAAAGTGGTGATTTGACTTGTCTTTTTATTTTCTCCGAGCTTCTCGTCTTTTTGGCCCGCGGAGGGAAAAAGTCTGCCGGACAGCGACGACTTCCACATGGAAGAAGATACTTTTTCCACACGTGTTGTTTGCTCACACGTTTGGGTTCGTCGAGGCCCGGTGTATATTTGGCAAATGATTAGAGATGTCGGTCCTCCACAACACGCACACGAAACTCTTCGGATGAGCCCAGCGGCGAGGAAGGAGGTCATCACGGGTCGTTGCGACTGCTCCTTCTGAAGGCTTTGCAGCGCAGCACGGGGCCATCCAGACCCCAACGTGCTACAAGCGCGGTCCGTGGTTCCGTGGGGTTCGGTCGAGTCCGTTCCCCTCAACCCGTTAGGAACCACGGCTGTCTCGCTGGCTGCGTAGAGATCCCTACAGTTGACACGTCTCCGGTTGATCCCTTCTGCGTTAGTTAAGCTTGGCACTAATGCGTATCCACTGGAGAGCCTGCCTGGTGTACTGGACAGCGTGAGCAATGCTACTGTGGAGAGTCAGTGGTCCAGACAACGTGTTCAAGTAGTTGAAGAACTCTGTAACGAGAACAGCGGAGCTTGGTCTTAAATCCTTGAAAAGAAAAAAAAAAAAAAAAACAAGCTCGATTTATATTTTCCAAGCTGGACAAGCATCTACCTTTATTCTCCTTTGCAAGGTTGTCTGCCACCTCCCAGTACTCGTAGCTGTACAGGACACTGTTGGTGATGTTCAGGTGGTTTGCTGCCATCTGGTGGATACGTTGAGGAATGCTTATGAGAGGCGCAGAGCTGCCGCCCCCATGTGAACCCCGCCTGTGGTGCTTTGAGCCGGGCGACAGCGAAGACGGGGGTCCTCTGGTACTCCTGAGGATGAGAGCAGATACTTTTTATTTTATTTATTTAACCAGGTTAGTCCCGTTGAGATTAGGAATCTCTTTTTCAAGGGAGACCTAGCCAAGACGGGCAGCAGCAGCAAAACACAAAGTTACAGACAAAGACATACAAGGAAACAAAGTACAATTTACAAGGACTAAAATTTGCATAAAGTAAAACTATCTATAAAACAAGATGAGAGTTTCTGGGAGTAATTTATACAAACATCAAGCTAAAAACAGCGACATCACATAGAAACCGCTTCCAAGTCCTTCATCTTAGATTTAAAAACATTTAGCGACACGAGCTCCTTCAGTTTTAAATCGCTCTGCAACAAATTCCAGGCTGAGGTTCTGGAAAACCCAAAAGCTCTTTTCCCAATTTCAGTCTGAGCATTTGGGACAGAGAGCATAAAAAAGTCCTGAGAACGCTGTGAATACTGCCCGGTGTTTTTTTTGCGTGATGAAAACACACAGGTAATATGGAAGGAGACCAAGAATTGCCTTATATATAAAGGTATATCAATGTAGAGCCTACGGGTCGCCGGGGGGGGGGCATCCTACCCGAAAGTACAACTCACAGTGATGAGTCAGTGATTTACTATTGGTAATGAACCTTAGGGACGCGTGGTAGGCTGTATCAACCATATGGAGACATTGAGCAGAGAAATGCATGTACAAGAGATCACCATAATCTAACACAGGTAAAAAAGTTGCAGCAACTAGACGCTTTTATTCATAAAAAGAAAAACACAACTTATTCTGAAATTAAAAACCCAGGTTTAACCTCATCTTCTTCACCAGGTTCAGCAGATGAGGTTTAAAATTTAGAGAGTCATCGATCAAGATACCCAGGTACTTGTACGAGTTAACAACTTCTGTCTCCTTTCCCTCAACAGTGACCACCACAGGTACATTTTGTAACTTAGCTTTTGAGGTGGTAAACAACATAAGCTTCGTCTTATCTGCATTTAAAACCAGTTTTAGCTCATGCAGTTTATCCTGAACAACCACAAAAGCATTTTGCAAGTGCTCAACAGCCAGTGGAAGAGATGCTGCACAGCAGTATAAAACAGTGTCATCAGCATAGAAATGGAAAGTAGCATTTGACACATTTTGACCCAGATTATTCGCATAAATAGTGAACAAGAGTGGACCCAACACAGAGCCTTGTGGTACACCTTTGTGGATCGACACAACATCTGAGCATAGACCATCATACCTAATGCACTGAGACCGATTACTAAGATAGTTTGCAAACCAAGAAACTGCTTCTTCTGAGAGACCTGAGTTCAGAAGTCGTAAGTTTTAAAACATCACGGTTAACTGTGTTCAAAGCTTTGGAGAAGTCAAGAAAAAGTGCTGCACAATGTTGCTTCTTCTCAAGACCTACAGAAATGTCATTTACCACCTCCAGTGCAGCCGTAATAGTGCTATGCTTTTTTCTAAAACCTGATTGATATGTTGATAAAATATACACGACAGGGTCAGTGATGTTTCAGCGACTGGAGCGAAGGAAGCCCAAAGTATATGCACTTACTTCACGGAGTCATCCCAGTTTGGTGGTGTTGTAGGCACTTTGGGAGAGCTCTGTAACAACACAGAAATAAATCTTATTAAATCTGATTCAGCGTCAGCGTTCTACCTAACGCTCCTTTAGATATACCTTAAAATAGTCGAGCAGCACTTTGGAGTATTTCAGCGCGTGGTCCTTCTTTAAACGAAACATCTGCCAGTAAAGCAGGGCGAGGCATCGGAAACTGTGGACACACAACACGTCGCATCAGACAGTCCTCAGACACTCCCGAAAAAACGCAGGTGCTCCGTCACAACGACAAATGCGGCACAAACGACGGCGTTTAACATCCGCACCACAGAACCGCCAGCTGCTTGTCTTCCTGTCTCGCCCCGGGTCCGGAGTGGCTCTTCAGCCTCATGGCGTACCTGCAGACACGAGACCGTTAGCGGAGCCGCAGCCCAAGTCCTCGTACGCGTTCCTCGTGTCGATAAGTGACTCACCTGATCAGCTCCACTGTCTCGGAGTACATGGTGTAAGGAGATTTCGCCTCGAGCGGCCCTTCCTCCATCGCTTTCCCACATTCCATGAAGGAGAGCGCAGCGTCAATGTAGTTCACGGCTTTTCCCAGTTTGTCCACCTGGCCAAAAATAGACATTGGACAAAACCAGTGGATGACACAAAAGAGGAGTTGAATTTGAAAAGAATATTAAAAAATAAGGATTCTTTTGATGTGATTATAAATATCCTAAATTAAAAAACAGAAGACAAGTCTGTTCATATGCCAAGTATGCGACGGAGACTTTTCCAGGACATTAACGGGGGTCAGTCTTGGTCATGAAGTTGCTCCTTTTGCTTTTGTAATTCTAAACAAATCCAGACTGTTCCTGCGTGTGCAGTTGGAAATGACAGAGTTTGTCATTTCGGTGCACTCAGCTGCTCAGCCTAAACGCATCCAGGACAAATCTCTCTGTAGACGATGGACTTCTGCTCTGTTTTAGGTTATTTGGCACCCGCCCCCCTGGGTGACCCAGGTATAATGTACAGTGCTTGCCAACCATTTCTTTTTTTTGTCTTTCTTTTAAAATATTTGAATCTCTGCATGAAACACAATCATCAGCTGTTCCCACAAGTTGAACATGTAAATAATATTTTTATATTTGGAGGTTTATTTACTTTATTTGGAACATAATCCAGTGTTACACATATGTAAGTGACAGACGCATTGAACCTATGCTTTCATTGGAGGATTTTCCTCTTATCCTTCCAGAACATTTCTGTTGGTTTAGGGTCAGGGCCGACTTAGGGTGAATTCCAATTCCTCCCTTAACCCTCAATCTTAAAAAATGTTCACTCCCGTGAAGTGCAAGTGTTGTCCCGATTCTTAGAAAGTCAAGTTGAGGGACAAGTTTGAGGGCTGTATCACCCTCAATATTGAGATTCTCCGGCACCACCCTTGGAAGTAAGGGTTACCCAGAAGGGATTGCGTATTTTCTTCAAGATGTCTTCGGAAAGGATGGCGCCGAAAAATGCGGAGCTACAAATGTACGTATTTTTGTAGTTAATAAAGATATAAATGTTACGAAACTATCTTACAGTCTTTGTTACATATATTTATATTATCTTATTCTTCTTCTACGTATTCTTCTCCTTCTTCTTCGTCATCGTTTTCTTGACAGACTGGACGTAGCTTTGGCGTAAGGCCGCCCCCCACAGTCTGAAGATGTAACTGCACTCAAGGGGTGTCCCATTTCTAAGTCAGAAGATAACCCTTACACTTACTTTGGAGGGCCAAGATTGAGGGCCAACAACTGAGGGTTAAGTGCGAGGGTTGAGATTGAGGGTTAAGGGAGGAATTGGAATTGGCCGTTTGACTCGGTCCTTCCAAAACAGCACCTTATTCTTCTTGAACTTGCCTTCATTACAATCACATTTTTACTGATATTTTCCTTTTTGAAGTACCTGGTATGATCCATTATTTCATGTTCCACCATTAATGGTAAGCAATCCTAACCAAGTTGCAGCAAAGAGCAAAACTGTTGTAAAGTACCGATCCGGACAGGGATGTAAAAGAATATGGACATTGTCAAAACCAGCACCAGTAGTTGAAGAGACATCGCAGAGACATTGCAGAGGTCAAGATGACCCTCCTAATTTGATGAGAGGATGTCAAGAAAAGATTTTAAGGAGACTATCAAGAGGCCACTAACAACATTTAAGAGTTGCAGGAGGTTCTGGAAGGTTCTGGTCAGACCTTGCATGAGCATCTACAATATTTTGGACAAGTCTGGGCTGTGGGGTGGCAAGACCGGAGGCCTTTCTTCCAAAAAAAAGGATTCAGCCACCCCAAACCATGTGAGAAAATGTGTTCTAGTCTGACGAGACAAAGGCTAAACTTTTTGGCTTTAATTCTAAAAGGTATGTTTGGTGCACGGCCAAAAGCACTCAAGGAGCAGGACACCAGCAGTGAAGCACGGTGGGGGAAGCATTATGCTTTGGGGCTGCTTCTTGTCAAGATAGATGGGAAGATTATTGAACCTTCTGTCCTCTGTCAAAATCTGCAAATGAAGGTGAGTTTCACGTTCCAACACGAAATCGACCCAAAGCGAACGTAAACGTGGACCAGGACACGACTTCAGAAAAGTCCTGGCCCGACCCAGTCAGAGTCCAGACCTCAAAAATCCATCAAAAACTTTTAAAATGGCCTCAAAAGAGCCATACATGGGATTTAAAAACAAAAAAAGTATTTTTTTTAATCTATTTTTTATATCCACTGTATGGAATAACATTTGTCTCTGATGAACTTTTAAGTCTCATTAATGCAAAGACAGAACTTTAACATTAACGCTGCAGTTTTATTATTACAGACAATGCTAAAAAACTTCAAATCTCGGGAAGCAAATATCGTATTTACCTTCCAATATTATCGTTACTTGAAATATCGATAAACTCACCATTGCATCGGCACGGTGCTTCATCCTCTTTGCTTCGTGTAAGTAGTACTCAGCGTGATGAGGGCTGGAAAAACAAACACAAAGATACATCGATTATAAAGGTTTGCAACGTGATTTTTAATCTAAATGCATCACCAGTAAACGACTGTGTGTCTCCGTGACAAACAAGCGTTTTGAGCTGCGCAGCGATGCGCCGCGTGAACTCACGATTCGTGGTTTGACACAGCTCCTCGATGACCCCAGGAGGACTCAGACGGCGGCTGGGGCTGTTTCGACACTTTGACACTCTCCACCTCCATCTTGGGCTGCTGTGCAAAGAAAAGGGGTCAGATGAAGCAAAATCCTGAAAGCGGAGGAGTGGCCTAAACAAGCAGGTGTGGAGCTCACCTTCACGGCGGCGTCTCTGTTCTTGTCCCTGCTCTTCTGGGAGTGGAGGTGGTGCTGGTCAGTCGTCTTTGTCTTGGAGGTAGGCTTGTTGGCCTCGGGGCTCTGGGGAACAGGGGACAGGGGAGAAACCGGAGACGCCGGCCTCTTGTTGTCCACGTGCTCTTCCATGCACCTGCAAGTATACAAACATAAGCGCTCGTTTACAGATGCGGCACAATTCCACGCGCATTCATGAGAAAAGAAAAGGCTCTCACCCGTTTTGCACCGTCTCAGTCGTGAGCGCCGAGGATTCCACGCGTCCCGAGACATCGTTAGTCTCGGAGAAGCTCCGCTTGTTTTCTCTGTGTGAGACACCGTTTTCCAACTGGTCCCATAAAAAAGAGACAAACGCTTTGAAGAACAAGTCTTTGGGGCCAATTCCAATTCCTCTCTTAACCCTCAATCTCAACCGTCGCCCTTAACCCTCAATTTTTGGCCCTCAATCTAAACCCTCTAAAGTAAGTGTCAGGTCTATCTTGTAGCTTAGAAATGGGACACCCCTCGAGTGCAGTTACGTCTTCAGACTGAAATGTATCAGTCGTGTTGTCTCTGTATTTCCTGAAATGACTCAGGGATAATATTGAAAAGAGCGCCGTATATTCTCTAAATAATATTAGCAAATAACACAATAGAGGATACATTATTCAGTCCTCCGTCGCTACACAACAAGGTAAACAAGTAACGTGAAGCCGCCTGGGACCGCCGACGGGATCGGGACCGCTGATGGGACCCGGACCGCTGGCGGGACCGGGACGGCTCAACGGGACCAGCGACGAGTACAAGTAACGTGAAGCCGACCTGGACCGCTGACGGGACCCGGACCGCCGACGGGACCGGGACCGCAACGGTCAGCGGTCCGGGTCCCGTCGGCGGTCCGGGTCGGCTTCACGTTACTTTGTTGTGTAGCGACGGAGGACTGAATAATGTACCGGGACCACCGACGAGTACAACGTGAAGCTGACGGGACCGCCGGTCCAGCAGCAAACATCGTAAAGTAAAAAAAATTAATGTTACGCAACAACGATGTTAATCCATGAAAAAAGTCTCAAACAAACATAATAAAATGGTTTCGTAACATTTATATCTTTAAGATATACGAAGATACTTACGTTTGTAGCTAGCTTCTGGATAGCCCTTACTTCCAAGGGTGGTGTCGGAAAATCTCAATTTTGAGGGCGATACAGCCCTTAAACTCGTCCCTCAACTTGATGTCCCTTAGAATTGGGACAGCACTTGCCCTTAGCGGGAACGCGCATTTTTGAGATTGAGGGTTGAGATTGAGGGTTAAGGGAGGAATTGGAATTCACCCTTTATCAACAGTGCCCGCCTCACATGTCTAGGCAAGACAAGGCAAGTTTATTTGTAGAGCACAATTCGTACACAAGGCAATTCAAAGTACTTCACAGATTCATAAAATCACAAGAAGGCAAATGGAATCATTCCATACAACCATAAAAATAATCATTAATAAATTAAATTAAAAATTAATTAAAAAAAATAATTAATTAAATTAAAAATGAAGAGTGCAGATAAGATCCTTTCAGTTGTCATATGCACATCTAAACAGAACTGTTTTCAGTCTGGATCTGAACATTGTCAGAGTTCAGGTCTGTCTCACATCTTCTAGAAGACTGGTCCAGATTTTAGGAGCATAAAACTGAAATGCAGCTTCACCTTGTTTAGTCCTGACTCTGGACACCAGCAGGAGACCACTACCTGAGGTTCTCAGAGTCCAGGTTGGTTCATATGGATCTAACATGTCAGAGATGGACTTTGGGGCCATGAAGAGACTTGAACACAAGTAGAGCTGTTTTAAAGTCTATTCTCTGAGTGACAGGAAGCCAGAGACCTCAGGACTGGACTAATATGGTCGTATTTCCTGGTTCTAGTCAGGACCAGTGCAGAGACCTCAGGACTGGACTAATATGGTCGTATCTCCTGGTTCTAGTCAGGACCAGTGCAGAGACCTCAGGACTGGACTAATATGGTCGTATCTCCTGGTTCTAGTCAGGACCAGTGCACAGACCTCAGGACTGGACTAATATGGTCGTATCTCCTGGTTCTAGTCAGGACCGGTGCAGAGACCTCAGGACTGGACTAATGTGGTCGTATCTCCTGGTTCTAGTCAGGACCGGTGCAGAGACCTCAGGACTGGACTAATATGGTCGTATTTCCTGGTTCTAGTCAGGACCGGTGCAGAGACCTCAGGACTGGACTAATATGGTCGTATCTCCTGGTTCTAGTCAGGACCAGTGCAGAGACCTCAGGACTGGACTAATATGGTCATATTTCCTGGTTCTAGTCAGGACCGGTGCAGAGACCTCAGGACTGGACTAATACGGTCGTATCTCCTGGTTCTAGTCAGGACCGGTGCAGAGACCTCAGGACTGGACTAATATGGTCGTATTTCCTGGTTCTAGTCAGGACCGGTGCAGAGACCTCAGGACTGGACTAATATGGTCGTATCTCCTGGTTCTAGTCAGGACCGGTGCAGAGACCTCAGGACTGGACTAATACGGTCGTATTTCCTGGTTCTAGTCAGGACCGGTGCAGAGACCTCAGGACTGGACTAATATGGTCGTATCTCCTGGTTCTAGTCAGGACCGGTGCAGAGACCTCAGGACTGGACTAATATGGTCGTATCTCCTGGTTCTAGTCAGGACCGGTGCAGAGACCTCAGGACTGGACTAATATGGTCGTATCTCCTGGTTCTAGTCAGGACCGGTGCAGAGACCTCAGGAACTGGACTAATACGGTCGTATCTCCTGGTTCTAGTCAGGACCGGTGCAGAGACCTCAGGACTGGACTAATACGGTCGTATCTCCTGGTTCTAGTCAGGACCGGTGCAGAGACCTCAGGACTGGACTAATACGGTCATATCTCCTGGTTCTAGTCAGGACCGGTGCAGAGACCTCAGGACTGGACTAATATGGTCGTATCTCCTGGTTCTAGTCAGGACCGGTGCAGAGACCTCAGGACTGGACTAATACGGTCGTATTTCCTGGTTCTAGTCAGGACCAGTGCAGAGACCTCAGGACTGGACTAATATGGTCTTATCTCCTGGTTCTAGTCAGGACCGGTGCAGAGACCTCAGGACTGGACTAATATGGTCGTATCTCCTGGTTCTAGTCAGGACCGGTGCAGAGACCTCAGAACTGGACTAATACGGTCGTATCTCCTGGTTCTAGTCAGGACCGGTGCAGAGACCTCAGGACTGGACTAATGTGGTCGTATCTCCTGGTTCTAGTCAGGACCGGTGCAGAGACCTCAGGACTGGACTAATATGGTCGTATCTCCTGGTTTTAGTCAGGACCGGTGCAGAGACCTCAGGACTGGACTAATATGGTCGTATCTCCTGGTTCTAGTCAGGACCAGTGCAGAGACCTCAGGACTGGACTAATATGGTCGTATCTCCTGGTTCTAAGTCAGGACCGGTGCAGAGACCTCAGGACTGGACTAATGTGGTTGTATCTCCTGGTTCTAGTCAGGACCGGTGCAGAGACCTCAGGACTGGACTAATACGGTCGTATCTCCTGGTTCTAGTCAGGACCAGTGCAGAGACCTCAGGACTGGACTAATATGGTCATATTTCCTGGTTCTAGTCAGGACCGGTGCAGAGACCTCAGGACTGGACTAATACGGTCGTATCTCCTGGTTCTAGTCAGGACCGGTGCAGAGACCTCAGGACTGGACTAATACGGTCGTATCTCCTGGTTCTAGTCAGGACCGGTGCAGAGACCTCAGGACTGGACTAATATGGTCGTTTTTCTTGGTTCTAGTCAGGACCGGTGCAGAGACCTCAGGACTGGACTAATATGGTCGTTTTTCTTGGTTCTAGTCAGGACCGGTGCAGAGACCTCAGGACTGGACTAATATGGTCGTTTTTCTTGGTTCTAGTCAGGACCGGTGCAGAGACCTCAGGACTGGACTAATATGGTCGTTTTTCTTGGTTCTAGTCAGGACCGGTGCAGAGAGACCTCAGGACTGGACTAATATGGTCGTTTTTCTTGGTTCTAGTCAGGACCGGTGCAGAGACCTCAGGACTGGACTAATATGGTCGTATCTCCTGGTTCTAGTCAGGACCGGTGCAGAGACCTCAGGACTGGACTAATACGGTCGTATCTCCTGGTTCTAGTCAGGACCCGTGCAGAGACCTCAGGACTGGACTAATATGGTCATTTTTCTTGGTTCTAGTCAGGACCGGTGCAGAGACCTCAGGACTGGACTAATACGGTCGTATCTCCTGGTTCTAGTCAGGACCCGTGCAGAGACCTCAGGACTGGACTAATATGGTCGTATCTCCTGGTTCTAGTCAGGACCGGTGCAGAGACCTCAGGACTGGACTAATACGGTCGTATCTCCTGGTTCTAGTCAGGACCCGTGCAGAGACCTCAGGACTGGACTAATATGGTCATTTTTCTTGGTTCTAGTCAGGACCGGTGCAGAGACCTCAGGACTGGACTAATATGGTCGTTTTTCTTGGTTCTAGTCAGGACCGGTGCAGAGACCTCAGGACTGGACTAATATGGTCGTTTTTCTTGGTTCTAGTCAGGACCGGTGCAGAGACCTCAGGACTGGACTAATATGGTCGTACCGGTTTAAATCATTGTTCATTTGTAAATGTGTAGTCTTAATCATTTTTAATATGTAAATTCTGTACAGTATGACAAATGTTAATATGTAAATAGTGTGAATCAATATTAATAAAGTTGTTTTTTGCCTTTCTTCCTAATTCTGTGAGCTAATAACTGTTGCAACACGGGTAATGGTTATATTATTTTGCACTGCAGTGACAATTTTAATAGTGTAATGCTATAATTTTACTGAATGTGTTAATTTTACAGAATTGTTACATTTAAAAGAAATTGCAATGTAAATTTGGTTTGGTTTCTAGTTTGCTACCTTAGAGTAAATTACAGAATAGTCCAGTTTTAACACTTTAATGAAGGTAGTTAGTGGACGTTAATCCAGCCCCGGATGAATGGAAGTGGAGGTCCATAAAGTGTCGAGGGAAAGACGTCCACGCGACATCGGGAAAAGACGTCAAAAAAACATTTCATTCTGCACCTTTTCGAGACGTGATTCCGACGTCGCAAAAAGACGTCATATAGACGTCTTCTGAACCATAAATTGCGCAGTGGGAGTGCAGAGACCTCAGGACCAGTGCAACAGTGTTCTGGATGTCCTGCAGCTGTCCTACAGCTGGTTTAGAGCCCAGTGAGCAGGCCGTTACAGTCGTCTAACCTGGTGGAGACCAACGCATGGATTAGTCTTTTTAAATCTGGTTTAGACACTATTCCTTTGATTCTGGTAATGTTTTTTAGATGGTAAAAAGCTGCTGATGTTATTGCTTTAATGTGGCTGTTAAAGTTCAACTCTGAATCCAATATTATCCCTAAATTTCTGACCTGATTTTTTGGTTCTAGAGAGTCTCAAGGTGACTGATAACACTTTATCTTTGTTTCTGTGGGCCACAGACAATGATTTCAGTTTTGTATGAGTTTAGCTGGAGAAAGTTGTTTTGCATAAATACACTGATCTGTTCGATGCAGTGACACAATGAATCTACAGGCCCATGTTCTCCTGCTGTCAGTGACACATAGATCTGAGTATCATCTGCATAGTTGTGGTAGGACACATTTAAGCTGCGTATTAGCTGGCCTAATGGAAGCATGTACAGATTGAACAACAGGGGTCCCAAAATTGACCCCTGGGGAACCCCACAGGTCATGGCCATTTGGTCTGAGACACAGTTACCAGCCCTTTCTTCGTCTACCCGCTAAGCGTCAACGGCTGCACATCGCATCAAAGACAGATGGAAGGTAAATACGTACGGCGTCTACCTTGCGTTTCCTTTTGCCGTCTTTCGCTGGAGGTTCAGGGACGTGCGTGTGTTTCATAGCCTCTCCTTGCTTGTCCTTCGTCGATGAAAAAGAAGAGTGAGAGGAGTTTTTTTTTGCAGCGGAGTTCGTAGTGCTGTCTGGAACCCTCTTGAGAAGACAGAGGTCTATGTGGACCACGAGATTCTGCAACCCCCGCTGGGAGTACGGACCCGACTTGTCACTTCGCCCGAACGGTACCAGGGTGTAGAGTTTTTGCTTCCTTTCACTCTGCCGGCCCTCGCCGGCATTAGCCGAGCCGGATCCCCTGGGGTGCACCGGCTTGGGTCTGGTGCTCTCAGGTCTGACCGGGTTTGGCGGCCCTTTCTTCGTCGGTCTTTTGTGAGAGGTGGAGTCCGCCGGAACTTTGGTGACGGGAGCTCGATATTCAGATTCTGAGTCTGAATTCGAAGAGGAGGAGGAAGAGGAGGAGGAAGACGAGGATGAGGAAGACCGTCGGCGGGGACTCGGGGAACCCGAGGACAGAGGGGGCGACGGGTCTCGCTCTAGCTCTCTGCCCTCCTCACTCCTCCCTCCCTTGCTCGGCCTCCTCTGATGCCGTGACTCGCCTCGGAGTCGCTGTGCGCTGGAAGCGAGTCTCTCTCCGGCCTGAGCCGTCTGCCATTCGTGCGGCTGCTCTTTCTTCTTCCTGTTTCCTCCTCTCGCCGTTTCCTCTTTCTCCCCCTCCCGCTCGGTCGCGCCCTCCTCTTCTTCCTCCTCTTCTTCTGTTGAACTATGGATCCAGGGCCGTCTCAGCTGCTCCTCCGCCAGCCTCCTTTCGTCCCTTTTCTCCTGCTGTCCTTGATGCTTTTCTCTGTGCCTGTCGTCTTTTCTCCCGCGGTTTCTCCCTTCTGCTTGGCTCAGATGATCCCCCCTCTGCTTCTCCTCCTGTACTTTGACTTGTTTTTAACTTCCCTCTGCGAGGGCTTTGAGTGACTAAAACCTGCTGGGTTTGGGGCCGCCGCCTCCCACGACTTGGACCTGTGTTTCAGACCGGGGCTGGGCCCAGAGCTCGACCCGGAACGAGAAATACTAGCAGCTTTAGAGGTAGAACGGGAGCGAGAGCCGTGACCAGCATTGGTCTCACCTCTGGCGGGAACCGAGTGCTTTGACCTCGTGGGGCTACGCTGGGAACTCTGATGAAACAGCGACCGAGGTTCGTGATTGGACCTGCTGCCTCGGTTTTCCTCAGAATGTGATGCGTTTCTAGCTTCTGGGAGTGTCAGAACGCTGTTTGTCGCTGGGATAAGACGTAGGTTTGGGTCTAGATTTGTAGTTGTGATTCTGATTGGCGACTGCAGCTGCAGGATTTCTGGACTTGCTGTGGCTTTGGTCTCGGGGCTGTTCGGAGTGAGTCTTAGGCCTTTGGTGATGGGACGGCTGATGGTGAATGTTATTTGATGGCTTGCTCTTCGTGTTGGTGGCAGTTAATGGAGCAACCCATGGCCTGATTTTTGTCCTGTGAGGATTATTTGTTATACCGGGACGCGTTTGGTTGGGACTCTGACCCTCGGCGTTATGGAGAAACTCTGGAAAAAGCAGGTAAGCTGGGACTTGGGCTCCTTGGAGGATCCCTCGGTATGGGACTGGGGCTACGACTGGCTCCAGGCCTCCCGCAAGGACTGGGACAAACACTGGGGACTGGGCTGAGGACTGGACTGTGCCTTGGACTAGGGGTGGGACTTGGACAGGTGCTGGGGAACGGGCTGGGGCTGGGGCAAAAACTGTAACCCGGGCTGGGTAGGGGGCTGTTGTAGCTGTAATTGAACTGGGGGCTAGGAATGGGGCTCTGGCTTGGGCTGTACTCCCGGTTGCTGTCCCATGACCTGGCTGGCGACGGCGCTCGCTGGGAGGGATCCTGCTCAGCGCTTGCAGATTTTTTCCGGGACTTCTTCAGCCATTTATCCAACTGCCACTGGGTTGCAGAGGGGTGACCAGTCTTCAGAAAACACAGAACACGAGAGACAGAATAACATCAGCCACGTGTGAATGAAATATCGCTGACAGTCAGGGTGTCAGATTGCTCAGTGATTAGTGTAATTAACCAAACAGTTTGCAAGAAAACCCGACTACAAATACTTTTGTTTTGTGACTCACATAATCAATTTTATCCTAAAGAGTCCCCAAAAACATAAAGAAATTATGTAGTTTGACTTTATATTTCATACTTTTTTTATAGAAGTGTTGATATTTATTGTCATCTTCAGTAATATAAGAATTAGGGCGGGGCAACGATTAAAATTTTTTATCGCGATTAATCGCATTATTTCCCTGATTAATCATGATTAATTGCATTGTATACGCAAAATCAAATAATGAATTCAAAAGTAGTGTAAAGGTCACTTTTATTTAAATGTTCTGCTGCCATATGAACTAAAGTGTCATAACATTTGTTGTTCAAACACTTTTAACATCAGCACTTGTCAGTAACACATATTTAGTGTAAATCTCATCTTAAAAAATGTAAAATTAAATAAACCTTATTTCCACTGCCAGGGCATTAATGTCATCCTATTTTTATATATAAAAAAAAACTCTACAAACAAAATCCAACAAAAATGATTGTGTCTCAGCACAATCAGAACATTAAAACAGGTAATTTCTGAGGTAACAGCAGAAACTTTTAACGGGGAGTTCAACTTGTCAGTTGTTACAAATAACCTTGTTTCTGTTGAATCCTCCGTCTGGGAGAACTTTAAAATGAAAATGTCCACGTTAAAGTTCAGTAACTTTACCAATCCGTGTATCTTCATTCTTTCCATTTTCAATTGTCAATCAAAAATTAAAAAAAAAATTAAAAAGTAACATTTTATTACATTTTTCGTTTTTTAATCTAACACAAAAAAAAAAAAAAAAAATGCCTGCTTTTAATATTTCAATTTTAGACTTGGATCAAAAATAGGAAATTAAAAAACGGGCCACAGAACTGAATTAGTTTTATAATGGAGGACTGGACTTTCTGTTGTCATTACACATCTGAGCCACTAGATGGAGCCGCACTGCAGTAACCAGCTAGAGAACAGCAGGACAGTGAACACATGGAGCAGATCTGATGGAACATAAAAAACACAAAGTTTGGTTGCAGTCCAGAATTTTTTTTTCTGACAGAATTGTTAATATTGCTACCTGAGTTGCTACCTGAACTGTAAAGTTCACAGATTTTTACCGTTCTCCATGTCTGTTTTAGCTTTTCCTTATGTTTACCTGCCATCCTCTTCCATTTCCGCAGCAGCCAGTAACAGACTTTTCAAAAAAAAAGCATGTGAGCAACATGCGTTAACGCGCGATGAAATAAATGTCGGCGTTAATAAATTAATGCGTTAACGTGATAATAACGCGTTAACTTGCCCAAGCCCTAATAAGAATCCAGTAGTATTCCTTTGTGTTTTTAAGATAAAATTAGATTTGTCACTAGAAAATTACATGAGTAGTTATTTCCTCTGTTATTATAAAGTCTGCAGGTAGTTTATTCGATAAGTATCCATCTAAACACACCTGCGCATCCATACATGTTACAACCCCTTTGTAATGTCAGAAATATAATAGTTCTGCTTTATTATTGCTGTTTGTTATTTATAGTGGAGGTTTACTTGACTCTCTTACATTTAAAAGTATTCTGTACATTCTGTTCCCTTGTGTGTTATCAGTGAAATTATAAAAAAAAAGAGAGAAAAACAATCAACGGTCATCTGTACGTTAGTGCGATAAAACTAATTTAACTTTGATTCAGTAGAGGACAGGTGGCCGTGCACTTCTTCAGCACAGAGTTCACTTTGTGGACGTCAAGTGAAACAAAAATGGATCAAATGTGGTTCTGAGGACAAGCTGAAAAATCCCTCTCCACCTTTAAAGACAAGCAGATCTCCAGGATTTTACGAAGCTCCTCCAGCTAGACAGATGTTTCCATGCGTTTCCTTTATTTTTTTCTTTTTTTTTAAAGCTCAAAAGAAAAAAAAAAAATCCAACTGACATTATGACCTCCTGATGTTAAAGCTGAACCAGGTAACTCTTAACTTCACGTTTGCTTAACAACCGACTTTCGGACCACAAGAATCAGAGGAAAAGCAAGTAATGCAGATTTATTTTTTTTTACTCAAATTTTAAAAAAAAGAAAAACAAAGAAGGTACTCACAGCTGAGCAGAAAACTCCTTCCTCTCTTACGCGTCTCTTTTTTCTGTCTGACCAGAAGCTAAATTAAACCTCTGCTCCTCAAGTCAAACACTGAGCCCCTTCCACCCTCCGCCCCTCATCTCTGCCCTCTTTCCAGAGAAGACACTGCACCTCTTGTACCGTCTCGACTGCCCTCCCTCTCCCCCGTCCCTCCCTTTCTCTCTCTCTCTCTCTCTCTCTCTCTCTCTCTCTCTCTCTCTCTCGCTACCTGGAACTTCGGATTTGACTCCAACCCCCATCTTTTCCCTGGGAGACACTCAGAAAACGCTCCACGTAAATGAAAAACACATGGCGCGCACCCCTCCACAAACACCCGCGCCCCTCCCGCTCTACGGGGGCCGAAAGCGGCGCACGTTTGGCAGCCCGGTCCGCCGTGTCACACAGGGCCCTCCATTCATAGAAGAGGGGCGGGTTTCCCCCTTCGTCACACGTCTCAACCCCCCCCCCCACACCTGAGAAAGTTCGCCAGAGCTACCGCGCTCGGAGTATTTTGTCATGTGTTGTTTCGGAGAGTCGGCGCTGTCGCCGCAGATGTCAACAGGAGCTCAGGTTTGATGGCTTCCACCTCCTGAGGGCTTTTCCTCTAATAATCAGGTCGCTGACCTCCTGCCCCTCCCCTTCCTCATTCCCTCCCCACACCTGCTGTCAACCGCCCCAGGGCCGCCGCCCTCTGAGGCTTCATCCAAACACTCACAAACAAGGGGGGGGGTCACGGTTAGGGTTGGGAACCGAGAACCGGTTCCTGTAGGGAACTGGTTCCAGTAGAGAACTGGTTCCAGTAGAGAACTGGTTCCTGTAGAGAACTGGTTCCAGTAGAGAACTGGTTCCTGTAGAGAACTGGTTCCAGTAGAGAACTGGTTCCTGTAGAGAAACTGGTTCCTGTAGAGAACTGGTTCCTGTAGAGAACTGGTTCCAGTAGAGAACTGGTTCCTGTAGAGAACTGGTTCCTGTAGAGAACGGTTCCTGTAGAGAACCGGTTCCTGTAGAGAACTGGTTCCTGTAGAGAACGGTTCCAGTAGAGAACTGGTTCCTGTAGAGAACTGGTTCCAGTAGAGAACTGGTTCCTGTAGAGAACCGGTTCCAGTAGAGAAACTGGTTCCTGTTCCTGTAGAGAACTGGTTCCTGTAGAGAAACTGGTTCCTGTAGAGAACTGGTTCCTGTAGAGAACTGGTTCCTGTAGAGAAACTGGTTCCTGTAGAGAACTGGTTCCAGTAGAGAACTGGTTCCCTGGTTCCTGTAGAGAACTGGTTCCAGTAGAGAACGGTTCCTGTAGAGAACCGGTTCCTGTAGAGAACTGGTTTCCTGTAGAGAACTGGTTCCTGTAGAGAACTGGTTCCTGTAGAGAACTGGTTCCTGTAGAGAACCGGTTCCAGTAGAGAACTGGTTCCAGTAGAGAACCGGTTCCTGTAGAGAACTGGTTCCTGTAGAGAACCGGTTCCTGTAGAGAACCAGTTCCTGTAGAGAAACGGTTCCTGTAGAGAAACGGTTCCTGTAGAGAACTGGTTCTCTACAGGAACTGGTTCCAGTAGAGAACTGGTTCCTGTAGAGAACCGGTTCCAGTAGAGAACCGGTTCCTGTAGAGAACTGGTTCCAGTAGAGAACTGGTTCCAGTAGAGAACTGGTTCCTGTAGAGAACTGGTTCCAGTAGAGAACTGGTTCCAGTAGAGAACTGGTTCCTGTAGAGAACTGGTTCCTGTAGAGAACTGGTTCCAGTAGAGAACTGGTTCCTGTAGAGAACCGGTTCCTGTAGAGAACCGGTTCCAGTAGAGAACTGGTTCCTGTAGAGAACTGGTTCCTGTAGTAGAGAACCGGTTCCTGTAGAGAAGTAGAGAACTGGTTCCTGTAGAGAGAACGGTTCCAGTAGAGAAACCGGTTCCTGTAGAGAACTGGTTCCAGTAGAGAACTGGTTCCTGTAGAAGAGAACTGGTTCCTGTAGAGAAACGGTTCCTGTAGAGAAGTAGAGAACGGTTCCTGTAGAGAACCGGTTCCTGTAGAGAACTGGTTCCTGTAGAGAACTGGTTCCTGTAGAGAACTGGTTCCTGTAGAGAACCGGTTCCTGTAGAGAACTGGTTCCAGTAGAGAACTGGTTCCTGTAGAGAACTGGTTCCTGTAGAGAACCGGTTCCTGTAGAGAACTGGTTCCTGTAGAGAACTGGTTCCGTGTGTTTCAATTCCATGGAATCGTTTGGCAGTTTATCCAGTGATTCTCTTATCGATTCCAACCAGCACGAATCTCACGTAATTTACGCAAAGTTACGCACAGTCAATTCCAGAAAGCACTTACGTGATTAAGTTACGTCGGTTTAGCACGTTAGCATTGGAGTTGTAAACAACAATGGCGCCCACCAGGTTCAAACGCTCCAAAGTTTGGCTTCACTTCACCAAAGAAAGATGGCAACAAGGCAGCTAGCAGTCATTGTAAAGTGGAGATAACAGCGTCGGGAGGGAACACGGCTAACACGCAGAAACATTTGAACACACAACATGCTAACGAGTGTCGTGTTTTTGACGCTTCGGACTGATGGATCTCAACCCAGCAGCAGTAGCCAAGCTAAGATCACCTCTGGTAACTCTGGTTAGTAGCTATCCCGCTGCCTATGTGCTTCTTTGTAAAACACGCTATAACATTAGCGCTATGCTATTAAACGAATGCCTTCTGCATTACATTTAGAAGATGACCGTGACGAGAGAGAGAGTCTGGCTGGTTCAGAGGCTGGAAGACATGATTATTTTACTGCTAAAGAATTGTCAATTCTTCATAGTATTTGCAGATTTGTACTATGCACTGTTCTGTTGTATTTGATAGTATTTATCTTTCTTTATTATTATTTTTGAGTGCTTAGTGAGCTCATATATCCTTTTAAAAGGGAGATTTTTTTTCATTTCTATTAGGAAAAATCTGTTAGTAAAATGTTCCACATTATTGTGTATTTGCACAGTTACATATTACAACAGTTAACACGTTATCCAGGCTTTGGGCCTCTTTCGACCTCGCTGTTGAGTTTGTAAGGTCGTGACTTATAAGTAAAAAAAAAAGATGCTAATAAAACTGTTTGTTCTCCTTTTCCCCCAAATTAGAATCGATAAAGAATCGAATCGTTGAACAGTATCGATAATGGAATCGTATTCGGAAGAATCTTATCAATTCCCATCCCTCGCCACGGTACCTCCTGGTTGCCGCCGCGCGGCGGCTGCGTGTCGTCAGGCGACGGAGGATCCCGACGGGCCTCGGGACTCCGGCTGGGGCTGCGGGAGCGAAGGCTGCTGCTGCCGGACTCTGCAGAGGAGTCTGAGTCCGAGGAGTCCGAGCTGGAATGTCGCACCCGCCTGCCATGCGTGTGCGCTCTCTGCGCCGACAGGCTGTCAGTCAGCACACACGCAAACATCAGAGAGAGAGAGAGAGAGAGAGAGAGAGAGAGAGAGAGAGAGAGAGAGAGTCAGTGGAGCCGTTATTCACACAGTCAAACTTACTCTAAAGCCTAATGCTCTTTTTTTTTTTTTAAAGCAATAAAACATCCGTGTCGCGGGTACCTGTGTCTGTCCCAGGAGGCTGACTCGTGGATGGCCTTTGGGGAGATAAAAACAGAAACTCATCATCCGTTGCCTCGTGTATTAACAGTGCGCCTTCTTCACGAGCCGGGCGCGCAGGCGTGCGGGCGCGCCGCCTGAAACGCAGGTCTGTGAACCACCCATGAATATTTGTGACGTACCTGCCGTGGACAGCAGTCACGGCTCACAGCTGCTCGGGATGAAGGTCATGGAGGAGCAAATTTACACCGACTGAAAATCCCTCAAACTTCATACATTTCAAAGCAACTCAGAGGAACACTGCTCATCAGTAATTCACACAACTCCACCGCAAAAAAAAAACATGCTTCCCTGCATGCTAGCGGTGCACGATAACTATCGGGCCGATAACAAGAAATTATGATGTCATCCCGATAAGTCCGATATCATGACGAATGGCCCCAATAAATATATATATATATATATATATATATATATATATATATATATATTTTTTTTTTTTTTTTTTTTTTACATGACAGTGCCTCGCTCCCTCTGAGCCTTGAATGACCGGCAGTGAATGTTATGTTCAAGTGACGTCGGCATAATCAGAAAAACGATTTCTCAGTAAGGAAAATCAAGAATACCCCCTCATGCCAGAAAACAACTCGTTAAGTCGGTCATAATTTTAGTAGTTGCTGACTTGAATTGATATTCGCAGTATTTTCCCAAACGAGGGAACGGAGGAATTTACGTTACACCTTGAATGCAGCATTGTGGAACAGTGCGCTGAAAAAAAAAATGGCGGCGATGGTGTAGAACTTTGTTAAAGTTTCAGAGGAAGATAGTTCGCTGGTTATTAATGACAAATGCTCCAAGCGAAGGAGGGAAAAATAGCACAAGCTTTAATACGTCAAACCTGATCAGCCACCTGAAACATAACTATTGCTTCCATGGAGTTTTGAAATCGCGCTAACGTGAGCTAACATGAGCTAACATGAGCTAACATGAGCAAGCCAGCAGCAAGTCAACCCTTTTTTTTTTTTTCCTCTTCAATCAGCTTTATTGAAAGATTGTACATACAAACTGACGTACAAATAACATAGTTGAACAGATAATCATACAAAAATAGACAGACAGTGCTCCAAAATGATTAAGAAAAACAACATAAATAATAAATAAAACATATTAAAATAAGGTAGTTTAAACAGTGTAAAAATTATATATATAAACTCATTATAATAAACTAAAATGTGTAAGCCTTATTCTTCTTTGAAGAATCTTTCGTACAGTTCTATGGATGTAATGCTTTGCTTCGTGTCAATTAATGAAAGGGATTTAATGTACTCTTTGAACTCTAGCAAGAAACCTATAAAGTTGGGTGATGTTTTTGAAAATTTACATTTGTGTATATGAAATTTGCCATATAAAATAAACAAATTAATAATAAAAGCAATGTCCTTTTCCTCATGAACAAAAAACATAATTACACTTTTGCAGTCAATTATAATGTTCATCTTGATCTTACACATTATATACTGTTCAAGTTGAGTCCAGAAGTTGAAGGATTGAGCACAGTGGTAGAATAAATGGGTTAAGGATTCTGGTTCTGTATTGCAAAAATTGCATTTGTTTTCAACATCTAAAAATTTAGAGAAATATAAATTTGTTGGATATATAGTATGTAAAATTTTGATGTGGACCTCTTTTATTTTGTTGGAAATACAAAACTTATAAGGCAAAGTCCAGGCTTTCTTCCAGTCAGTGTCCATAAAGATGTTATCCCAAAACGCTTTCCCTCGTGGAGTAATTTTCCTCTTTTCATAAAAAATATTACGAATATGTTTGTTGTTACATTTTGAGTCCATTATATCAAGTCCATTCAACATCAGAAGGGGTTTTATTCTCAGTGTTTCTTGATACTGACAGTGACATCTCATAAGGAGAGACAAACCATTAGGGATTGCTTTAATTACGTAATTAAATTCTTTACTTGTAACAGGAAAGGATTTAAGACGAAGAAAACGTTCATAACTAAGCATTATACCATGACAATCAAAAAGGTCACATACAAAAATAATGTTCTTATCAATCCACTTCTGTTTAAATATGGACTTTTTCCCGACAGTAATATCTTCGTTATTCCATATTATAGCTTTGTGAGGAGAAAAGTTGTGGGAGTAGCACAATTTCCACGCTAAGAGTGCCTGCTGGTAAAATTTTGATAAACTTAAAGGTGGGGTGGGTGTTGTTTTTTTGCAACACTTTTTACAATATTGCCTGAAAACCTTTTCACATTTCCATTGCACCCACTGAAATAAAATGTTTGCAAAAAAAACTAAACATTTTGGTCCAGTCTAGAAGGTATAATCAGAGAAAAACTCTGACCAATCAAAAAAGTGATCATCACTATTTTGATTGGCTGCCTAATACGTCCATCAAATATCACCCCTCCCTCCCTCCCTCCCTATGGTTCATGCAGTCGTGAATCATGTGAAGGCGTGTTTCGAGGGGTGAGCTGAAGAGGAGGAGGCGGAGCCTTTGGGAGGAGGGAGGGAGTGTATATTTTCAAAATCTCACTTGAGTTGGATTGCTGGAACCGTTTTTCAAACAACACCTACTCCACCTTTAAGGGTAATTTTGTGACACTGAAATTGCAGGTAAGTAAAAAATGAAGACCACCTAATTTCTTAAAAATATTATTTGGAATAAAAAACCAGATTGAGTTTGGGGTTTTAAGACATTCCTTAATCCATTTTATTTTGAAAGTATTATTTAAATCATTGAAATTTAGTAATTCGAAGCCTCCTTGTTTCCTAGATGCCAAGAGAATTTCATTTTTTAGGTGATGTTTCTTATTTTTCCAGGCAAATTTACTAAGCATTTTATTAATTTCTTTAGATGATGAATCCTCGACAAATAAAGACAGAGCAGGATATACCAATCTTGAGATACCTTCCGCTTTGGATAAGAGAATTCTACCGAATATAGAAAGGTCACGTTGAAGCCACATATTCAGTATATTTTGTGTTTTTTTAATTCTGGGGAGGAAATTAAGTTGTTGTCTAGAGGACATATCTTTAGTGATATCTATGCCTAAGTATTTTACTGTTTTTTAACTTGAATGTTGCATATGTTTGCACAGTCCGTATCAAAGAGACACAAGATTTCACATTTGTTAATATTGAGATGTAAGCCCGAAGCTTTAGAGAAATCACTAATTAATTGTAAGGCTGGCTCCACTTGATGTTTGTCTTTTAAAAGTAGAGCTGTATCATCAGCTAGTTGCGTAATTTTAAGTTCCTTTTGGAATATGGTTAAGCCTTTTATACTATCGTTATTTAAAATTTTTAGGGAGAGGAGTTCTACTGCAATTAAAAATAAAAAAGGAGAAATTGGACATCCTTGACGGACAGAACGGTTGATTGGAAATCGTTTGGAGGTGTTAGGGTAAATCATTAAATTACTGTTGATGTCTTTATATAACATTTTAACAACTGAGACAAAGTTTTTTCCAAATCCCATTAATTCCAATGTATTATAAATAAAGGGGTGCTCCAAAGTGTCGAACGCTTTGTAGAAATCAAGAAACACAAGAACTGCTTGTGATTCCACATGTTCTGAATAGTCAAGTAAATCTAAAATTAATCTAATGTTATTACTAATGTGTCGTTTAGACATGAAACCTGTTTGGCATTCATTTATTATGTCTCCAAGGTTAGATTTTAGGCGTTTAGAATAGACAAATGCAAATAATTTATAATCCACATTCAGAAGTGTGATTGGTCGCCAATTATCTATACATAAAGGGTCTTTATTAGGTTTTGGGATTAGGCTGATTAAACCTTGTTTCATAGTTGATGTCATTTCATTGTTAGTAATACAATCTTTATACATATTCAAAAGCGGAGTTTCAATAATATCCCAAAAAAAATTGTAAAATTCAGCAGATAAACCATCGATCCCCGGAGATTTTCCGGTTTTCATGTGTTTCAAAGCTTCTAAGAGTTCCAGATTCGAGATAGGATTTTCACAAAGTTGTTTAAAATCTTCTGAGATCAAAGGGATAGAGTCCTTAATACTGTCTAAGAAATTTTTGCAGTGTTCAGGATCATATTTAGACTCATACAGTTTTTCATAGAAAGCACAAATATGTTCTGCTATTTCTTTGGGATTAGTACTTAGATTATTATTTATTCTCAACGCCGATATGTTAGATCTTTTTCGATTACGTTTTTCAAGAGCAAAAAAATAACTTGAATTCCTTTCACCATGTTCTAACCATTTTGCCCTAGAGCGAATGAATGCGCCTTTAGCAGCTTCAGTATATAAATTATCGATTTCATTTTGAAGCTGTAATAATCTAATGTGTTCCTCCTCTGATAGATTTTCCTTATTCAGAAAAGTTTTTAATTCGTCCATAATTTCCAATTCTTTTTTGACTTTATCTTTTTTTATGTTTTTGCTGCAAAGGATGGCCATTTCTCTAACTTTAAATTTAAAGTATTCCCATTTCTGGATATTGTTCATATCATTTTTAGAAAAGATATCTAAAGCTATTAATTTAACAGAGTTTGAAAGGTTTTGTTTTGGAGAAGATTATTGTTTAGCTTCCAGTATCCCCTTAATTTTTTGTTACTTTCTTTTGAACCAGAAAAATGTATTGAGATAAGTTTATGGTCAGATAAAGGAGCATACGAGTGATTAATTTCTGAAATATATTGTAAACTTGAAGAGGAGGTAAACCAAAGATCAATCCTGGATTGTAATGTTCCTCTTCTATTAGACCAGGTAAACTCTTTACAATCTGGACAAAAAAAACGCCATGCATCTATTACTGATAATTCTTGGCTCATAAATTGTGTGGCTTTAAAACGTGAATCTTGAGAGACTCTCCCTGGAATTCTGTCTATCATATCATTAGGAACATCATTAAAGTCTCCCCCTATAATCAGGAGTGCCTCTTTATTTCTACTTTGCAAATCTCTTATTTTGGACAGGACTTCTGTAAACATAGTACGGGCTTGTGTTGTTCCATTGTGGCCATATACATTACATATTATAAAAAACATATTATCCAGTTTGCATAACATAATACACCATCTACCATTATCAGAGTTGTGAGTTTCTAAGATATCACCTGTAAATTTATTAAATAGCAATGCAACACCTGCAGAGTTATGTGTAGCATGACAGAAGTAAGCTTGATCTCCCCATTGGCTTTTCCAAAACTTATTGTCTGAGTCCCAGGAGTGTGTTTCTTGTAAGAGGATAACATTTGCATTTGTTTTTCGAAGAAAGAGGAACATTGCCTTTCTTTTTATATTATTTCTTAAACCCCTGACATTAAGCGAGACCATCTTCAATGAATTGAACTTGAAATCATTCATTATCAATGAAAAAATAAATAAATAAATGAAATATAAGAGCACAAAGTCTGGAGAACAAAAACAAATAAGAAATGTAAGTCTTCAAAAAAGGCTTGCTAGTGCAAATACCCTGAAAGTGCGAACGAGTTTTTTTTTTTTTTTTTTTTTTAAGTTTTTGGCACCGTAATAGTCAGTGTACCATAACTGGAATGTATCAAGTAACAAGGCAGTCTAACAGTCTAACAAGTGGTTTATGAGTAAACTTTCCTGTAAGCTTCATTTTTTTTTTTTTTTTCTTCCCCCTTAATGGAAAAAAAAAAAAAAAATATTAGCTCTAAAGCTGGAGAGATAGGGACAAACCTATGGGTGTCTCAAAGGACATCTTTCATACTGAATCAGCGGTGATCCTCTTTCCTTCGATGATCACATCTGGACCGCGCCATGCAGTCTTTTTTCCATCCTTGCGGGCTTTTTCAACCAGTGGCCAAAGTTTCTTTCGGCGTTGTCTCTCCCCGTATGTCAGATCCTCTGCAAGTCGAAGCCTTTTCTCCCTCATCACGGCGGCGGTCATCGCAGTTTTCCATATTTTTTGCCTGAAGGTGCGCATGGTGAATTGGATTATCACTGGACGAGGGCTCCTGTCATCTCTGGTGCGTCCAACTCGGTGAATCGTGTCGACGAGAAAGCCAAGCTTGTTTTTTTCATCTGGAGCCATTTGTCCAAAAATCTGAAAGATCTGTTTTCTCAGATCCTCTGTGGACTCGTTGGTGGATTCCGGCAGGTTGAAAAGTTTCAGATTCCAGCGTCGGCTGTAACGCTCTGCTTCTTCAATTTTTTTATCCTGTTCACTGAGCTGGCGGCTCATCACCTGCATCTTGTCGTTGTTCGTCTTTACCATGTGGTCGATTCCGTCGATTTTTCCTTTGATAGCCGCAATTTCTTCTGTGTTTCGGCTTAATTTTTGTTCGAGAGACATGAACCTGCTCGTTAAGTGTTGGACAGCTTTTAGTATGTCTGCATTGGACACCTCATCATCATCTTTTGAGCAAGGTTTCTTGGGGTTAGGGCTTGAAAGAGGAGTATCAGGTAAAGGAGAGCATAAGCTGAGTGGAGAGTCATCATTCCAGTCCATCAAAATGTTCCCCTTTTTATCTTTCACTCGTTTTGTCATGTTGTTGTCTCAGCGTTTGGCTAGTTAGCCCGTTTGCGTTAGCTCAAAAAGGAGGGAGGGAAAAAAAAGTCCGTGTATTTTCCCAAAAACGTTGACTAGTTAGACCTAAGCACTTAAATTGTCTTTTTTATCACATACCAGTTCTTGAAAGTGATGTTCCGTTAAGTTCACTTCGTTTGTGAAGCAAATGGTGCCCAAAACTTGAGGGAGTTCACAGCGAAGCGTGTGCTCTGGCTGCCATCTTGCCAACCCCAAATCAGCAGCAAGTCAACCCCTCCCCCTCTCCTCTCTGCTTATCGCCATCATCTCTCTCATCTAAAGCTTCCATGAGATAAAAAAAAAAAAACAAAAAAAACTACTGAACCTCATTTACTTTAATTAAAGGTATTAATTTAAATGGAACCACAAGTCAAAATCCTTTAAATGTTAATCTTTTTCAGTTAGTAATTCTGATGCATGTATTTCCATCAGTTCAAGGAGCCTTTATTTTTTATATCAGTCAGTAATGAACCTTATTTAAGTTAATGTGAGATATCAAATAGGTTTGTTTGATAACTTTATGAAAATGTTTGAGAGGCTTGACAATAGTTTTTCATTGTAAAAAATAAATATCTGTTCATTTAAAAAGTCAAAACTATTTTTGGTTTTGTTCATAGTATTGATGTAATGATCTTAGGTATATGTGTGTGTTATTGGTTATCAGTATCGGCCTTTAGGAGCTGAAAGTTATCGGTTATCGGTATCGGTTAAAAAACAGTTACTGAGGCCGCCCCAGTGGCGCAGTGGTTAGGGCAGGCGGCCATATACAGAGGCTACAGTCCTCGTGCAGCTGGTCGTGAGTTTGATTCCCGGCTCAGCGACTCTTTCCCGCGTGTGTTCCCCATTCTCTCTGCCCCCCTTCCTGTCTCACTACTTTCAATAAAGGCCACTAGAGCCAAAAAAAAATCTTTAAAAAAAAAACCAAAAAACAGTTATCATGCATCCCTACTGCATGCTCTTTGATTTTCTGTCTAAGTCTGTCCACCTCAGGACGAAACCATCTGAAAAATACAAGCAGCTGAGTGCTCTTACCCTTTGAGTGTCGTCATCGTCGCTGCTCAGCTTCAGGTCGTCAGCGAGCATCCTGAAACAAACAAAAAAAAATCAGGAGGTTTATAGAGAAGCTCACAAAGTCCCAGCTCTTAAATCTGCTCAATGAAATTAATAAAGAAGCTGAATTACAGATTAGACGCATAAATACTGAAACTCAACCCAATAATAGACTTAAAGAGCTCATAATATACTATTTTTTTTAGGTTTGTCATTTTGGGGTCATCTATTGGAACGGGTTAACGGGGCTTAGAGTTCAAAAGTCAAATCTTTCTCTTAAACTCTCATCTCTCTTCTGCCTGAAACACTATTTTAAGTCCTGACTTATTAATGTCCTGCATTCCTGAAAGGCCTGATCCGCTCTGATTGGTCAACAGCCATGTGACACGACAACATGGGAGGTGCTTCAGACAGCTCAGGTGTGCGTGTTCTTCTTTAAAACCCTTAAGATGTGTTTTTAAAAGCTCTAAGATGCACTGGAGGAAATTAATTAGCACAAAAAACAGCACTTTAATCAAAAGAATAAGCTGCACCTTGTTTATTACTTTGACTTGAAGTTTATTACAAGTGATGCTTACAAAAGTGATAATGTTGGATGTTTCTTTCTGTGATCATTAGTTCCTTTTTATCTATTAAGTTTTTCTGAAAAATTAAACATTTCCTTCCTGGAATTTAAATTATTTTTAGGGCTGGGCAACGATTAAAAATTTTAATCGCGATTAATCGCATTATTTCCCTGATTAATTACGATTAAACGCATTTTATACACAAAATCAAATAATGAATTCAAAAGTAGAGTAAAATACACTTTTATTTAAATGTTCTGCTGCCATATGAACTAAAGTGTCATAACATTTGTTGTTTAAACACTTTTAACATTTTTAACACTTTTAACATAAATCTTATTTCCACTGCCAGGGCATTAATGTCATCCTATTTTTATAAAAAATAAAAAAGTCTACAAACAAAATCCAACAAAATGATTGTGTCTCAGCACAATCAGAACATTAAAACATTAATTTCTGAGGTAACAGCAGAAACTTTTAACGGGGAGTTCAACTTGTCAGTTGTTACAAATAACCTTGTTTCTGTTGAATCCTCCGTCTGGGAGAACTTTAAAATTAAAATATCCATGTTAAAGTTCAATCAAAAATAAATAAATAAAAAGTGACATTTTATTAAGTTTTTTGTTTTTAATCTAACAAAAAAAAACTCTGAAAAAAACTGTGTTTTTTTTATATTTCAATTTTAGACTTGGATCAAAAATACGAAATTAAAAACCAGGCCACAGAACTGAATTAGTTTTATAATGGAGGACTGGACTTTCTGTTGTCATTACACATCTGAGCCACTAGATGGAGCCGCACTGCAGTAACCAGCTAGAGAACAGCAGGACAGTGAACACATGGAGCAGATCTGATGGAACATGGAGGAATGACCACAAACGTTTGGTTCCAGTCCAGAAATTTCTTTTTCAGACAGAATTGTTAATATTGCTACCTGAGTTGCTACTGAACTGTAAAGTTCACAGATTTTTACCGTTCTCCATGTCTGATTTAGCTTTTCATGTTTACCTGCCAAATCTCTTCCGGTCTCGCAGCAGCCACAAACAGACTTTTCAAAACAAAAGCATGTGAGCAACATGCGTTAACGCGCGATAAAATAAATGTCGGTTTTAATAAATTAATGAGTTAACGCGATAATAACGCGTTAACTTGCCCAGCCCTAAATATTTTATTTATTTATTTACTTTTTGGATTTAATGTAATGCTGCACAAGCAAGGTCAGAATTTAAAAATACTACTTTTAATGAATGTGTGTAGATTTTTGTACATTTAAATTTTTTTTGAATTTAAATGTAACCTAATGAGAATGATTACAATTCCCAACATCTTGCTATTGTTTTATGTAACTGTTTCATTTTTTTTTTACTTATTTATTAAATGCATATAGTATCTTATCTTGTCACAGAGGATGTTGCAGTTCATCATGTTGCTGTAGTTTAAATAATTACTGAATTTATTCATTCGTTTTCAAACCCTCCTCATCCTGTTCTTCTGCAGATTATCACTTTATTTTAGTTTCTCCTTCATTTAGTTACTGAACAAATAAACTTCATAATCAGGAAGTTTGGGGAATTTTTATTCATTCATTTATTTATTAATTTAAACAAACTCTCCTCTGTCAGCATATGTCTTTGTTAGTCCCCCCCCATAGTAGACTCAGTGCCCCACAACAAGTTCCCTGCAGAATAAATAAAGTTTGGACAAATGGATGAAATTATGTTTTTTGACAAGTTTAGAAAAAGAAACCCCCGCTGTGTCTCAACAACAAAGCCCGTGAGATAATTTGAGGCGTGTGGTTTGGGAGCATGTGCTTCGCATTAAAAAGGAGGATGTAAAATGTTAACAAACAGGAGGACATCAGTCTTCGCTGACAGCTTTGAGGAATTCTCCGTCACCTTTGACCCGATCTACCGCCTAAAAACACTGTCGGCTACCAACCGCTGAACTTACGATTTGTGAGGTGCCACGTGAGGGTGACGGGTCATCCGCGGCTGAACGTCCCCACGACCTGGCGGGGACGGACGGGGCAGACCGTTAACGGGCAACAGCTTCGTGAATTATTACGCACGTTAAACAGGCCAACCGGTCAGTGGCTAAATACGTACTTACTCTGCCTTTGATGTGTAGATGACTGTTTGGCATCCTGAGGAAAAAATAAGAGGACAACAAACATTAAGGGGAAGGTCTTCGTTGTAAAAGTTAGAGGACATCATCACAAGACATCTTGACGGAGACAGATGTTCAGCGCTGGCGCTGCAGAAACTCTTTTGTCAGACGCAGAACATCTTTCCACAGTTCTGCTCCATCTTCAGATCCAGGATCATAGCTGGGATCTTACTGGTATGTTTGGTAAAAAGGACTGGAAGACGAAGTGTGTCCCGAGTAGAGCTGAGCGATTTTATCGATTCTGCGATATATATCGATATTTTATTTCCCCATAGAGTAGCGATTTTTCAGCCGCAGGTATCGATATTCTAAGCTTCTTTCTAAACCCCCGTGTCCCACCTTTAAAAGCTTGCAAGCAACAATTTGCACTGTTTAAATAAATGAAACAATTTTTCTCAACAAATCTTTTATTCATTTTGTCCAGCATTTGCAAGCTGCCTGTCTATGGAGCCCCGTTTGGGTCATAATTCAACGAATAAATGAGTCTATTATTATGAAATATTTTCCATTGTTATGATAATGGTGTTGTTTTTCATAAGAATGAGCTTTTACATAATAATGGATTTGTTTTTCATAAGAATGATTTGTGTGTCAATCAGAGCAGAGAGGGCGGAGCCATTTATGTGATTGGCTGCTCTTTCATTCAGGCATAAGCAACAGAACAGTGAATATCGATAGTGGGCGAGAGGTGCAGTTATACTCCAGGCCAGTAGGTGGCAGAATGCACCTCAGTTTACGGTTAAAAGTTGACATCGACTAAGAAACGTAGCGTGAAATGTAGGGAAAACTTGATTTTGATGGCATGGCAACAGAAGAAAGATCCTTTCTGACTTACTCCGAGAGGTAGCCAACAGGCTCGATATGAGTCCCCCACCAACTGCATGGAGAAGGATCAGCCAATGAGCATGCAGGTCAACCACTGGTCCCGCCCACTGGCAAAATGTCATTATTATGTAAAAGCTCATTCATATGAAAAAGGAAGCAATTATGTAAAAACTCATTCTTAGATAGAAAAAAAGCCATTCTGAAATAAACTATTATGCATTAAACTAAGATTAAATAATAATCAAAATATATTTCATAATAATTTTCAATTTTCATTTTTTCATAATAATGGGAAATATTTCATAATAATAAACATGTATTTAATAATAATAGGAAATATTTCATAATAATGGATATGTATTTGATAATAATAAACACCTGTATTTTATAATAATAGACTCATTTATTCATTGAATTATGACCCAAATGGGGCTCCATACCTGTCAGCCATATAATGTGTAATTGATGCTTTCAGTTCAGTTAATTCAAACAAAGTAATTGGAACACTCACAAGATGTCACCAAAATCACCTTGTCCCTTTAAAATCTTTCAGAAAATGATATAAATGTATTGTTAGATGAATATCGATATATATCGCATCGTGAGCTGAACATCGTGTATCGTATCGCGAGATTAGTGTATTGCTACAGCCCTGGTCCCGAGATTTATTTTTTCATTTACACATTCCTCTTCCCTGTCAGAACCGAGCAGCAACCATCCAAGGAACAAATCAGGAGGTGTAGCTCCTCGACTGACCACTAGGGACTCAGTCTCCCTTGACTTTCCATGTTAAAACAGACCAGTGCAACTTCCTGTCGAATCACAGCAGAGAGGGCGGAGCCATTTATGTGATTGGCTGCTCTTTCATTCAGGCATAAGCAACAGAACAGTGAATATCGATAGTGGGCGAGAGGTGCAGTTATACTCCAGGCCAGTAGGGGGCAGAATGCACCTCAGTTTACGGTTAAAAGTTGACATCGACTAAGAAACGTCAAGGTTTCCCGTAGCTCAGTCCAAGCTGCCATAGCTACAATCGGACTAGCAGCGCACCTTGATGACGCCACGGCCCGCTGCTAACGGGACCTCACGGCCAAAACTAGTCGATGTCAGAGCGTAGAATGGAGAAGGATCAGCCAATGAGCGTGCAGGTCAACCACTGGTCCCGCCCACTGGCAAAATGTCATTATTATGTAAAAGCTCATTCTTATGAAAAAGGAAGCAATTATGTAAAAACTCATTCTTAGATTAAAAAAGCCATTCTGAAATAAACTATTATGCATTAATCTAAGATTAAATAAAAATGAAAATATATTTCATAATAATTAATTTTTTTTCATAATAATGGGAAACATTTCATAATAATGGATACGTATTTCACAATAATAAACGCCTGTATTTGATAATAACAGACTCATTTATTCATTGAATTATGACCCAAACGGGGCTCCATAGATTTCAGGGTCTGACCGAGCGGAAGTCCGGCGGGACCTGCTGTCAATCACTCCTGGTCCTGGGGGGAGCTTCTGTAAACCCATGGGAGATGGACAGAGGCCTTGTCCAGTTCTTCTCATACAATCTATGGTCTAAACATGCCACCTGTGTACCTGCAACGCTGTGGTGGTTAAGGCAACTTCCTTCGGAGAAGGAAGTCAGAGAAGATCCCAACCCAACACACGTTGACTTCGCTGACATCACTTTAACCATGAAGTCAAAACAGCTCGTCTCACCAGACCGTGTGCAGTCGTGGTTCTCCTTTTACTTCTCAAAGACAAATAACACAAAAATGTACACCCACCCTGGAGTTGTAGAGGATCCGCTGGGCCCGGTCGCCTCCTAAGGCTTGCTGGGATGTCCAGGACTGAGTCATGTCCTGTGTAACAGAAATGAGAGGGAGGGGGAGGGGCTTAACGGTCTAAAGTTGCCACCATGATTAATGAATCTTCACATAGAGTAAACCAGACGTCCTAAACCTGTCCTCAGAAAAATCCCTCATTTCTCTTTTATTTAGGAGGAACGTGCCTCTCCCATTCGCACGCACATGGAGCCGGGGGCCACGTTTGGCAGCTGACTCCCATTATCAGCAGGGCTCCTGCCCACCGGGGCTCCTAACCAGCGTTAACTTTGCTGTCTGGAGAAGAAAAAAAGGCTCAGCGATGATGACTCGACGCTGAAAGTATCTGCAGGAAGCTAAGCTGTGGTAAAGGTAAAACCCCAGCTCCCGAGGGCTGCGGTCGCAAAACTGTACGGAACAGGTGCACGCAAGAAGAAGCTGGTTTCCAGTGAACGTGAACAAAATCCCACACTGTGGCTCGACAGCGACACTAACAGAAACATGAGTTTGCATTTTAAGGGGACAAGTCAAGTACGACGGAGTATTAGCGCCACACAGGAAAAAAGAAATGTGAGCAATGAAGAAAAATGTGAAAAATGCAGTTTCCACAATAAAGTTGTCTTAAAGATTTATTCAAACCAGCTTTACTCTACCAACATAATGTCTGTGTGCTTTTATCACATAGAAACAGTATTATAATAAGTATTCGTACTTTGAAGAGATTGTGTCAGAAATTGCGCCTATTCAGAAAAAGAAACTATAACGATTCTGGAATTCTGGAAACTGCATTTCAACTTTATTCTGGACATTTTGACTTTATTCTCGACATTTTGACTTTATTCTCGACATTTCGACTTTATTCTCGACATTTTGACTTTATTCTCGACATTTCGTCTTTATTCTCGACATTTTCATCTTTATTCTCGACATTTCAACTTTATTCTCGACATTTCGTTTTATTCTCGACATTTCGTCTTTATTCTCGACATTTCGACTTTATTCTCGACATTTCATCTTTATTCTCGACATTTCGTCTTTATTCTCGACATTTCGTCTTTATTCTCGACATTTCGTCTTTATTCTCGACATTTCGGCTTTATTCTTGACATTTCGACTTTATTCTCGACATTTCGTCTTTATTCTCGACATTTCAACTTTATTCTCGACATTTCGTCTTTATTCTCGACATTTCGACTTTATTCTCGACATTTCGTCTTTATTCTCGACATTTCGACTTTATTTTCGACATTTCGACTTTATTCTCGACATTTCGTCTTTATTCTCGACATTTCGTCTTTATTCTCGACATTTCAACTTTATTTTCGACATTTCGACTTTATTCTCGACATTTCTTCTTTATTCTTGACATTTCGACTTTATTCTTCGACATTTTTCGACTTTATTCTCGACATTTCGACTTTATTTCTCGACTTTATTCTCGACATTTCAACTTTATTCTCGACATTTCGTCTTTATTCTCGACATTTCGTCTTTATTCTCGACTTTTTTCGACATTTCGTCTTTATTCTCGACATTTCGACTTTATTCTCGACATTTCGTCTTTATTCTCGACATTTCGACTTTATTCTCGACATTTCGACTTTATTCTCGACATTTCGACTTTATTCTCGACATTTCGACTTTATTCTCGACATTTCGTCTTTATTCTCGACATTTCGACTTTATTCTCGACATTTCGTCTTTATTCTCGACATTTCAACTTTATTCTCGACATTTCGTTTTTATTCTCGACATTTCGTCTTTATTCTCGACATTTTGACTTTATTCTCGACATTTCGACTTTATTCTCGACATTTCGACTTTATTCTCGACATTTCGTCTTTATTCTCGACATTTCGACTTTATTCTCGACATTTCGACTTTATTCTCGACATTTCAACTTTATTTCTCGACATTTCGTCTTTATTCTCGACATTTCGACTTTTTTTTTTTTATTCTCGACATTTCGACTTTATTCTCGACATTTCGTCTTTATTCTCGACATTTCGTCTTTATTCTTGACATTTCGTCTTTATTCTCGACACTTCGACTTTATTCTCGACGTTTTTATTCTCGACACTTCGACTTTATTCTCGACATTTCGTCTTTATTCTTGACATTTCGACTTTATTCTCGACATTTCGTCTTTATTCTCGACATTTCGTCTTTATTTATTCTCGACATTTCGACTTTATTCTCGACATTTCGTCTTTATTCTTGACATTTCGACTTTATTCTCGACATTTCGTCTTTATTCTCGACATTTCGTCTTTAATCTCGACATTTCGACTTTATTCTTAACATTTCATCTTTATTTTCGACATTTCATCGTTATTCTCGACATTTCGTCTTTAATCTCGACATTTCGACTTTATTCTTAACATTTCATCTTTATTTTCGACATTTCATCTTTATTCTCGACATTTCGACTTTATTCTCGACATTTCGACTTTATTCTCGACATTTCGTCTTTATTCTCGACATTTCGACTTTATTTATTCTCGACATTTCGTCTTTATTCTCGACATTTCGTCTTTATTCGACTTTTGACTTTATTCTCGACATTTTGTCTTTATTCTCGACATTTCGTCTTTATTCTCGACATTTTGACTTTATTCTGGACATTTTGACTTTATTCTCGACATTTAAACTTTATTCTCGACATTTTGACTTTATTCTCGACATTTCGTCTTTCTTCTTGTAAGTGAAGAATTTAAAAAAAAATCATTGCTCACAATTTTTTTTTCTCAGTGTGGCGCGGATACTCCGTCGTAGTCAAGTCATCACCGTACAATAGTTATTCTTTAGTTATTTAGTTATTAATAGTTATTGTTTTTTTTAAGCCTGCAGTCAGTTTTCCCGCCAGACAGCTGATCACAACATCTGTCGATGAGGGAGTTGAGGCTCAAAGATGGTTCAGTAACTGAACGGTTCCAGTCCAGATTTCTCCTGTTGTACAATCAGCTGCTGCAGAGCTGAACTGAAGTGTTTGAACACTCAGAGGAAGTTTTATTATCATACGTCTAAAACCGTCACCGAAACACGAGTCATGAATTCAAACAGGAAACGCTGCTGGTGTTCTGGTTGGAGGTTCGCTGCATCACAGACGATCCAGCTGTGCAGCAGTTTCTTGTCTCGTCACTGTTAGCTCCAGATGTTTCAGTGAGAAGCACCACTGCATCACATTTGTCACTTAAATTAAATAATAATTCACACTTTGAGGTGAAATCTTAAACAAACTTTTACAAGGATGTACCTCATTTATTATTTGTTATCTCTGTGCAGCTCCGGAAGGGAAGCGGCACGCAGACAAAACGCCGCATCCACAGAGCGCCGCCGTCGTTAGCGCGCTGATAATAATCCCCCCCCCCCCCCCCCCCCCCCCCCCCCCCAGCCAGTTTTATCTGTGACGTGTGCGTGACATTTATGACTCGTGCGCTGTCGCCTCTCGTGTCTGATGACTGTTTTGAGGCGTTGCATAAGAAGGTTGTCATCAAGTTCATGATGTCACCGCTGGATCGGAGGTCAGAGGTCAGAGGTCAGAGGTCAGAGGTCAGAGGTCGCCTGGTGGGGTGTAAATACCCAACAACCCCTGGATGATGCCTCGTTGGCAGGCTGAACCACTTGACATTTTTTATATCCTTCAGCTTTCAGGCGGATACGAGAAACGAAGCTGAGTTTCGTTTATTAGAAGCTCTTCCCACAAAATGTCCGTTTCTTTAATCTCCGGTGGGAATCTGAAGCGAGGGGACGCGTTCACGGGAAAATGTTTGCAATATTCCCATGAACCTGGCAGTGGTCTCTAAATCTCCTCCTCCTCCCCCCTTTTCCCGCCCACGACACTGCACCCCGGAGGGCAAGTGTTTCCTTTCCCGCCGCTCATCCTTTCGCTTCATTATCCCTCCTTCCTCAGTCACCAAGGACACAGCGACCGTCTCCCTCCTCTTCCTCCTCCAGCAACAACAGAGCCTCCCAGGTGGGCCGTCGTGTGTTGCCATCTTCCTCTTTCCCGCCCCGGCCCCCCCGAGCATCTGAGCCTCTGCTGCTGTTGTACGTACAGCAGCGTAAAAGAGAGACGGGGGGGTGGGGGGGGGGGGGGGGGGGTTGGGGGGCTGTCATGATGTGAAAGGCAGAAAACCAATGAACCAAAGAGGATATTTGCTCCAGTAACTAATCAGTCAGTCAAAACAAATTCAACCTGTAGCTTCTCTCACGACTAGTTTAAAAGGCTGCGGAGTTTCCTCCTGAAAATGTGAGAAACTGTAGATTTAGTTTTGCTTCTAACAGCATCAGGAAGAACCTGCGACCTCTGGCTGACGCTTTATTCTGGAAAGATTTCCACTTTTTTGGGTTTCGTCATGTTGTCGGTGGATTATTTCACCTGATGAAGCGGCTGTGAAATCGTATTATTTCACCGTTCTCTGAAATCTGAACACAGTTTATGGCTGCAGATGAACTGATGCAAACAAGAGTAACTCAGAGCAGAGCAGACGCTGCCGCTTCCTCGTCTCAGCGGCTGATCGTCACAAATATAACGGCCACGGTTACACGATGTTTTTAAATTCAGAATTAAAATACTTTTCTTAGAGTTTACATGGGAATAGTGATTCTGAATTGAGGTTTACATGGAAAACACGTTTAATCGGCTTTATCCAATTCAGCTTTAGGTCTGAGGGTTGGGAAGGGTTCTGATTGGATGGGGGGGGCGTCTTTACGTTTTTACGTCTACCGGAAGAAAACAAACTTACTTGATTAGCAACAACATGGAGGACTACATTATTAGCATCCTTTTTGGATTTGTTTTGATTTTATTTTTGAAGCAGCAGCACGACAACATCATGTCGATGATTTTCTTTCTAAAACAAGCCCAGCGCGGAATATTAGCGTCATGGCGACAGGCGGGCAAGAGAACTAGCATGCGCAGAAAGACGGGAATTAATTTAAAGCTGAATGAGTGTAAACATGACCGCAGAATTATTCTATTAGGATTTAAAATCAGAATAAACCAGCAACTTACTTCAGAGTTAAGTTTAATTTGGAATCGACATTTTCAGGTGTTTACATGGTAATTTTTAATCATTTTAAATCGGATTTAATTTTAATTCTGAATTAAAGAGGAATTAAACTTCCCATGTAAACGCACTGAATGAGATATTTACTAAAACTCAAGCGTGAAGACATAAATGCTTTAAAAAGAAACTGGTTATTGTCTTGAAAACCACAGTCGGGCTCAAACAGTTCCTTACCTTTAAAATGTCTTTGGCACAGCTGGCGGGTCGGCTTCTGGTTACCTGCTCAGACCAGAGAATAAAGGTGTTTAAGAGACATTAAACTGAAAAACTGAAGGAAGTCAAGGCTGAAATCTACTGAGAGGCAGTTGAGAGACACTTCAGAGCAACTTTCAGATGCAAATTTCAGATGCAGCACAGACACGGCGGTGAGTAAGGCCCCGGCGAACGAATATAGATTCAAACATGGAGACAGTCGGAGGACGAGACAGTCGGAGGACGAACAGACGGAGGACGAGACAGTCGGAGGACGAGACAGTCGGAGGACGAGACAGTCGGAGGACGAGTCAGTCGGAGGACGAGTCAGTCGGAGGACGAGACAGTCGGCGTCTTTCACCAGCTGCTCATCAGGTCAACTCCCAGTCACCGTCACAAACGCTCACAAATCACCTTCTGCACTGGGCTTCCCGCCTTTTTGCTGCTGCATTCACAACTCAGTCTCACACTTTACTGTAACCCTTACAGTCAGTCGCTTCCTCTCTCCCTCTCTCTCTCTCTCTCTTACACACACACACACACACACACACAAACATGCGCCCACACACACACTCATGAGTAATCATGAGAGTCGAGAAGACTTTTGAATTTGTTCATGACTCATGTCGTAGAAATCAAAGCTGCAGGTGATTGGACGGATACCAGCGCTGATGCAAGCAGCGTTTGGTTTCCATCTACGGTGCAAACTTCTTTTTTCAGTATTAATTAGGGCTGGGCAGCGATTTAAATTTTTAATCGCGATTAATCGCATGATTTCCCTGATTAATCACGATTAATCGCATCATATACGCAAAATCAAATAATGAATTCAAAAGTAGTGTAAAGGTCACTTTTATTTAAATGTTCTGCTGCCATATGAACTAAAGTGTCATAACATTTGTTGTTCAAACACTTTTAACATCAGCACTTGTCAGTAACACATATTTAGTGTAAATCTCATCTTAAAAAATGTAAAATAAAATAAAGCTTATGGCCACTGCCAGGGCATTAATGTCATCCTGTTTTGTAATGTTTACCTGCCAGTTATCTTCCAGTTCTGCAGCAGCCAGAAACAGACTTTTCAAAACAAAAGCATGTGAGCAACATGCGTTAACAGTGATAAAATAAATGTCGGCATTAATAAATTAATGCGTTAACTCGATAATAACGCGTTAACTAACCCAGCCCTAGTCATAATAATGATAATAATGATAATAATAACTCAGCTCATAACTTGCATTCACCATGAAACCCAGCGAGCATTTCAAACAGGAATTGATAAAAGTCTGCTAAATGCCTTTTTCTTTCTCACGTGTGACCTGCAGAGCTGTTTAACTTTCCTTTTACACATTATATTCAAGTTTTGGTGATTTGCTTCTTAGTTCTGTGCGTCTTTGGTATCTCCAGTGCCATCTGTGCAGTATAAATACACGCAGAAGAAACTCAGTGTGCTTTGAAGCTTGCCTGCGTTTGCCTCTACTAGAATGACTCAGTGGTCTGCAGATAAAGTGTGTTAAAGTATTCTGATTCAACCACGAGGCAGTTACAAACCTCAGGCATGAAACCAAAAATGTAAACACACACTCTCAGAAAAGAAAGTACAGAATTGTACCTTTAGAGGTACAATGGCTTGTCACTGGGGCAGTACCCTCAGAAGGTACAATTTTGTACCCTTTTGTACCTTTTGTACCCACTTGAGTACATATATGTACCTTTTGGACCATCAAAAAGGTACACATAGGTACCTTAAGGTCCAATAATTAACCCTAAGGGGTACATTTGTGTAGATTGTACCTCAGGGGACAAAAAAGGACTCGTACTGTACCCCTATTTCTGAGAGTGCAGTCCAGGTTCTGCAGGAGAACATCAGTTCACACCGTTAATGTCACTGTGATCAAGTCCAACGTGCTTCACGTGATATTACCCACGAGCACCAGAGGCAACAGCTCTGGTGCAACACCCAAATGAGTTCAACCCCCCCGAGGCCAGAAACCACAACCCATGAAAACACCTGCAGCAGCAGCAGCAGCAGCAGCGTGGAGCTGTGAACGACTGCAGCTGCAGCTGCTGCATTCTTAAACTAGCTGGTTACTGGAGTTATGTTCTGGTTCTGACGTTTACCGGATCTTTCACTCCTGCAGGGAACTTTAAATTCATCCCTGAGAGCTGCGCTGCAAATTATTTGGTTCTTACCAAGAAAAAAATAACTTACATTTTTTCTTGTTTTAATAATTACTTTCTTCAGTTTAATCAGTATAATCTTATATCAAGTAAAACTTTACTTTTTTTTTTTGTCTCAAACAGACAGGGAATCCTAAAATGAGACAATTAACACTTAAAATAAGATGTATTACGTTTTTCCTCCTCCTCATCAAAATAAATCTTGTTTTAAGATTCAATAACAAACTATACCTTTCTTAAATCTAGAAACAAGTGTTCCTACAATCTTAATTTCAGAAGTGAAATTATCTTGCTGCATGGACAGATTTTGTTCACTTGTTTTAAGAACCTTTTTGCTCAGTTGTAGTGTTTTTAATCTTGTTTAAGACCACCTGTTTTTACAGTGTAAAGCACTAAACTCCTAACTTTATTCTCATTACCAGACTGATGACTGATATCAGGCCAAATATAATTATTTATCTCGTCACAAGTCATATGATGCCGGACCGGTTACTTTTGGCTCGAATCTGAAGCGAGACTAACACTGACAGACTGGTTCCGGTCCAGTTACTGAGCCGTTTATGAGACATAATCACGCAACCAGGCTCTTATCGCTCATAAATATGTTAATTTTTATTTTATTTATAGACTAAGCATGAAGAATCTCTTAATCCGTCCACCCTCTCACCTGAGAACACGCGCATCGGAGCAGAAAGCAGACAATGGAAAGTTTCCCTTTGCCACCGAGGACGGTGGGCATGGTTCCCGGTAGGTCAGTGTCCTCCGGTGTCCATGCCGGTCAGCACGCGCGTCGGTCACCGCGCCGCTTCCTTCACCGAGACGCTGGAGCCGTCCGTCCGTCCGTCCGTCCGTCCGTGCGGCTCCTCTCCGCGGGGCGGAAGAGCCCGCCTCTCTGTCACCGACGGTCACGGACAGGGGCGTGTAGGCGGGCCGGTAACGTCAGAGATGACACACGCACAGCTCACGCAAGAGGATCACGACTCAGGACGCGCTGCTCAGCACCGGAGAAATAACGGATCACATCACAGACGCGGCGGGTTTCATATCATGTCAGTGCCTAGGGAAAATCTGATATCTCCATTATCGTGACCAAATTATCACGGTTTACGATATTATCGCGATATTCTTAATTGCTGTACAAATATCTAAAAAAAACATGCATTTTAATAATTTCACTAAATCTTGTGATTTTCTTGTCATACTAAAACATTAGAAGCCAAAATCTTATCAAAATGAAACTTTCACATTAAAAGGGCAAACAACCGGCACAGAAAGAGTTTTAATTTAAATGAACAAAACAAATAACAGGAACAAAGCTGATTTGTCTGGTGCAAATTTAAATAAACACTTTAACAACCATAGTAGGTCAAAATATGCAAACAATTATCAGGAACAAAGATTATAGTGAAGTTCAAATGAAATAAACTTTGGACTTTAAGCTGAACCTTAAATAACGTATAATGTGTAAAAAAAGAAACAGTTGTTTAGGAGCCAAATATGTTGTTCTGAATTGTAGTTCACTCTGTGTGTCTGTGGGTGGCGCTGTGTTGTTACCTGAGGGTCAGGTATAAAGGTAGCTGTCTGTTATTGGTTAGCTGTTAGCGCTGTGGCGCTAACTGCCGGCGTTATGGATTGTCGGATCAGTTAATGGAATAAATTAATATTTTTAACTGCATCAGAAGAACATCGTTTCCGGTCATTTTTCAATGTCCTGCGTGCTATCACAACTTTCCGCCATGCTAACGTTACGATACCGATGTTACAAGCTACAATATTCATGCGAGACGCCAGTCACGAGTCGCTCACAGACTTGAATGAAGGCTGATATTACACATCCTGGTAATCGACCGCAATAATGAGATGAAGTCAAACATAAACAGTAATCGTTATCACGTAAAACTTTACCGCGCTTTACCGTAATACCGGTAACCGTTCCATCCCTACAGCGATGTGCGTGAGAAATTATAGCTAACCTGCACCCCCCAAACCCCGAATGAACCTGACCTGAATTTGCAACAGATCAGAACCGTGATTGGTTGTTAAAAGAGCATCATGGGGAGTATTTCACTCCTCTAAAAAAATATTGTGCGAGCAAATAATAAAAAGAGGAATAAATGAGAATAATGTTTCAAAGTGAGTTCTGAAACTCAATCAGGGCATTTACATGAGAAGTTTAATTCCTCTTTAATTCAGAATTAAAATTAAATCCGATTTAAAATGATTAAAAATTACCATGTAAACACCTAATTCTGAATGAAAATGTCCATTCCGAATTAAACTTAATTCCGAAGTAAGTTGCTGGTTTATTCTGATTTAAATCCTAATAGAATAATTCCGCGGTCATGTTTACACTCATTCCACTTTAAATTAATTCCCGTCTTTCTGCGCATGCTAGTTCTCTTGCCCGTCTGTCGCCATGACGCTTATATTCCGCGCTGGGCTTGTTTTAGAAAGAAAATCATCGACATGATGTTGTCGTGCTGCTGCTTCAAAAATAAAATCAAAACTAATCCAAAAAGGATGCTAATAATGTAGTCCTCCATGTTGTTGCTAATCGAGTAAGTTTGTTTTCTTCCGTTAGACGTAAATACGTAAAGATGTCCGCCCCCCCCCCCCAGCCAATCAGAACCCTTCCCAACCCCCAGACCTAAAGCTGAATTGGATAAACCCGATCAAACGTGTTTTCCATGTAAACCTCAGTTCGGAATTACTATTTCCATGTAAACTTAAAGGGAAATAGTTTAATTCTGAATTATTTTATTTGGGATAATTAATTCCGAATTAAAAAACATCATGTAACCGTGGCCATGCCACAGTTGAGACAGCTTGTCATCCACAAAAGCTAATTTAACAGTAACAATAACAGTCAGCTGAGACGAAGGCTGTCGTAACGACGTGACGGATCAGATCTGAAGTTCTGGGTCGTAGATGGAACATCCTGCAGGCTAAAGACGGGTCCAGTCAGCCTTTTTAATGAAACACATTTAAACTGGAGGGTCACAGAACAAAAGATAAAATTACACAATATTAAACTGAAACCTTTATTTAACCAGGTTAACTGTACACCTGTAAAAGAAGCTCAGGTGTCTTTAATGCTGATAGAGGAGCTCTCTGCCTCTCACTGTCTTCTCTCACCTGCTTTGACTCACACCTGAGCTTTAGCTCCTCCCACTCCTGATCAACATGACGTGGCTCCATCTTTGTAGCTGGAACAGCTTCAACTCTTCTGGGAAGTCTGTCCACCAGGTTCAGGTGTGTGTTTATTTCTGTCCATCCTTCCAGAAGAACATTAGTGAGGTCAGACACTGATGTTGGACCAGAAGGTTCTGGTTCTGGTTCTGCTCTGTTGTTGAGCTGATCTGAAGGACACGTGAAGTCTGGAGGTCTGTAGTGATTGACTCTGACCCCGCCCCCTCAGTTTACCTGTCCTACCACTTCTGAGCTGCTGTCGTTCCCAAACTCTTCCATTTCCTGATAATCCAGCTGACAGTTGACTCTGGAATATTTAGGAGGAAACTTCACGACTGGATTTGTTTCTCAGGTGTCATCCTGTCACAGTTCACCTGGAATTCACTGAGCTCCTGATTCTTCCACAGATGTTTCTAGAAACATGTCTAGGTGATTAATTTATACACCTGTGGACATGGAGGTGACTGGAACACCTGAATCCCATAATTTGGGTGGATGAGCAAATACTTTTGGCAACACAATGTACTTTCAGTGAAGCTAAAAGAGGCTAAATTCCATTAGTTGCTAATGTTTTTTGTTATGTATTTTCTTTTCTTTTTTTTTTTTAAGCAATAATATTCTGAATCTCTTACAGAATCAGTACCGGGCCTCACTGACGTTGTGACTCGTGTTGTGTGAATATGCAGTTCGGTAAGTAACTCACAACGTCTTTTACTTTAAGCACAAAGCAGGACGTCAAAGTCCAAAATGCAGATGTGATGAGAGCAGCCAGGTGACGAGAGAACAGAGGGGGAGGAGCAACAGGTGAGAAGCACAGCTGGAGAGCAGAGCTAACGCCCGGCGAAGGGACGAGGCGACAGACGGAGCACTCAGAGGAAGAGGAAGAGGAAGAGGAAGAGGAAGAGGAAGAGGAAGAGGAAGATGCTTTTAGAGCAGAAGATGGAGAGGAAAACACAAGACGAAACAAAACCCACGGAGCCTGACAGCGGTGGGCGTTAGAGATGGGCGATACTGGGAATTTTGGTATCGATCTGATACCAAGTAAATACAGTGCCAATATCGCCAATACCGATACCAATACCAATACTTTTTCATATTGATCTTGATCTATCATGAAAATGCAGACCTTTTGGTGTTTTTGTGATTTTTATCTTTGGATTATTTAGTTAAAAACCAGGATAGAATAGAAACTTTATAGGTGACAGAAAAATTCTTTATCACAATTAACATTTTTGTGTAAATGTTCCTTGGAGTTGAATTGTTCTGTTCATGATGCTTTTTCTAGTCCGCCTCTTATGATATTTTGGGCCCTATCTTGCGCCAAACCTCCAAAACCTGCTATTAAGGGATATTAGGTATTGGGAGGGGCGTTCCCCCACAAAGAACGCAATCTTCCACCTCCCTAAACCCACCATATTACCTGCACTAACCGCTATATTATGCTACATTATGCATGGGAGTGGTTAGGGCGTTCCACCTGTTTAATCAGTGCGTCAGTAGCCATTGCCTTTAAGAGCAGGTTGCGGTACCTGCAAACTGCTATGTAGCGTCTTTTCACCCAGATCAGAGCAGCTCTCATGGGCAGCTGGTCTGGGACTCTGCTGTAGAGCTTCCTCCTCCTCCTCTGCACTGATATATACATAACTAGCTTTAACTAATGTGGAGCAAATGATTTAATCATTTCTTTTGTACTCCAAGAAGTTCCAACAAACTGCTCAGAAAAAAATAGAGCCGGTGAGCTTCCAGGAAAGCATTTATTAACTAGAAAAACACTCAGAGAGCGCAGACCTCCGCCAAGCACAGCAGTTGTGGTTGCTTTAGGGTTCAAGAAACAACTAAACAGCGCAATGTTATCGAAAATTTGAAAGTGATCCAGAATCCAGGATTTCTTCCGGATCACACCCAAAATAAAATCAGTTCTTCCTTTTCACATTTCTGACAACTCCTGAAAATGTCATCAAAATCCATCCATAACTTTTTGAGTTATCTTGAACATATCCCCTGCGAAAAGACGCACAGCTGCGCCAAGACGCATAGCCGCTGGAAGCGGTGCTTTTTAAAATACTGCAGAACGGATCATTGGATGAGCATTGAGCCAGAGGAACACGTATGATGACATCTACCTTCTACCTCTGAGAACATCTCAGGTGCTCCGAGCGCAAGGAGAGGATCAGAGGGATACGAGCACAGTACAAGAAACTCCACAACAGAGTTCTGTGATCTCCTCGTTTCCTCCACAGCAAACATCTGAATGAGATCATGTCACAGCTGTACAGACATCACCTGCCCTTAAGAGAATAATGTATGAAAGTAATACAGTGATGCACAATCGAGAGGTAGAGCCGGTTGTTCAGTCCACATGTGACTGGGTGGACGCGCAATGACAGGATTTGGACGCGTTCTTTTACGCGCCGACATGCCAGTTACGCTTTCCACAAACTCGGTATCTTGCGGTACTGGTATCTCGCAGATTTTGGGTATTGGGTAATGGGTGGTCAGACCACCCATTACCCAATACCCAAAATCTGCGAGACACCAGTACCGCAAGATACCGAATTCGTGGAAAGCGCAGGAGACACGCCCATTGCCGCGCCCACAATGTGCTTAAGGGAGACGGCAAAATGGGTAACAGGTTTTGGGAGGTGGAAGATTGCATTTCGGGTGGCAGAGGCTCCTAAATCTGAGATTTGCAGGTAATGGGTATTGGGTATTGGGTATTGGGAGGTGCAAGATAGGGCCCTATATCTTTCAATACTTGTGTAATTTTGTTTGCACCAAGGTTATTATCGTTAACGAAAAAGAACGAAAACTAGAATTGAAAAAACATTTTCGTTAACTGAAATAAAATAAAAACGAGTTTAAAAAAAACCGATAACTAACTGAAACTGTATTGTTTCAGTGTACTGTACTAAGTATTTCAAAACAAAAACAAATAAAAACTAGCAAAACTGCTCTAAAAATGAATTAAAACTAACTGAATTTGAAAAACTAAACTAAAAACTAAATAAAAACTAAAACTAATGGAAAATCCAAAACTACTCTAACCCTGGTCTGCACTGTGTGGACTTTCCTGTTGCTATAACGCTATAAATTTCCCTGTTGTGGAATAAATAAAGGATTATCTAATGTTATTTTATCTTATAACACCAGAAAAAAAGCTTGAGTATCAATCTTTTTACACGAGTATTGTTCGATATCAATACCAGTGCTGGTATCGATATTATCGATATTTGGATCAATCCGCCCACCTCTAGTGGGCGTCATGAAGTTTGTCACTCGGCTGCATAAATCGTGTTTCTGCTAAATGCACTGCAGACTTTGCCTCGTCATGTTATGGGGGGGGGGGGGGGGGGGGGGTGATGAGCATTAAAGTCTCAAATATTAAAGCTTTCCCTGCATTGATTACAGGCCTGGAGACAAAAAAATAAAAAAAAAAAGCTTTTAATAGCAAGAAAAGAGGAGAATGGGAGGCTTTCTGTTGATTAAAGGTGTAACTTTGTCTCCCCAGTAAACCACAGCCTCCCCCTTCGGTTTAATCACAGCTGTCAGACACGAAACTATGGAAGTATTTCTGTGCCATCTGAGTTTGAATACAAATTTTTAAGATTGAAATTTTTCAGCATCAAAATCAGACTTTGAATTTTAAAAAACATCAGATTTCTAGCACTGAATTTTTTTTTGCCTCTGAATTTTATTTTGTTAAAATAAATTCAGTGTTAAAAAAAATTGTTGTCTTAAAATATTCCATTTTTTCAAAATTCAACACGCAAAGAAATTCAACACCCCAAAAAATTCAGTGTAAAAAAAAATATCAACATCTCAAAAAAATTCAGTGTAAAAAAATTCAATTTCTAAAAAAAAAAAAATCAGTGTAAAAAAAAATTCAACCTCAAAAAATTCAGTGTAAAAAGAACCAGACTCAACATCCGGGTCACCAGGGAGAAGCAATCGATCCCTGTCTCAATTCAGCCAACGTCCAGCCAATCACGTTACACTCCATTGGTCATGTGACACCCACCCAGATAGTAAGACGGACCGGTCGGCCATGGCAGCAAACTCAGGTGACGGTGCTGCGGTGAGTCTGTTTACTTTATTTGCTGTTTGTATTAAACATTTAAAATAGATTTAGTAAATTATATTATTAATTTTAACACTGTACAATTACCGTGCAATAGTGCATTTACCGTTTATGCAGGTACCAACGATTTTTTTGCATCTCGACATCAACTTGGTACTGCAGTATCGGTTCTTGTGACAACTCCAGCCTGTATGAAAACAATAACTACTGAGGAAAAATAGACAAGCGAATGGAAACATAGTAATTCTGGGACGCAGCTGGCCACAGTCTATCACAGTTGTTTAAGGAGCGCAGTCCAAGGAATAAATACTCAGAAATTAACTATGTTTCATTTTAGTAAGAAGCATGAAAAACTATCATGGTTTAATGTACTGTCAGTAATACTCGCTGCTTCAGAACCTGTTCAGAACCTAAAGTAGCCTAGCTCGCATACCATTAACTAGTTTTCACGAACGCCACCTCATTAAAAGTTTATTGTAGATATTGATTAATAAATCCGGTTAATGTGCAACGTGTCGAGTAATATTATTTAATAAATCTATTTTAAATGTTTAATACAAACAGCAATTAAAGTAAACAGACTCACCGCAGCACCATCACCTGAGTTTGCTGCCATGGCCGACCGGTCCGTCTTACTATCTGGGTGGGTGTCACATGACCAATGGAGTGTAACGTGATTGGCTGGACGTTGGCTGAATTGAGACAGGGATCGATTGCTTCTCCCTGGTGACCCGGATGTAGAGTCTGGTTCTTTTTACACTGAATTTTTTAAGGTTGAATTTTTTTACACTGAATTTTTTAAGGTTGAATTTTTTTACACTAAATTTTTTGAGGTTGAATTTTTTTACACTGAATTTTTTTTTTAGAAATTGAATTTTTTTACACTGAATTTTTTAAGGTTGAATTTTTTTACACTGAATTTTTTGAGGTTGAATTTTTTTACACTGAATTTTTTGAGGTTGAATTTTTTTACACTGAATTTTTTTTTTAGAAATTGAATTTTTTTACACTGAATTTTTTTGAGATGTTGATTTTTTTTTTTTTTACACTGGATTTTTTGGGGTGTTGAATTTCTTTACATGTTGAATTTTGAAAAACTGAATATTTTAAGACAACAATTTTTTTTTTTAACACTGAATTTATTTTAACAAAATAAAATTCAGGGGCAAAAAAAAATTCAGTGCTAGAAATCTGATGTTTTTTAAAATTCAAAGTCTGATTTTGATGCTGAAAAATTTCAATCTTAAAAATTCGTATTCAAACTCAGGTGGCACAAAAATACTTCCATACGAAACACATCAGCAGCTCTAGACCAGACTGTCTTATTGATCAAATACTCTCTTGATCTGCTGAATCTCGAACAGATCAAAAGCATTAAAACTACAAATTCAGACTACCATTTTTTTCTCCTTTAGATCAGTGGTTTGTGTCACGTGTTTCGTCTCCAGCGCGAGGAGCTGGGTCCTGGTACCCCAGGAGAGGAGCCTGATAACCGAAGGCTCTTCCTCCCAGTTTCCCAGGCCTGCAGACTGGGAGTGAAGCGGCTCTGCTGGGAGCCGGGAAGGTTTTTTAAATTCTATGCAGGGTTTCACAGGAAGCTGATGAAGAGACGCTAAGATCGCAGAAATGTGATGCTGCAGCACTTCTGACCACCGTAGAAGCCGTTCCTGGTATCTGAGGACGTCTCATTAACCGCCGACTGGGGTCCTCTCGGAGCCCAGAGGTGGACTTTTTGTCATATCTCAGAGGTGCTTTATTCTATAATTCCAATTTTTCATGACTTTGTCAATCAATTTGTTCCTAATGATGTCATATGATTTTTTTCTGTTTCTGTCTTGATCTGTGTTTTTTTTTAAATTCCAATGCATTGGGGTCCAAGAGGACTCCAGTCAAAATCTCTAATTCTGTCTATGTATGTTTAATAGATGGAATCATTTATTGAGTCAATGTTTGCCATGGGTCCTAATTTAAAGTATCTTACTTTTGTATTTTTGACTTTTGTATTAAAATTCAAATAAAATTAAAATGTAGTGACATTTAAATGATTGTGGGTTTATTTAAGTTTTTTTTTTATATATATATTGGGTTCAAAATGACCTTGGTTGGTTTCACCATATAAAATACAACACAAATAATGTTCAATTGAAATTACTGAACACTAAATTATATCAGAAAATCAAATAAAGTCTAACGTGACGACCATAGAGATGGTAATAGAGAGCCTCATTCTTTAACTGATTTGAAAAATTTCAATGGATTTGTGCTTAGCTCAGATAGGATCTTAATTGCTGTAAAGGAGATCATAAAATTCCACTGTTGACATTTTTGGGTTAAAGAAAAGTATATTTTCGTTTTATAAAATATGCAAATTAACTATAACTTTCTTAAAATAATAATAATCTGTTGTTGTTTTTTTCCTCAGATGACATTTAATACATCAGTAATAATATTCTGAGAAGAAAAAAGTTGTAATTTTTCTTTGATGGTTGTTTATTACAGTATTTATTCACAGTATTTATTAATCCATGTATGTGAAATATGTCGGTAGAATGAGGGTTAATAATACGGAGGTCACAGATGGACTATTTTCCTGCGTCGCCCCGAGACAGGATGTTCCTCGTTGCCGCAGTTTCGCTTTATCTTTCATTTACTCACAAACCTGAGAGGCGCTAAAACGGCAGTCATTTCCCCGCGGAGCAGACTGGAAGTTGCTGGGATGAACTGGGAAGGGAGGGATGTGATACCTGGGGCCAGCCTCCACAGCCATGTGGTTACGGACCCATGGCTCCAGAACCTCAAAACAGCAGCATCCCCCCCGACCGACGGCCAGTTCAGAACAGGCGGCCTCAGGAGCCTCAACACACACACACACACACACACACACACATGACACACAGGCACATGAGACTGATGACGGCGACTGAGGTCCTGATGGGTCCATGGAGATCCTGATGGTCCTGAATGATGGTCCTGTGAGGTCCTGTGTTGATGGTCCTGCAATGGTCCTGACTGATGGTCCTGATGGTCCTGATGCATTGATGGTCCTGATTGATCTGATGCTGATGCTGATGGTCCTGATGGTCCTGATGGTCCTGATGGTCCTGATGGTTGATGGTCCTGATGGTCCTGATGCTGATGGTCCTGATGGTCCTGATGGTCCTGATGGTCCTGATGGTCCTGATGGTCCTGATGGTCCCTGATGGTCCTGATGGTCCCGATGGTCCTGATGGTCCTGATGGTCCTGATGGTCCTGATGATGGTCCTGATGGTCCTGATGTCCTGATGATGGTCCTGATGGTCCTGATGGTCCTGATGGTCCTGATGATGGTCCTGATGGTCCTGATGGTCCTGATGATGGTCCTGATGGTCCTGATGGTCCTGATGGTCCTGATGATGGTCCTGATGTCCTGATGGTCCCTGATGGTCCTGATGATGGTCCTGATGGATCCTGATGGTCCTGATGGTCCTGATGGTCCTGATGCTAATGATGGTCCTGATGGTCCTGATGGTCCTGATGGTCCTGATGGTCCTGATGGTCCTGATGGTCCTGATGGTCCTGATGGTCCTGATGGTCCTGCTGATGGTCCTGATGGTCCTGATGGTCCTGATGGTCCTGATGATGGTCCTGATGGCTGAATGATGTCCTGGTCCTGATGGTCCTGATGGTCCTGATGGTCCTGATGCTAATGATGGTCCTGATGTCCTGATGGTCCTGATGGTCCTGATGGTCCTGATGGTCCTGATGGTCCTGATGTCCTGATGATGGTCCTGATGATGATGGTCCTGATGGTCCTGATGGTCCTGATGGTCCTGATGATGATGTCCTGATGTCCTGATGGTCCTGATGGTCCTGATGGATGCTGATGCTGATGGTCCTGATGGTCCTGATGGTCCTGATGATGGTCCTGATGGTCTGCTGATGGTCCTGATGGTCCTGATGGTCCTGATGCTGATGTCCTGATGTCCTGATGGTCCTGATGGTCCTGATGGTCCTGATGGTCCTGATGGTCCTGATGGTCCTGATGGTCCTGATGGTGCCTGATGATGATGCCTGATGGTCTGCTGATGGTCCTGATGGTCCTGATGGTCCTGATGGTCCTGATGGCTGATGGTCCTGATGTCCTGATGGTCCTGATGTCCTGATCCTGATGGTCCTGATGATGGTCCTGATGTCCTGATGGTCCTGATGGTGCCTGATGGTCCTGATGGTCTGCTGATGGTCCTGATGGTCCTGATGGTCTGATGCTGATGGTCCTGATGGTCCTGATGTCCTGATGGTCCTGATGGTCCTGATGGTCCTGATGGTCCTGATGGTCTGCTGATGTCCTGATGGTCCTGATGGTCCTGATGGTCCTGATGCTGATGGCCTGATGCTGATGGTCCTGATGGTCCTGATGGTCCTGATGCTGCTGATGGTCCTGATGCTGATGGTCCTGATGGTCCTGATGCTGCTGATGGTCCTGATGCTGCTGATGGTCCTGATGGTCCTGATGTCCTGATGTCCTGATGGTCCTGATGGTCCTGATGGTCTGCTGATGGTCCTGATGCTGATGTCCTGATGGTCCTGATGCTGATGGTCCTGATGATGATGGTCCTGATGCTGATGATGATGGTCCTGATGGTCCTGATGTCCTGATGGTCTGATGCTGATGGTCCTGATGGTCCTGATGGTCCTGATGGTCCTGATGGTCCTGATGGTCCTGATGCTGCTGATGGTCCTGATGCTAATGATGGTCCTGATGCTGCTGATGGTCCTGATGGTCCTGATGCTGCTGATGGTCCTGATGGTCCTGATGTGCTGATGGTCCTGATGGTCCCTGATGGTCCTGATGGTCCTGATGGTCCTGATGGTCCTGATGGTCCTGATGGTCCTGATGATGGTCCCTGATGGTCCTGATGATCCTGATGATGGTCCTGATGTCCTGATGTCCTGATGGTCCTGATGGTCCTGATGGTCCTGATGCTGATGGTCCTGATGCTGATGGTCCTGATGGTCCTGATGGTCCTGATGATGCTAATGATGGTCCTGATGGTCCTGATGGTCCTGATGGTCCTGATGCTGCTGATGGTCCTGATGGTCCTGATGGTCCTGATGGTCCTGATGCTGACGGGTTCTTTAGTCTCAGTGGCTCTTGGATGACGAAAGCACTTTGGTCACCTTGTGTGTTGAAAAGGGCTCTACAAATAAACATTGATTGATTGATTGATTGATTGACTTTGCTGCTCGAGTGCAGCATCTGTGGAGGACACGTGTCCCACACGTGTCCCACGCGCCACACAGTCCTGCCAGCATCTCTTAAACCAGCGTGGATAACGGTGAGCAGACAGCGCCACCATGTGGCCAGTTTGAGACGTTACGCTTCCCTGCTGCTGTTGCCAGTTGCGTGTTTGAGTCCAGCTTCATGGATGCTTCTGGGTATTTTTATTTTTTCTTTTGTCATTTTAACTTTTCTTGCCAGTTTATGTGTTTAGTTTGTCTCTTTGGTCATTTTGTGCCTCTTGTTGTAGTAATCACTGTCCTTTGTTGTGCTTTTGTGGTTGTTTGTCTCACATTTGTGATCATCTTACAGCTCTTAGGGTTTTATTTTTCAACTCAATGTCTGTCGTGTTTCTGTCTGGTTTTAGTTTTGTGGCTTTCTGGGAACATTTTTTCATCTCTGCATTCATTTTGCAGCTCTTTATCACTGCCCTGGAAGTAATTTACGGTCAATCCTTATTTCTTTTGGATCTTTTTGCATTTGTCCAATTTTTGTGAGATTTTTGCAGCTCTTTGTCTCACATTTATTCATGCTACTTTCATGTCTTTTTCTGTAGATATTTTCTTTCTTTTGCATCTCTGTGAGTTAACGAGCAGCAGGATGTGCCTGCAGGCTGACCACCAATCAAGATGCTGATATTTTTTTACTCTTTGGGTCCTTAGCAGCCTTTACCTGAACTGAACTCCAGCTCTAGAACCTGCTGGGTTAAAAGTAAGCCAGTGTGGTTTATTTCTGATGCAGACCAACAAAGCCGTGGGTTATTTTGGCACAGCGGGTTGTGTTATTGGCTTTATTGGTTGGACGCTACACTTCAAATAGAGATGCACAATAACTGCTTTTTAAAACCGATACCGATAACTGATAACTTTCAGCTCCTAAAGGCCGATACTGATATTGATAACACACACATATACCTAAGATCATTACATCAATACTATAAACAAAATCAAAAATAGTTTGGACTCTTTAAATGAACAGATATTTATTTTTTACAATGAAAAGCTATTGTCAAGCCTCTCAAACATTTTCTTAAAGCTATCAAACAAACCTATTTGATATCTCACATTAACTTAAATAAGGTTCATTACTGACTGATATAAAAAATAAAGGCTCCTTGAACTGACGGAAATACATGCATCAGAATTACTAACTGAAAAAGATTAACATTTAAAGGATTTTGACTTGTGGTTCCATTTCAATTAATACCTTTAATTAAAGTTAATGTCAGTAGTTTTTATTTTTTTATCTCATGGAAGCTTTAGATGAGAGAGATGAGGGGAGAGGAGAGACTGCTGCTGGCTTGCGCACGTTAGCATTAGCTTCCATTAGCGCGATTTCAAAACTCCATGGAAGTGATTGTTATGTTGTAGGTGGCTGATCAGATTTTACGTATTAAAGCTTGCTTCCCTCCTCGTAGAATTCACTCGGAGGATTCGTCACAAATAACCACCAAACTATCTTCTTCTGAAACTTTAACCAAGTTCCACGCCGCCAAGTTTGTTGTGATCAGCGCTGTGCTGCAGGCTGCATTCAAGGTGTAACGTAAATTCCCACGTTTCCTCATTTGCTAGTCGTTCTTTCAGCCTTTTCTATTTTTTTCTTTTTTATGTGTAACATGTGGGAAAATACTGCGAATATCAATTCAAGTTAGTAACTACTAAAATTATGACCGAGTTAACGAGTTGTTTTCTGGCATGAGGGGGTATTCTTGATTTTCCTGATTGAATAATCACTTTTCTAATTATGTCGACATCACTTGAACATAACATTCACTGCCGGTCATTCAAGGCTCAGAGGGAGCGAGACACTGCTGTGTTGACAGAAATATAAATGTTATCGGGGCTATTCGTCGTGATATCGGACTTATTGGAATGATGTCATAATTTCCTGTTATCGGCCCGATAGTTATCGTGCACCCCTAACTTCAAATAAATATAATGATGCAGCTGTAGGGATCAGACAACTAAATGGGTGAGTTTGAACAGAAAAAGCCAGAACATGGTTTACAGGACATGCAACTAATTTAATTTCAGGCCTCTTCACATTAGTAACTATCATTATCTTGTCTGAATTCACAGCCAGTCATGTATGCGTCCGTTTGATGACTCAACACCTGAGTGAAAACTCAGGTGGCTCTGAAGGCTGATTTACTCCTGAAACTGGAAATAAAAAGATCAAAAAACATCCACAGATGACTCAAAAAAAAAAAAAAACGACCTTCTGCCTCATTAGGTCTGTGCTTTCATTCATATATAAATACTGCTCCAGACAAGGTCTCACGCCAGGGAAAAATGTGTGTGTGTTTTTTTTTTTTTTTTAATTAACTTGCAGTTTCCGATTACATCCTGTAGTAGAGTTCTGGGGAAATCTCATTAAAAATGGCAGAGTAAGAATGATGAGGCTATTTTTAAAGTCTCATCTCTAATCCAAAACGCCCCACTGGTGCATAAATTATTATTTCATATATGAAATAATAATTTTATTATTTTGGCGTATATTATATAATATATATATTAGGGCGTTTAGGAGCTATAGCTCCTAACTTGTGTAGCATCTTGTTTCCTGACATCCAGGCTCAGAAGGTTATAACTTATAACAACCTGGAGACCCTGAAGCGCATCAAACTGTTTTAAAGAGATCTGTGTGTTTAAAAGTGTCTGCTTTTAAATTGTGGTTTGAAAAAAAAGAGGAAAAAAGATGGGGGGTGGGGGGGGGGGGGGGTGCTCTTAACTGCGTGGCTATAATAAACAGATAAAAGAGCAGGAAATGCAAAGCCGCGCTCTGAAAGCTTGTTCATGCTCCAACAGCTGGTTGGACCGGCTCGTGCCTCTTCTGTGACGTCATCCATCCAATAGACGAGCGGCTCGCGACCGTGATGCGCATGTATGCGGTCCGCCGCCTCAGCGCATCACAGCGACCCTCCTGACGGCTTTCCAGGTTGGACCGGGGGGGGGGGGGACAGACAACCGGACCGGACCCGCTCATCTCCAGAAGGCAGTCGTCATCATCCGCATCCCGCAGAGGTACGCAGGGTTTCCCGCAGCCTCCCCCCCCCCCCCCTTCTCCCCCCCCTCCCGGGATTAAATAATGTTTTTCCTCTCACGCGCAGATGACAGCCTAGCCAGGCCGGTGAGCTGCTACAGATACCCGACCGCCGCCTCTTTGTTGAGCAGGATCTGGATCCGGATCCGGATCCGCCCGTGACTGGACATGAATTCGGCGGAACAGACGGTTACGTGGCTCATCACGCTCGGGGTTCTGGAGTCGCCCAAGAAGACGGTCTCGGACCCGGACGCGTTCCTGCAGAGCTCCCTGAAGGATGGGGTGGTGCTGTGCAGGCTGCTGGAGCGGCTCAGCCCGGGGTCCACGGAGAAAGTAAGAGCAACGCATCCCCCCCCCACCCCCCTCTTTCCCGCCCCGTCGGCGCGTCTGTGCGCACAGCCGCGACACCGACGCGGTTTGTTGTCTGGCTTCTCTTTTTGCGCGCTGATCCGTGAGGAAATTTCTTTTGTAGGTCACGGCAGCTCTTGTTATTGTCTGTTATTGTCTGTGGCGGCACATGCGGGCTGCGCCGTCTGCGGGGGGGGAGGGGGGGGGGGGTCATGAAAGAGGAAAAAGGCGATGTATCGATCCGCGTATTGATCCGAGGAAAGGTGTTTAATCAAAACATCACGGCGGGGCGGTGAGGTGTTTAAAACCAGGCCTCCGGTGTGAACAGCCGGACCTGTTGTCCCGTTTCACGCATCTGACCCGCATCATCCGCGGTGCTACAGTGATCCGGGGATGAGAGGTTATCTGTGGACCGGGCCGCCATTCACTGCAACGGCGCACAGAGACGGACCCGCTCCCCTTTAAAGGAACAGCGCAGTGTTTTTAGCGCCAGTTTGGACCAGAGGATGTTCTGGAGACCAGTGGAGACGTTTCTCCTCTAAATGGAAAAACTGGTTTCATTCAGCATTCAGCTATTAGGGATGTAACGATATGGAAAATCTGATATCTCAATTATCATGACCAAATTATCACGGTTTACAATATTATCGCGGTATTCTTAATTGTCCAAAAAAACACAAACATTTAAATTATTTCAGAAAATCTTGTGATTTTCTTGTCATACTAAAACATCAGAAGCCAAAATCTTATCAAAATGAAACTTTCACATTAAAAGGACAAACAACTGGCACAGAAAGAGGTTTTATTTTAAATGAACAAAATAAATAACAGGAACAAAGCTGATTTGTCTGGTGCAAATTTAAATAAACACTTTAAAAACCATAGTAGGTCAAAATATGCAAACAATTATCAGGAACAAAAATTATAGTGAAGTTCAAATGAAATAAACTTTGGACTTTAAGCTGAACCTTAAATACGTATAAATGTGTAAATAAAGAAACAGTTGTTTAGGAGCCAAATATGTTGTTCTGAATTGTAGTTCACTCTGTGTGTCTGTGGGTGGCGCTGTGTTGTTACCTGAGGGTCAGGTATAAAGCTAGCTGCCTGTTATTGGTTAGCTGTTTTTGACCGCTGTGGCGCTAACTGCCGGCGTTATGGTTGTCTGATCAGTTAATGGAATAAATTAATATTTTAACTGCATCAGAAGAACATCGTTCTGGTCATTTTTCGATCAACACGCAACGGTAACATTTACGAAATGTGAGTTAGCGAAGCGCGTCGACCAGGTTAGTCTTGGTCAAACATCTCAGTAGCTTGAAGCATTAGCCTTAACTCCTTCAAGTTGCTTCTACAAATTACAATAAAATGTAAACAAGTGCTCTGCAGACAGATAACTGTCCTCCACCAGTTGTCCCTCTGCATTCTTAAAAAAAACAAAAAAAAAGCCCAGACCTTGGATTTCCTCCTTTTAGTGGGTTGGTAAATGTCCTGTGTGCTATCACCAGTTTCCGCCATGCTAACGTTACGATACCGATGTTACAAGCTACATATTCACGCGAGACACAGTCGTGAGTCACTCACAGACTTGAATGAGGCTGATATTAATTATCCTGGTAATCGACCGCGATAATGAGATGAAGTCAGACATAAACGGTAATCGTTATCACGTAAAATATTACCACGCTTTACCGTAATACCGCTAACCGTTCCATCCCTAGTCTGCTTCTTTTTTGTCACATGGAAGACATACCATAAAACAGTTTCAATGGTTCACTTAAAAAGACTTCTGATAAAGATTCCTTCATACCCGCACTGAGCAGAACAGTTGATAAATAAATAAGATATCCAGTCCGAGGCTAACATACCAACGTCCAGGTGGAATCAGACCCGCTAGTAAGAAAAACTGCAGTTCCTCTACTGACCACTGGGGGCTGCTAACAAGCTGTGTCAGGCTTGATTGAGCTCCAGGTTAAAATTAGATTAGATGAGAGTAGAGTAGATCGTCTGTATTCTCATCGTACAGTCGTCCGGACAACAAGGCAATTAGGCAATTAACATCCTGCCCAGGGACTACAGTTGAAAATTAGCTAATCAGCTATAAACTGGCACATTTACAGAAATGTTCATCAATGTGCATTGTCCCTGAACAAATAAACTTGAAACTTGAATGTATAAAAGTTGCATCTGAAAAGGTGCAATGAAGAAAAGGAAAGATATAAAACCAAGAAACAAAAAGCAACAACTATGAAACATAAAAGCTGCACGAACAGATTAAGAAAAGTGCACGTATTAAATACAATCCGTGCACAACAGGTGCTCTAAAAGCAGCAGTTACACATTAATATGTGGATGTGTGACGTTTATTCTTGAGGTCGACCCAGTTAAAAGTGTTCAGCGTTACAGCCGGTGGAACGAAGCTGATTCTGAGTCTGTTTGTCCTGCTGAAGCTCATGCGCCTCCTGCCGGACGGCGGCACCTGAACAGGTGGTTTTCAGGACGGTCGGGGTCTCCTCTGATGACCTCGGCTCTAGAGGGACGCTGGGATCTTACAGTCTCGTCAGACGACCAACTTTACGGCAGAAATAAACACGTTTTGGAGCCTGGTTCAAAAACAGCTTTCCATCGCTGGTTGTCACATCCATGACAACTGGGGTGTAATTTTCTTTTTTTTTTTTTTTTTTTTGTATCACATCAGATAAAATGATATAAAAGGAAAAAAAAGAAAGCGTAATTAGGGATTTGGTCTTTTAATTGCCGGCCAGCATGTAGCCAGTGGCTAGCTGTCGTCCCTTTATCTTGACTCGACTCATGAACTGTGAATAAAGACTTAACAGAGCACAGTCATTTTTATTTAAATATGTCTTGTTGTGCTTTTAACCGTATTAATAAACCGCTGGATCTCGGGTTGCTCTGGGAGGGTTTGGAGGTGAAGCACAGCGGCCTGAAACAGCTACCTTCACTCCCATCTGAAAGCTGCTGGCGAACCAGAGGCTAGCTCATCGGCTCCTACCTCTTACTGGTCCTCCAGTCCGGTGGCTTTTAGCCTCAGATCATATCAGGACCCCCCCCAGTTGACTAACTGGACAACGAGCCATTAGCATCCCAAATGAGCGCTGGCAGAGCTGAACGAAGGAGCAGCAGAAGTCTGCTGGTTCGCGGGCTACGCTGGTCGGCTTTCCCGACCTGCAGATGTTAGCAGATGTGTATATGTAGGGTATACACCGGCTCTGGGTCGTCTGTGGCGTTAACGCGTGTGCGTTGTTGTTTGCATCGCTCTGTAATTACACCTCCAACCATGAGAGGGCAGCGCAGGTTCGACTGTGCAGCCCTGTAGGTTCCCCGTAGCTCAGACGGAGCAACTGAGCTAACAAAGTACAGTGAGTTGGTGCTGAATATTGATCATCGGTCATTTTCACAGTCGTTGCAGTTGTTGAGTTGAAAATGACAAAAATAGAAGTAGCGGCGGGAAATACGAAGACGAAAAAGAACAGTTTCACCAAATGGACCAATCACATTTCGTGTGATGTGCCTTGACGCAACGCGTATGGAAGTAACTTTCTGTGCCACCTGAGTTTGAATACGAATTTTTAAGATTTAAATTTTTCAGCATCAAAATCAGACTTTGAATTTTAAAAAAAACATCAGATTTCTAGCACTGAATTTTTTTTTGCCTCTGAATTTTATTTTGTTAAAAAAACTTCAGTGTTAAAAAAAATTATTGTCTTAAAATATTCAGTTTTTCAAAATTCAACATGTAAAGAAATTCAACACCCCAAAAAATTCAGTGTAAAAAAATTCAATTTCTAAAAAAAAAAATCAGTGTAAAAAAATTCAACCTCAAAAAATTCAGTGTAAAAAGAACCAGACTCAACATCCATTTAAAATAGATTTAGTAAATTATATTATTAATTTTAACACTGTACACCTGCCGTCTCTCTGGCCTGCGGTCGCACCGCACGCACAGTACAAACACACGCACAGACAGGCCGCTAATAAACAGTAAATGCACTATTGCACGGTAATTGTACAGTGTTAAAATTAATAATATCATTTAATAAATGTATTTTAAATGTTAATTACAAACAGCAAATAAAGTAAACAGACTCACCGCAGCACCATCACCTGAGTTTGCTGCCATGGCCGACCGGTCCGTCTTACTATCTGGGTGGGTGTCACATGACCAATGGAGCGTAACGTGATTGGCTGGACGTTGGCTGAATTGAGACAGGGATCGATTGCTTCTCCCTGGTGACCCGGATGTTGAGTCTGGTTCTATTTACACTGAATTTTTTGAGGTTGAATTTTTTTACACTGATTTTTTTTTTTTTAGAAATTGAATTTTTTTACACTGAATTTTTTGGGGTGTTGAATTTCTTTACATGTTGAATTTTGAAAAACTGAATATTTTAAGACAACAATTTTTTTTTAACACTGAAGTTATTTTAACAAAATAAAATTCAGAGGCAAAAAAAAATTCAGTGCTAGAAATCTGATGTTTTTTTTTAAATTCAAAGTCTGATTTTGATGCTGAAAAATTTTAATCTTAAAAATTCATATTCAAACTCAGATGGCACAGAAATACTTCCATAAATGTGCGGTTACGTTAGATGTGGACGCCAGGGTCCGGTCAGTTTACAGCATAAATCAGCCTTGAGGCCTGTGGCTTAAAGTTACGCCTTGAGGGCAGATTTGTACAAATTTGATCAGAATGAGTGTAAAGTCATATTAACCCTTTAGGCGCCAGAGTTTTTTCAAGAAAATATACGATTTTGATATCAAGGTTTCAGAAACTTGTTCAGTATGACTCAAAGTCTGTGATGGGAGTGAAATTATTCATATAATTTGCATATTATGACATCACAAGGTGGCGGCCATATTGGAAAATGTTCAATTTTGATATCAAGGTTTCAAAAGGCTATAACTTTAAAGTGGTTTGAGATAAAGGCATACTGTAAATGAGAAATATCTTAAATATGAACCAAAATTTGGAATGGAAGTAGATTTGTCATCTAATTTGATTATTGTGACATCACCTGATATACGATGTGCTGATTGTGGACGATGGCGCGCCGACTCGCCGTCACTACTGATGTCAGTTTCTGCTTCACTGGACGACTGAATGTCTTCCTCCTCTGAATCAGAGTTAGTCAGAACCTGATAAAGTACTTCGTGGACGGTAAAGATAAGATAAGATAAGATAAGATAATCCTTTATTTGTCCCACAATGGGGAAATTTACATCGTTACAGCAGCAGTGAGAATAGCAATAGAAAGAGAAAAAGGACAACAATAAAAATAGGATAAAACAATAATAAAAACAACAATAACTACAATAGAGAATATATAATAAATAATAAATAATAAATCTGACTGTATTTACAAAGATATGTTGGTAGTGATTATTACACCTGAGTAGTTATTGCACGTCAATGAGTATGTATATACTGTATATATTGCACATGTCGATGAATGTATGTATATTGCACACAATAGTACTGAGTCATATTGTCCATTAGGAGGGGGGTTGCTGAGAGCGGTGCTGATTGTACAGTCTTACAGCAGCAGGGAGGAAGGACCTGCGATATCTCTCCTTCACACACCTGGGGTGAAGGAGTCTATCGCTGAAGGAGCTCTCTAGTGCTGTAAGGGTGTCCTTCAGAGGATGGGAGACACTGTCCATCAGAGAGGACAGCTTAGTCCTCATTCTCCTCTCTCCCACCACTTCCACTTAAACCGGCCTCTCAGCATCGTGAGTAAATGAAAAAACCCTCTTTCGCTACACTCAGCATTTCTACCACTGCTGCGCCGCGCGTCTCTGCACCGGAAGATGTTTTTCATTTTACGCTAAAACTTTGAATAGCGCCACCACCAAAAATGGTTCTCAGATTACAGGCGCACATGTCCGCCACCTCCTGATGAAAAGTAATAACACGATCCGGCTTCACATTTATAGATACAGCCCGTTTATTCAGCAATGTTGCTTGCCGCAATATTGTGACTTTGGCGCTTAAAGGGTTAATAGGCATCACAGGTTTGCATAAACCCAGCCAGCCGAGCTGAAACAAACTGAACCACGGTGGGCGTGCTCTGGGCCCTCTCGTTCTGTCCATTTTTGACATAGACCTGCACAGTACGAGGAAAAAGAGGCTTCAGAGTCACTCTTCAGAAACCTATGGATGATGTCACAGGGGGTTTGTCCAGTTCTTTGCGTACAGAGTATAACTAAAACTCTTGTCAGTCTGGTTTATACTTTCAAACGGCAAGAAAGCAAACGCAAGATGGAGGTCACAGCTGATACAGATGTAATAAATGAAAGAGCCGCCTTTTCTTTAATCGCTTCTTTGCGTCACAGTTTCCCTCTACTTACCTCATCAGGTGAGACAGAAATGAGGCTCTAATCTGCGTAAACTTAAATTACACCAGTGGTTTTCACTTTGTCTAAAGATCCTGTATCTGTTCTGATTCCACGTGTCTGTGTTAATCACTAAAACGTACACTTTCATTTATCTCTGCTCTGCTCATACGTGCTGGAGAGCACAGCTTTATGGGTAAATTATGGGTAAAGCTGAAACTGATGAGAAATGTGTGTTGGAGGCCACTGATGCTCGCAGAAGCAACGCAGTTAAAGATAAATAGATATACTGCATCTGGGAAGAAGATTAAAGAAGCAGGAATATCAGCAGAGAAGAGCAGCGGCGTAAACCTTAAAGGGTTTACACGCTTTAACCGTCACTGAGCGCCGCTGAGTCGATGGAAGTCTTTGAAACTGACACAAAATATGAACTTTTGACTCGTGTGTTACGAGATTACTTTCTTTTTTTCTTTTTTCACATGTGAAGGATACATAAATAAGTTGATTACCAGTTTTAGAAAGTAAAAAAAAACCAAATCTGCAGCGTCAGACTGGTGGATCGGCGGTGTAGTTTCCATTCAGCACAGCTTTGCTGTTTGAAACTTTTGTTTGGTCAAGGTGAGGCATTAAAACTACACGGTTGGGGTTAGAAAAACAACAATGGCGAGCTTTTAAAAATATTTTCTCACAACGTATGCCACGGATGTTTCTGGTTGAACGGGAAACGTTCACCTCTCTGACTGCAAAAACACATAAAAACGAGGTTCAGACACGAAACAAAACCTCTGAGTGAAAAGTGGTGGTGAAAAACATGAAGAAGAACATTCTGGAGGTGATCATCCAGGAGGCCATATTTCATGTTGGACCTCGAGCACCAGCGGTGAGTCGAGGTGTGTTGATGCACATGATCTTTGATCTTTGAGCCTGATTTTTAAATGTAAAGCGTCAGTGTTCGACCTCCACTAATGTGGATGCAGCCAGCAGGAAGTCTGATCTGCCTGGTGAGTGTTTCAGCGCCATCTAGTGGTGGAGCTGTAGATTGCAAGGTTTCCGTTTACAGTTTAGGAATTATTCCCAGAAGTCAATATAATGCTAAATAGCTGAAGCCGCCAATCAGATGGCCGCGCCTCTTATTATAAATACATTTGTAGCTTTATAGAATTTTACCTGATGCAGCGCAGAAAATATTGATCACCCCTACATTTGTCAATGATGTATAATCTATCTTTTATGTCAGGCTGTAAATATGTTCATTTCTGCTGCACAGTTTTAAAGAAGCTTTGATGTTAAGCATTTGTAACAGACCCTTCTGCCCATTTCCTACAAACTATTTATGATTATTTATTCAAGAACACTAATATTAAAGAATGACTAAACATCACTTGCATCTCCAAAACAAAAATGAACAAACATTGTCTTTTTTACTGCTATTTTACAGTTACTTATATGCTTGCATTTTAAACAGAAAAAAATATATATATTTATATCTCATCTGCTTGATTAACATTGTTTATTAGCATTACTTGGAGTAACAGCCATTAAACCTGAACTTATACCTTCATAATTCCAACGTTTTGGATAAACGTTATTTAATACCTACAGACAAGAATAATAAAACAGATTTGGTTTTCATGAATCTCATCACATTTTTAGTCTTTTAGGTTTATTCTGTGTCAGAATTAGTCTGATTGACACATTTTATAGTTTTAATATTCTGCTAGGGCGACCCAGAAACCGAAAAAGAGGACACCTACTGGCCTCTAGTTGATACTGCAAAAATACTCAAAGATAGTGAGAGATGACAAAGTAGCTTTATAAACCATACATTTATTTAAAACAGCCCTTTTCTGTTTGAAATGAACATTTTCTGATCTGTAAACTTTAAATAATGTCTCATAACCAGTGACATGTGACTCCATCAGAACCAGATTTACACATTTATGAACCCAACAGAGGAGATTATTATTATTATTATTATTATTATTATTATCAGCAGTAGTTAGCAGGTTATGGTTTATATGTCATATCAGCATCTTTTTAAAAGATTTTCTAGTGGCCTTTATTAGATTGAGAGAAAACAATGATTAAAAAGGGACAAAACAACATATTACAACCTTCAAACCACCAGACTACCTGGTAAATACTATTGTAGGATCCTGATATACTGATTTTAAATTAAACTGCTCCATGCAGCGCTGCTGTGATCAGTTAGGGATCCATTCAACTAATCATCCTTCAAACAACATTTGTAGCTTATTCCATAAACATTAACCCACCAGCACCACGAAAGAGAAGACAAAGATAAATAGTGACTAAATGGAAAACACTTCTCCTCCTCAAACTTACTTGTCTTTCTTTAGTTTTAATTTTTCCATCCATCTTCCTCCTTGAGTTTTCTGCTTCCATCTTTCTGTTGACAGACGCTAACGTTAGTCTGCTTTGTTGGTTTTTAGGCCTGTAAATGATAAATGATCGACTTAGCGCCCCCTGTTGTTGGTTAATAGACTTAAATTTTAGTTTATTGAACATGGCCGACGGCCGCAGACCAGACAGCCGTTCTGGACTTTTCCCAGTATGCAGATTACCAGTCCGGCTCCAGTCCGTTGACTCCATCCATCATTTATCCGAGTAGGTGCTCACGAATACGGATTAAATACTTCCAGAAGTCCAGGGCGGTGAAACCGAGTCGGTCGTTAATCTGCGTGTGAGAAACTGATGGTGGAGAAAAGGATTTTTTCACTCACCAGCCACTTTATCAGGTCCACCTTGCTAGAACCAGGTTGGACTCGGTGCCAGAACCGGGTTGGACCATTCAGAACTGCCTTAATCCTTTTGTGTCAACAAGGTTCTGGAAACCTTCCTCAGAGAGTTTGGTCCATACTGACATGACAGCATCACCAGTTGCTGCAGATTTGTCGGCTGCTCATCCATGACGTGAATCTCCCAAAGGTTCTCTACTGGACTGAGATCTGGACACTGGAGGACACTGGAGGACACTGGAGGACACTGGAGGACACTGGGGGACACTGGAGGACACTGGAGGACACTGGAGGACAGTGGACTCATTGTTTCAGAACCAGTCTGAGATGGTTGGAGCTTTATGACATGGTGCGTTATTCTGCTGGAAGTATCCATCAGATGATGGTCCACTGTGGTCACAAAGGGATGGAGATGGTCAGGAACAATCCTCAGGTGGGCTGTGGTGTTGACACGGTGCTCAGTTGGTACTGATGGACCCAAAGTGTGGCGGGAAAATATCCCCCCCACCATCACACCACCACCAGCCTGAACTGTTGATGGACCAGGATGGATCCAGGCTTTCATGTTGGTTCCATGTGGATGTTGCAGCTGAAATCCAGACTCATCAGACCAGACAACGTTCTTCCAGTCTTCTGTGGTCCAGTTCTGGTGAGTCTGTGGTTCCTGGTCTCAGGTGACAGCAGAGACACCTGGTTCTGCTGCTGTAGTCCGTCCACCTCCAGGTTGGACGTGTTGTTCCTTCAGAGATGCTCTTCTGCCTACTTCAGTTGTAACGAGCAGTTGTTTGAGTTCCAGTTGTCTTTCTGTCAGCTCCAACCAGTCTGGTCTGACCTCTGACCCCTGACCCCTGACCTCTGACCCCTGACCTCTGACATCAGCAAGGCATTTGCTTCCTCAGAAGATCAGCAGATCATCTGGACAGTGTCTACATGAATAAATGAATTGAGTTGCTGCCATGTGATTGGCTGATTAGAAATTTGCGTTAACGAGCAGTCGGACGGGTGGAGCTAACGAAGGTGCTGCTGAGTGTCCATAGAGACGACAACCCCTCTGGTGATGTCATCGGTAGGAACGGCTTCACGCTCCAAGACTTCCTGCAGTCTAACGAGCCTCATTGCATGACGTGAACTCGGTAGATAATTAATTTACTGCATGTTACACTCTGGGATTGAGCTTGCATCGGCTCGTGGCTGGGGGAGGGGTAAACCTGAACGCATTTCATCGTGTTGATGGCGTGAAAACCGCCTCGGGTTGCCGCTAACGCCGCTAAGTTCGAGCTCACCGTGGTGGCATTGGTGTGCTTTGAAAAGAAAAGGAATAAAAGTCAAGATAAGGACGTGTCTTTCTTCTTTGAGTTGCACATTTTTCTTCCCCTTTCCGGGGCCGTTGTTGCTAGGCTACTGCTACCGTTGTTGCTAGGCTACTGCTACCGTTGTTGCTAGGCTACTGCGCCGCTGTTTACGTCGTTTCAGTGTTTGCTGGCAGAGATCGTAGAGCGTCGACAGGCAGACGATTCCTCCAGAAGTCTGACGCTGCTCGTCATCTGTCCTCGCCCTGTCCTTGATAACGAATCGGTTCTGTGTTTCGTCTTTGTTCCCGCCTCGCTGTGAGACGTACCGCCATCGTCTCAAGGCTGCCAAGCCTCTTTTTCCTCATACAGCACAGTGCAGCCTTTTAAGAGAACACCTATAGGGATTATTTTTTCTCCCAGTACAGATTGAGACTCGTCCGACCATGAGATGTGATGGACCCACTAGGGATGGAACGGTTAGCGGTGTTACGGTAAAGCGCAGTAAAATTTTACGCGATAACGATTACAGTTTATGTTTGACTTCATCTCATTATTGCGGTCGATTACCAGGATAATTAATATCAGCCTCATTCAAGTCTGTTAGCGACTCGTGACTGTGTTTCACGTGAATATGTAGCTTGTAACATCGGCATTGTAACGTTAGCATGGCGGAAAGTGGTGATAGCATGCAGGACACTGAAAAATGACATCGAAAAATTACCGGAATACGTTCTTCTGATGCAGTTAAAATATTTATTTATTCCATTAACTGATCCGACAACCATATCGCCGGCAGTTAGTGCCACAGCGCTAACAGCTAACCAATAACAGGCAGCTACCTTTATACCTGACCCTCAGGTAACAACACAGCGACACCCACAGACACACAGAGTGAACTACAATTCAGAACAACATATTTGGCTCCTAAACAACTGTTTCTTTATTTACACATTTATACGTATTTAAGATTCAGCTTAAAGTCAAAAGTTTATTTTGAGTTTTGTTCATTTAAAATAAAACTTCTTTCTGTGCCAGTTGTTTCTCAGTTTAATGTGAAAGTTTCATTTTGATAAGATTTTGGGTTCTGATGTTTCAATATGACAAGAAAATCACAAGATTTTGTGAAATTAGTTTTTTAGACATTTGTACATCAATTAAGAATATCGCGATAATATTGTAAACTGTGATAATTTGGTCACTATAATCGAGATATCAAATTACATCTCTAGTCGCCACCAGGGGGCGGTGGAAGACAGAGCCTGTGAGTGACGTAACAGAGGGTTTGTCTGGCTCTTATTTATACAGTTTATGGGCGGCACCATTCAAGATTATAATAAATATAAATAAAGTCATAAATGCACATAAAACCAAAGTGTCATATTGAAACCAGCGAGTAAATCATTTGAAGATTCAACTTCTTGGAAGGTTGGAAGGTGTTTTATTTTATCTGATTATAAGAATAAAAGGTCTCCCAGAACAAGCGGAGGATAAATGTATAAATGTATAAATGTATTTCAGTCTTTACACCAGCAGAGGTGGGAATCCCTACCCGGTGACGTCATTTCCCCCGACCCGACCCCGCAGCCTCCTCCACTTCCCCGCAGCGGGGTTTGTGTTCATTCTGCGGAGCGTCGGGCCCAGCGGACCCGCACCGACCCGGGACCGGAGATTCCTCCGTTAAAGAGCACAAACCCGCAGCCCGGTGCAGCCTGAGCGGCGGCGGCGGCGGAAACCCGCGTCTGTAACCGGATCTCCCGTCTTTCCAGATCTACCAAGAACCGGACGGCGAGTGTCTGAGCAACATAAAGGAGTTTCTGAAGGGCTGCGCGGCGTTCCGCGTCGAGGTAAGACCTCTTTTTATTTGTTTAAGTTTTTACTTTTATATATATTCGGGCTCATATCTGGCGTTTTGTGCGACAGCGAGACGAGGAGCGTTTTAAGCGCGTGGAGTTGCGTGATTGAGAGGATACAATAGACAATGCGTCCGTGGAGCGGACGCGCGGAGCGGAGCGATCACCCCGCGGCTCGGTTCGGGGACTTTCCCCCCCGAACCGTCCGGGTTGAGATACGGATGCGGGACCGGCAGGTACGGCGGACGGGACCGGATAAAACCGCAGGAACCGTGGCTATTATTCACGCACGTCTAATGTTGACTCTCCTTAAACGCAAACCTTTGTCTGCGGGGCCCTGCGGGGCTTTGTTGTCACCAGCGGATCACACCGGGACACTTCTTTTTATTTTTTTTATTTTTCTGCACTGCATCTGTGAACAATAAAGCCCCATAGTTATGCAACACAGTTATATCTTTCCTCCCTAAAATCACGCACGCGTCCCCAGATGTTGCACCATCTCTTGCAGCTGCGCATAGAAGTGAATCTAAATAATGAGAGTGGCCTTTTATTTTCTTAAAATGATGGTGACAGAGTTGTTTATGTGTGTTGGCCGGTGGATAAAGGGTCATTGAAGCAGTGACAAAGCAACCCAGTGTTCCTCTGCAGAGCTTTTCCCTGCAGCGCCTCCGGCCAAGAAGAAGGAGAAGAAGAAGAAGAAGGAGGAGAAGAAGGAGGAGAAGGAGGAGAAGAAGGAGGAGGAGAGGTGGAGCTGATGGTACAGGCTGCTGTCAGACCCAGTTTGTGAAATGTGCTATTGAGTAGTTGGAAAAGTGAAATGCAAGAGAGGCAGAAGACGCGCTGTTGTTTGGTAGGAGCTGACCCGGTTTACAACGGAGGAAGGTTCTGGAAATCATCTCCAGTTCCTGTTTTTTAAGAGACATGTGCCCCAACTTGTCCACTCATTCGCCGTGCACTTACTCCTCTTCTGCCACCACTTCAGTTCAGTCATTAAAATTAGGGATCCACGATAACTATCGGGCCGATAACAGGAAATTATGACGTCATCCCGATAAGTCCGATATCACGACGAATAGCCTCGATAACATTTATATTTTATCAACACAGCAGTGTCTCGCTCCCTCTGAGCCTTGAATGACCTGCAGTGAATGTTATGTTCAAGTGACGTCGGCATAATCAGAAAAACGATTACTCAATCAGGAAAATCAAGAATACCCCCTCATGCCAGAAAACAACTCATTAACTTGGTCATAATTTTAGTAGTTGCTGACTTGAATTGATATTCGCAGTATTTTCCCTCATGTTACACATAAAAAATACAAAAGGCCGAAAGAACGACTAGCAAACGAGGGAATGTCGGAATTTACGTTACACCTTGAACACAACATTGTGGAACAGTGTGCTGAAAAAAAAACATGGCGGCGATTAGTGCTGGGCGATATGGAAAAAATCATATATCACGATATCTATTTATGGATATATATTGATTATACATAATAAAGTATGTTTTCAGTTATTCTCTGAAAAGTTTGACAAAAGTCATTGCTACTTTTCAACTTTATTTGAAAGGACATTTTAGCTGAACTGTCACAAACATACATTTTAGTGCAGCAGCAAAAAACAGGTAGGACAGAGGTACAGTAGCTTTCACATTTTTTAAAGTGCACACAGTTTCTGAGAGGAAAAAACACATTTTGCACTGAAGTTCAGCTATAAAAAATAAACAAATTATTTTTCAACTTTGAAATCGGTAACCTTAGGCAAAGTTTGCAAACCATATAAAGTGTCTAAAGTAAACATCAGGGTGAAGAGAACTCTGTTTAAGGCATTAACCATGATAATAAAAGTGCAAACATAAAAGGCTACTTTGTAGAGTAGATTATGATTCTATCAAATTTATCGTTGCAGGTTATTTAATACATATTGCTGTAATAATTGTTAAATTAGGTTAGAAACGATAGAAGAGAAATGGACGATACACACTTTATAGTCCCACGTAGTATCGTCAATCGCCCAGCACTAGCGGCGATGGTGTAGAACTTCGTTAAAGTTTCAGAAGGAAGATAGTTTGGTGGTTATTTGTGACAAATGCTCCAAACGAAGGAGGGAAAAATAGCACAAGCTTAATACGTCAAACCTGATCAGCCACCTGAAACGGAACCATCGCTTCCATGGAGTTTTGAAAATCGCGCTAATCGTGAGCTAATGTGAGCTAACATGAGCTAACTTGAGCTTACGTGAGTAAGCCAGCAGCAAGTCAACCCCTCCCCCCCTCCTCTCCTCTCTGCTCATCACCATCATCTCTCTCATCTAAATGGCCGTGTTTACTCTCGCGGCAATGTGTCGCCGTCACTTTTGATTTATACTCACGCGGTCTCTGCTATGTTATTCATCGCCACAACACAAGAGGGACAGTCATGAAACTAGCTAAACTACTAAACTTATCTCTTGTGTTTTTCCACTTCCTCACCGTCTCGGCCGTATCCAGACCCACATTCATCGCTATCTCCCTCCATGAATTACTAGAATATGTGCTGTCTTTGTGGTTTCGGAGAACCAGAATCGTACACATGTGGGTACTTCCTCATTTCTTCAATGCGGGATCTTTTCACGGATGTAGAATTGACCAATCAGAGGCCTCCTTTCTCTCCTCTCTGCGACACTGTCTGCGTCGACCTACAATTTTTGGGGAGGATGCACCGGAGTGTCTGCGTGGGGGGGGGGGGGGGGGGGGGATCTCTGCGACGTCTGCATAGGTGACGCAGACGACCTGACGTTCAAGTATAAATCAGGCTTAAAGCTTCCATGCGATTAAAAAAAAAAAAAAAAAACTACTAAACCTCATTTACTTTAACTAAAGGCATTTATTTGAATGGAACCACAAGCCAAAAATCTTTAAACGTAATTTCTTTGTTACTATTTAGTGCACTTTTCTAGTTTATTTACACTGACAAGTCTAACTTGTGTCAGTACATTATGACCTGTGCATTTTTTTTTGTCATTTAGGAATGAATTTTTCAGTTAGTAATTCTGATGCAGTATTTCCATCAGTACAAGGAGCCTTATTTTTATATCAGTCAGTAATGAAAGCGGCGGAGGTCAGGGGGGGGGGGGGGCGGTACTCCCCCGGCCCGGGCCCTGGGGGGGGGCCCGGTGTGAAAGAGGAAGAAACAGGCCTTTCCCTAAGTATCGATTACACTTTGCACATCCGTAGATTCAACAATCTCTGCGCGGAATATGTCATGCTTCGTCTGAGGTAATATATAGGTTGCTCCAGCCAGAATGAATCATGGTTGGTCAAAAAATTTAAGACTGATTTTGGTCGTGAAGGTTTATTCAACACAGTGAATTAAATGTTGTGCTGCATGGCTGGCTTCATGTTCACTCTCACAGTTAACTTTACAATGTGCAAAGTTACAAGATCTCCAAATGTATTTTGGGTAAAATCGTCATCAACAGCCGTCCATCAGCGTCATCATCAATCACTAGTCAACAGAGTCAACGCGGTGGAGGCTGGTGGATCAAAGACTAATGTAATTATGAGTGGCAGTTCATATAAACATAAAAGTGGAGTGACAAAATGCAAAGAAAAGGAAAAAAGAGCGCAGGAGAAAATGAAAGTTAAAAAGTTGGACACGTATTTTGTCCCAATCCTGGAGATGAAGCTGTCATTGTTGGCACGAGTCAAGCCCGCAAAATGTGGCAGCGCGGTCAGGGAGCCAGATTTACTGGTACAAATTCTCACAATCACCGACACTGAAAACAATATGTGAGTTAGTTGTAAACTGCTAATGTGGTTGTTAATGGAGTGTAACGTTATTATTGGCATGAACCCGCTTTAAGTTAATGTGAGATATCAAATAGGTTTGTTTGATAGCTTTAAGAAATGTTTGAGAGGCTTGACAATAGTTTTTCATTGGAAAAAATAAATATCTGTTCATTTGAGGAGTCATTTAGTTTGATTTTTGCTGACTCCTGCAGTGTTGGCGTAGACCACAGTGTCAAAACACAAGGCCCGCGGGCCAATGTGGCCCGCCTCATCATTGTATGTGGCCCTCAAGAGCTGTGCGTTATTGGCTCACATTTTAAACTGATATTTTAAGACTTAAAATAAGTTTACGCCGCTTTTAAGCGCATATTGACAATAAACTACATCTCCCATAATGCATTTCGTCGTTAGTCACAACGATAACAGTATATCACCATGAGCAGAACTCAAGATGATTTTCAGAACTGATGGACTTCAGAAAAAACCTCTACAAACTAACCCCAACATGTCAAAGAAAAGAGAAATTGATGCTCAAGGAAGACAGTTTAATGAACGACGGGAAAACAAATACAAGTTTGTAACTCAAGGTGAAAAAAAACAGTTGTCTTTTGTGTTATGAGTCGGCGTTCAGTCGTGAAAGAGTTTCATCTACGTCGCATTTTGACAGAAAACATGGAAATAAATACAGCTATTTAACAATATAATAAGGTGTAATTTAATATATTTTGATTTACATTGTATTTTGTTACATTCAGTGTTGCATACTCTCAATGGTAATGCATGATGTAAAAAAAAAAAAGGGTTAATAGGTATGGTGTGGTGGAAGTTAGGGGTCAGGGGTTAGGGGTCAACCATGGTGCTGATGTGGCCCTCAGTGGAAACCAGTCTGACACCTCTGGTTTAGAGGATGTCCAGCAGATGTACATCCATTTCTTTATCAATGCTGTTTTAGTCCTTGCATGCGAGAGTGATCAAATATATGTGACTTTATTTTTTAATTTTTTATTTTTTTGTTGCGTCAGCTGGACGGAGCAGGATTACTGTAATTTGGGGCACAGCGGGCCGCTGCTCACCATCTGTAGAGCTAAGACGATCTTCTCCAGATCCAACGGACCGCTGGCCCCGACCCCAGCCAGCTCTGGTCAGATTAAGAGCAGCGACCGCCGACGTGTAAAAGACATAGAGGATGCGCTTTTTCCTGTTTTATTGGAGTCAAGATGCACATTTTCCCATGAAGTCAAAACACTTCAGCAGGGATGATTTTGTTTAGTTTTAATTTGGATGCTTGGTTCAGTTTAGACGTTCAAAACCGCATCTGACCGATGTGTTTGACTACAGTTCCCATGAGCCCTCTGATGGAACAGCACGCATGTACCTTCAGATTAATTTTTGAAGCTTGTGATGGTAAAATAACTTACATTCTTATGCGCTCAGTTTGAAATCATCAAATTTCTTCAAATAGTTGAACCTCAAAATACCAAATGAGACAAAGTTTGGATGGAAAATGAAAAAAGCAACACATAGCTCCAAAGCAAAGAAGCTACAGATCCGTCCCTTCATGGCTGTGGGTGAAATGGCCGACGGGTCTCTCCTCGCAGAGAAGATGCAAGGCAGCGGAAGAATGTCGACGTGCTGAACCTCACGAGAAATTCCAGGCTACGTTTCTGTCATTTCGATGAGGAGAAGATCAGCACTGATGGCTACGTGAGTGGTGGTCCCGCCTATTTGGCCTGGAATAAGCGGAGGAAATCAATATCTCTCGTAGCCTCTGCCTTTGCTTTGTGGATTTCCATCTCTGGATTCTCCTGTACGCTACACGATTTCTGCAGTTGTACAAGATTATAACATCTCTGTCTGACTGGAGTCTTGGGTACGATATCGTGGTTGGTATGTGCAGACTGCAGGACGATGAGCCCTCTTGAATTGTAGGACCGATGCTGTCGGATGCAGAATTGCGTAATCGGTGTGCAACAACGCGTGGAAACAACCCGCTCTGTTGTAGCGTTAATGCGTCCCAAAAATTTTCTTTGAACGTCTGGTAAGCGAGCAAATTGACACGCTCATTTAATTGGCTGTAGGCGGAGTCGTGGATAACGTTTCAGAAAACTGGTCAGCTCTCAAAGACGAGAGTAACTCTCTCTCAGACACACATACGGCGGACGGTGATGCGGAACTGCCGTCAAAAAACTTTCCACGCTGTAGTCATATTAAACTCCGAAGCTTTTTTCACAGACTGAGCGCAGTGGACGTTGTGGCTGACCAGTTTCGTCTTTAAAAAGCAAATACTGAAAAAACAATATATATGCCTGGAAAAAGTGTATCTGAAATACCACCAGCTGTCCCAACCTGAAGACAACGTTGCTAACTTGAGGAGCGCCTTTCACAGTTGTCCTTGATGCAACGTTGATTCTCTGCGAGTGTTTCTTCGCCGTTAACCCTAACTGCAAAGATGTGTCATCGGTGTTTCATCCTCCACGTAATGCTCAAAAACAGCCGAACATTGGCCCGCTGCGACGTTGCAGTCACCCGTTTCAGTTCATTTTAATTCAAACAAATTGGAACATCTCACAAGCTGCAAAACTTTGTCCGATTAACTCTTTCAGAAAATGATGTAAAGGTATTGTTAGAAAAAATCGATGTAATTCGTATCGTGAGCCAAATGTGTCGTATCGGGGACCTTTACTGTAATCACACAGCCCAGAGTTACAACCATTAGATCTGAGTCCGTGCAGGCCGCTGAGGTAACTTCAGCCCTGTTAGTCTCACAAGTACCTCTAAATTAGCCCTATGTCATGTTAAATTAATATTACATTCAATTAAACAAAATGGCTGATGATGCAGTTGTTTTAAACATCTGGCTGGCTCTTCCAGACACAACGGACTGATGATCAGTTGTTCAAAATTAGGTGGTCTCCGTGTGACTGTCGTTGGACTCCGGTGCGGTTCGTTTGTGGCGTGAGAGCTCCACGACCTCGGACCGACTCGTCCGCTGGACGCCACGCTGGCGGCTGTGAAGGAGAGCGTATGCGTGGCGAAAGCAACAAAACAAACGACCTCCAGCCGCTTCATTTACGGGCCGCGTAGGTCATCTAGAGTCAAAGAATAACATAGATAATATATGTGATCTGTTATATATATATATATATGATATATGGCAGGGGTTAATCAATTAAAATTCCAGTGGGTTCAGTCACTAAAATTTCTTCTGTCACAAGGTCCAAACCACATATCTCTTGCATCCTACACTAGTGCTGGGCGATATGACGATACATATCGTGGGGACGATAGAAAAAAGTGTGTATCGTGCCATTTCTCTTCTATCGTTTCGTTTCTAACCTAATTTTATCAATTATTACAGCAAATATGTAATTAAATAACCTGCAACGATAAATTTGATAGAATCATATCTACTTCTACAAAGTAGCCTTTTATGTTTGCACTTTTATTCATGGTTAATGCCTTAAACAGAGTTCTCTTCAACCCTGATGTTTACTTTAGACACTTTATATTGGTTTGCAAACTTTGCACTACAAGGTTACAGATTTCAGAAAGTTGAAAAATAATTTGTGTTAATTTTTATAGCTGAACTTCAGTGCAAAAATGTGTTTTTCCTCTCAGAAACTGTTGTGCACTTTAAAAAAAAATGTGAAAGCTACTGTACCTCTGTACCTACCTGTTTTTGCTGCACTAAAATGTATGTTTGTGACAGTTCAGCTAAATGTCCTTTCAAAATAAAGTTGAAAAGTAAGCAATGAAATTTTTGTCAAACTTTTCAGAGAATAACTGAAAACATACTTTATTATGGATATATCGTGATATTATATCGTTATCGTGATATAAATAGTCCATATCGTGATATGATTTTTTCCATATCGCCCAGCATACCATGGCATATAAGCCTGTCCATGTTAATCAAAACCATATATTTCCATGTCATTTCAACATTTATTTTTTGAGACACGTGCAGCTAACAGTGAACTTGAGGCCTGCGTTACAACCAATAAAAAATATTTCTTCACGGGCGAGTCCCGGTCACCATCACGTTCTCATCCAGGTCTGGACGAGACCGTTAACGACCCGTTTATTTGAATCGGGTGACCTGAAGCACGCTGGTGTTTCAGAAAAGATCTCCGTCCACATTATGCCACCAGAAACTCCCACCACCCGGCCGTCGGTGCGCATATATGAGTGAAAACGGGCCGAAGATGTTCGCTGCAGGACGCTCCTTTATCGACTGTCCTCCTGCTCATGCAGGGAGTTACGGTGAAAAGCTGAAACTCCTTCTCCGTGTTCATGTTTGCGCCGTTTGAAGCCGGTCATTTGAGGACGTCGTTGTTTCCGAGTGCTGACATCAGTCCGTTCACATTAGACCACAACAGTTGCGTTTTCAGGGTCTGCGGTGGATCAAGATGTTTACAGGAACTAAGGGCAGACTGTGATGAGTAACACGGGTAGCAGGCGTAACCATAACAGCAGCTGTGTGTTTCAAAATTAAAATGCATGTGGAGGTCTGCAGAAAGAACATGACATATGCTCAAAAAGTTGCATGAATATGAATTAATTCTGCCCTGGAGCCTCCTGGCTTTGGTCTGTCTGAACTAACTCGCTATAACCACTCGTTTATTTGCAGCAGCTTAAGTTGACCTGCAGCTGGGTTTTTTTTTTTTTTTTTTAAAGAACATTTACTGTATTTCAAGTGTTTCTTTTCCATACAGGTTGTTGCTCAGGTGCTTTATGAAGCCAGCAGCGAGTCATTATTTCTGCATATGCAGATGTTTTTCTAGGGCTGGGCAAGTTAACGTGTTCTTATCGCATTAACTTAATTTACTATCACCGACATTTATTTTTTTGCACGTTAACGCATGTTGCTCACATGCTTTTGTTTTGAAAAGTCTGTTTCGGGCTGCTGTGGAACCGGGAGACAGTTGGCAGGTAAACAAGGAAAAGCTAAAACAGACATGGAAAACGGTAAAAATCTGTGAACTTTACAGTTCAGGTAGCAACTCAGGTAGAAATATTAACAATTCTGTCTGAAAAATAAAATTCTGGACTGCAACCAAACGTTGTGGTCATTCCTCCATGTTCCATCAGATCTGCTCCATGTGTTCACTGTCCTGCTGTTCTCTAGCTGGTTACTGCAGTGCGGCTCCATCTAGTGGCTCAGATGTGTAATGACAACAGAAAGTCCAGTTCCTCCATTATAAAAACTAATTCAGTTCTGTGACCGTTTTTAATTTTGAATTTTTGATCCAAGGTTAAAATTGAAAATATAGACAGGCATTTTTTTTTGTTTTTTTGTTAGATTAAAAAACGAAAAAAATGTAATAAAATGTCACATTTTATATATTTTTTAAATTTTGATTGACAATTGAAAATGGAAAGAATGAATGATACACAGATTGATAAAGTTACTGAACTTTAACATGGACATTTTCATTTTAAAGTTCTCCCAGACAGAGGATTCAACAGAAACAAGGTTATTTGTAACAACTGACAAGTTGAACTCCCGTTAAAAGTTCTGCTGTTACCTCAGAAATTAATGTTCTGATTGTGCTGAGACACAATCATTTTGTTGGATTTTGTTTGTAGACTTTTTTTTATTTTTATTTTTTATAAAAACAGGATGACATTAATGCCCTGGCAGTGGCAATAAGCTTTATTTTATTTTATATTTTTTAAGATGAGATTTACACTAAATATGTGTTACTGACAAGTGCTGATGTTAAAAGTGTTTGAAACAACAAATGTTATGACACTTTAGTTCATATGGCAGCAGAACATTTAAATGAAAGTGACCTTACACTACTTTTGAATTCATTATTTGATTTTGCGTATACAATCCGATTAATCGTGATTAATCAGGGAAATCATGCGATTAATCGCGATTTAAAAACTTTAATCGTTTCCCAGCCCTAGTTTTTTCACATCATCTCCTGAGTGCGAGGCGCTAAATGTGAACCAGATAAGTGGAAGTCAGTGACCAAGACCCATAAATATGCCACTTTGTTAAATCTCATTATCTCAGGAGAAAAAAGAAAGTGATTCTTTTCAGGCTTTTTCAGTGCTTTTTTTTTTTTTTTTTTTGATCACCTGGATGTTTTCAGGTGACAGAATTGGCCAGTGATGAATATTTGACTGTAAAACCCCAACGAGGCAGTAAAAAACAACACAAACTGCCTGACTGATTGAGCTTTGTTTTTTAAAAAACACTTTTTTTTGAGTACAGGGGAAAAAAAAAACATAATAAAAGGGGAACGTGAGATCAGTGTGACATTAAATGTGATCCTTTTACTGTCCTCTTTAATTAAATTTGTCATCTAAAGTGTGATGACGGCGGAGCGGTTTTGTTGTAACACACCTCCTGCAGGTGTGCGCTCGTTCTCCTGCGCTGTTGCAGCACGTTGAGTCACGGA